>JALIGW010000001.1:319046103-319096103 GCA_023053685.1 Diadophis punctatus similis
GTGAGAGGGGCAGCGGCGGTCTTGCCTGTTCGTCGCCGCAGAGCCGAAGAAGCTGGTGGTGTTTGCGGCGCGGGGCTTCCCCCGCCCGTTTTCCTCGGCCGCCGGGACGCCGCCATTTGCATTCTTTTGCCCTCTGTGCAAGCAGAACGCTTTGCGCATGCGCAGAGGGCAAAAGAAAGCAAACAGATAAGCCTACCCCTGGCTGCGATGAAGGGGGGGTGTTTGGGGAGGTGCACAAAGCTGCAGGATAAGAGAGACGGACCCCTCCCGTCTTGCCCCCCCCCCGGTCAATGGTGCCCCGCTTTACAAATATTAAAATCTGGTCACCTTACACAAAACTCACTTCACAACTATCTCGCTTAGCCACAGAAATGTTGGGCCCAATTGCAGTCGTAAGTTAAAGACTACCTATATAGCAGATCACTTCTGAATGTCTGAACCAGTGGTGGGATTCAATTTTTTTTACTACAAGTTCTGTGGGCGTGGTGTGGCTTGGTGGGCGTGGCTTGGTGGGCGTGGCATGGTGGGCGTGGCAGGGGAAGGTTACTGCAAAATCCCCATTTCCTCCCAATCAGCTGGGACTCGGGAGGCAGAGAATAGATGGGGGCGGGGACAGTCAGAGGTGTTATTTACCGGTTCTCCGAACTACTCAAAATTTCCGCTACTGGTTCTCCAGAACTGGTCAGAACCTGCTGAATCCCACCTCTGGTCTGAACCCTCATCTCTTCCTCGCTGGCTTGTTCAGGCAAATAACTCTGGAAATGCAAATTGCAATCTGAGGAGTGTTGGAATTTGCAGCGTTACTCCTAGTGAAGAAATTGGGGGGGGGGGTTTTAAGTAATTTGTTTAACCCCAATGTAGGGTTGCCTAATCTGATGTTATCTGAGCAAGTATTTGAACTGGGCTTTCCTGCTTTGTCACTGTAACCCAAAGTTCCTTGGAGCGGTTGGGAGATTGACTGATAATGTAATTGATTGATAGTGTAATTGACATCTATCAGGATCCCGAAGCTGATTGAATCAATCCAAACAGTGCCATGTTTCCAGTCAGATGCTTAAGGAAGCCTCCAAACGGCATAAACATTGCTTCTCCCACCCCCACATTGATGGATCTTGAGAACTTTAAGGTAGACTGCTCCTGTGCAGGAATAACAGAATTGGAAGGGAACTTGGAGGTCTTCTAGTCCAAAGGTGGGTTCCTCCCGGTTTGCACCGGTTCTATAGAACCGGTAACAAACCGCTGGTGATGTCACAGTGATGTAACGGAGCCGGTTCTGTCGGTGCCAGTCAATGGACGCCGCCATCCTTTTTTTTTTTTTTTCTTTTGGGATTTTTTTTTTGAATTTTTTTTTTGAATTTTTTTTTATTTGTTTTGCTGATTTTTTTTCTTCTGCGCATGCGCAGAAGCCGAGTTTCCGGCACTGCGCATGCACCGCCATCTTATTTTCAGCTTTTTGGGGGAGGATTTTTTTGGGAATTTTCGGCACTGCACATGCGCGCGCCCACAAGGCGTGGCCACACGGTGCAGGAGGAAGCGAACCGGCGGTGAGGTAAGTTAGAACCCACCCCTGTTCTAGTCCAACCCCCTGCTCAAAGAGGAAACCCTATACCAGTGATCGCGAACCTTTTTTTGCTCGAGTATGCGCATGTGCAATAGCACGTGCGTGCGTGCCCACACCCATAATGCAATGCCCTCCCCCTTGCACATGTGCGCACAACACACACACCCCCGCACAACCCCCCATGCATGCGCGCAGGCCTCACTGAAGCCTCTGAACTTCCAGTAGGCCCGTTGGGCCGTTTTTTCGCCCACCCCAGGCTTCAGGAAAGCCTCCGAAGCCTGTGGATGGCGAAAAATGGCCCAACGGGCCTACCGGAAGTTCGGAAATGAACTTCCGGTAGGCCCATTGTGTTGTTTTTTGCCCTTTCCAGGCTTCAGGAGGCTTTCCTGAAGCCTGGGGAGTGCAAAAACTGCCTCCCCCCCGCCCTCCGGAAGGCCAAAAATCAGCTGGCCAGCTTGCACATGCGTGCTGGAGCTGACATAGGGCAACGCCTCGCGTGCCTTCAGATATGGCTCCGCATGCCACCTGTGGCACGCGTGCCGTAGGTTTGCCATCACGGCCCTATACCATTTAAGAAAATGGTTGTCCCATCTCTTCTTAAAAACCTCCAGTGTTGGAGCATCCACAACTTCTGGGGGCAAGTTGTTCCACTGGTTGATTGTTCTTACTGTCAGGAAATTTCTCCTTAGTTCTAGGTTGCTTCTCTCCTTGTTAGTTTCGATCCATCGCTTCTTGTCCTGCCTTTGGGTGATTTGGAGAATAGGTTGACCCCCTCTTCTTTGGGGCAGCCCCTCAAATATTGAAACACTAACATGTCTCCTCTAGTCCTTTTCATTAAACTAGACATACCCAGTTCCTGCAACCATTCTTCATATGTTTTAGCCTCCAGTCCCCTAATCCTCTTTGTTGCTCTTCTCTGCACTCTTTCTAGAGTCTCAACATCTTTTTTATATGGTGCCATCCAAAATTGGATGCAGTATTCCAAGTGTGGCCTTACCAAGGCATTATAAAGTGGTATTAACACTTCACCTGATCTTGATTCTATCCCTCTGTTTATGCAGCCTAGAACTGTGTTGGCTTTTTTGGCAGTTGCTGCACACGGCTGGCTCATATTTAAATGGTCGTCCACTAGGACTCCAACATCCCTCTCTCAGTTACTACTATTGAGTCAGGTGCCACCTATTCTACACCTGTGCATAGAATAAAGCTTCCGTCTATCTTTCCTAGCTGCTGTTCTCAAATGTACTTGGCATCTGACACTATTGTGTATTCTCTGTGTGGTTGACAATAGTTGCTATGCTGTTGGAGGCTGGCAAAATAATCCCACAGTTGTTAACAAAGTTATTTTGAAGCAATGGATTTAAGCACGAACAAACTTAAATGAAATCCTGGAAGACCAGTGAAGAGCAAGTCCCAGTGTTAAAAAAGAGGTAAAGGAGGACCTTAGAAATGGTAGATAGTTTCTGCACTATGATTCAGGAACAGGTTGTTAAATAGCATGTCTGGAAGCACACAAAACCGCCATTTCTCAAAGCCAACATGGATTTATGAAGAACAATTCAAGTCAAAGGTAGATTCCTAAACTTGGATTCTGGTATCTAATGTCATTTCAGTCCTTGTTTGCTATGAATTCTTTTTCTGTGATAAACGGGCTATAAGTAGTCCTCGACTTACAACCACAATTGAGCCCAAAATTTCTGTTGCTAAGTGAAACAATGATTCAGTGCATTTTGCCCCATTTTACGACCTTTTATAGTTGTTAAGTGAATCACTGCAGTTGCTAAGATAGTAATACAGTTCTTAAGTGAATCTGGCTTCCCCATTGACTTTGCTTGTTAGAAGGTCACAAAAGGGGATCACATGATCCCGGGACGTTGCAACCGTCATAAATATGAGTCAGTGGCCAAGTGTCTGGATTTTGATCAGGTGACCATGGGGATGCTGCAATGGTCATAAGTGTGAAAAATAGTCATAAGTCACTTTTTTTCAGTGATATTTTAACTTTGAACGGTCACTGAATGAACTGTTATAAGTCAAGGGCTATTTGTACTTTAGTAGACCAAGGGAATGCTGTGGATGTAGTATATCTTGACTCAATAAATGCAATATTCTTAAGGGAGAGACAGATACATGTGAGGACATTGCAACCCACTAGACTTTGCAAATGATAGAACAGCCACACCCACAGGTGTGTTTGATCTGGTGTCAGCCCTGCAAGGTAGGCCAGACCAGGAGACAGCAAGCAATGCAGATAGTCCTCAACTTAGGACTTGCAATGGAGCTCCAAATTTCCGTTGCTAAGCAAGACAGTTGTTAAGTGAATTTTGCCCCATTTTCTAACCTTTCTTGCCCCAGTTGTTAAGTGAATCACTGCAATTGTGAAGTTAGTAACGCGGTTGTTAAGTGAATCTGGCTTGCCCCATTGACTTTGCTTGTCAGAAGGTCGCAAAAGGAGATCACGTGAACCCCGGGACACTGCAACCGTCATAAATACATGCCAGTTGCCAAGCATCCAGATTTTGATCACGTGACCATGGGGATGTTGCAATGGTCGTAAAGTGTGAAAAACGGTCATAACGGTTTCTTTCTCACGCTTTCTTGTTTTCCTGGACTAAATTCATGTTTTTTGCTGGGGACTTCATGCTGAACCAATTGGCTAACCCTTTTGAGAATGAAATCCCAACCCAAAATGATACTTATTTATTTATTTTATTAGTGAAACTTATATACCGCCTCACAGTGCAAACACTCTCTAAGTGGTTTACACCAGTAAGCAATGTATATTTATATTGCCCCCAACAATCTGGGTTCCTCATTTTACCTACCTCGGAAGGATGGAAGGCTGAGTCAACCCTGAGCCGGTGAGATTTGAACCGCTGAACTGCTGATCACAGTGGGCTAAAGTAGCCTGCAGTACTGCACTCTAACTGCTGCGCCACCTCGGCTCTTGAACCCTGGCACAAATCAAACTGGAGACTGTTCAGCTTGTATCAGGTCTTCAAACTTGGCAACTTTAAGACTCGTGGACTTCAACTCCCAGAATTCTCCAGCCAGCTATGCTGGCTGGAGAATTCTGGGAGTTGAAGTCCACGAGTCTTAAAGTTGCCAAGTTTGAGGACCCCTGGCCTTGGATGGATGGTTGTGCGAGATTCTACAGGTGTTCCCATCTCAATATGAGTAAACGTGGAGCTGCAGCAGCTAAAAAAGGCCAATACAATCCTTGGTTGCATTAAATAGCCCCTTGATGATAATATTCTTCACTTGGGTGGAGCGCATTTTAAAAAGGACAGGAAGAAAGGATGAGGGCAGAGGGGACTACAGGATATTAAGGTGTCTCTTTAATCTTCTTAGGTGGACCAGACAGAGTTCAAGCAAACACAGGTGTGCTAATATAACTTTATTATAAGGCTATATTAACAGAGAGCCAGTTTGATGGTGTCCTCAAGGCATTAGGGCAGAAACCAAGGGACAGTGAGTTCTAGTCCTGCCTCAGGCATGAATGCTGGTTGGATGACTTAGAGCCAATCACCAGGAGATGGTCAGTTCTAATCCCATTTTAGGCATGAATACTGGTTGAGTGACTTTGGGCCAATCACCAGGTGTCAGTGAGTTCTAGTCCCATTTTAGGCATGAAAGCTGGCTGTGTGATTTAATAATAATAATAATAATAACAGAGTTGGAAGCGACCTTGGAGGTCTTCTAGTCCAACCCCCTGCTTAGGCAGGAAACCCTACACCGCTTCAGACAAATGGTTATCCACCATCTTCTTAAAAACTTCCAGTGTTGGAGCATTCACAACTTCTGTTCAATTTGTCAGATTTACGATCTTTTGAGTTTTGTCAAGTAATCCGATCTTCACTGTTAAATCGTTCTTCGCTTCCTGCTATGTGGGCGTCCTTGCTATAAACCTGTCAAGGACAGGCTTTTCTCCGCTTGGTTTTGGAAGCTTCTCCTGAGTGATCGGGTGTCTGCGTCACACCCAAACTCTCTTTGGAGTGCCCTCCACCCTATCACAGATCTTTCCACGATCTGTGATGTTCCAAAGAGCACCCAAGCGGAGAAAAACGTGCTGGGGGTCCGGGAGTCGTCCCCTTCACCACGTTATCGCTCCAGCTGATCCCACCGGAAGTCGAGCATTCACAACTTCTAGAGGCAAGCTGTTCCACTGATTAATTGTTCTCACTGTCAGGAAATTTCTCCTTAGTTCCAGATTTCTTCTCTCCTTGTTTAGTTTCCACCCATTGCTTCTTGTTCTACCCTCAGGTGCTTTGGATTTTGGGCCAATCACCAGGAGTCAGTGAGTTCTAGTCCTGTCTTAGGCGTGAAAGCTGGCTGGGTGACTTAGGGCCAGTCACCCGGAGAAGGTAAATTCTAGTCCCGCTAAGGCATGAAATTCAGCTGGCTGACTTCGGGCCCATCGCTCTTTTTCAGCCCAACCATCTCACAGGGTGGTTGTGGGGAAAATAGGAGGAGGAAGGAGTATTAGCGTTGAATTATTTATAATCGATACTAAAGGCAGGACATAAACTAAGGTGACCAGACGTCCCGCTTTTGGCGGGACAATCCCGCTTTTTAATAATTTGTCCCGCGTCCCGTGGCATTTCAAAAAAGTCCCGCTTTTTTAATTTGAATTTGCCCTGCACACCCCTCTGCCTCCTGCCTCGCCTGCCTCCTCCTGCCAGGCGGGGAGGGAGGGCAGTGAGAGCGGCAGCGGCGGTCTTGCCTGTTCGTCGCCGCAGAGCCGAAGAAGCTGGTGGCGTTCGTGGCGCGGAGCTTTCCCTGGCTGCCGGGACGCCGCCATTTGCGTTCTTTTGCCCTCTGTGCAAACAGAATGGTTTGCGCATGCGCAGAGGGCAAAAGAACGCATATGGCGGCGTCCCGGCAGCCAGGGAAAGCGGGCAGGGGAAGCCCCGCACCGCGAACGCCACCAGCTTCTTCGGCTCTGCGGCGACGAACAGGTAAGCCTGCGCCGGTAGGAACCCACCCCTGGCTGCGATGAAGGGGGGGGTGTTTGGGGGGGGGTGCACAAAGCTGCAGGATAAGAGAGTCGGACCCCTCCCGTCTTGCTCCCCTAGAAACCCCCCCCCAATGGTGTCCCGCTTTACAAAAAATAAAATCTGGTCACCTTAACATAAACACATTAAATAAATAAATAAAACCCAGGGAGGATGACCTTGGGCCAGTCACTCTCTCTCAGCCCTAGGAAGGAAGCAACAGCAAAGCACTTCCTGAAAATCCATGTCAAGATAACTACAGGGAGTCGTTGTCCGGGCAGTCTCCGAGAATCGGACAGGACTGAAAGGAAGGGGGGGGGAAAACCCCAATTAACAAAATCTTGCAAGGCAGAATAGAATCCCCCCCCACGTCACCTTTACAGCTTGAGAAACTAGGGAGGGTCCAACCTGAGCCCTTGCTCTTCCCATTATGCAGCTGTGGGCTAGGCTGCCTCTTATCTGACGGTTACCTAAGCAAAGTCCCTTGTTTCTCAACGTCTTTTTAACATGCCATTCAACATAGGGAGACCAAGCCCTGTTACTAATGGGAACAGGGACTGGCTGGCTTAGCTAGCAGAAGAAAATAGAAGGGGGAAATACGATTGTGGCTTGCAACTATCTAAGAGGCCTACTCTTCCAGTTCTCTGTTGAAACCAAAAGCAGGAAGGGGGAAAAAATCATGGGGTTGAAATTCAAATTAAAATCAGTTTGAAACTAGCAGGAAATTCCTAACCAGAGGTCCCCAAACTTGGCAACTATAAGACTTGTGGACTTCAATTCCCAGAATTCTCCAGCCAGCTATGCTGGCTGGAGAATTCTGGGAGTTGAAGTCCACAAGTCTTAAAGTTGCCAAGTTTGGGGACCCCTGTAAACCGTTTCAGCTGTTAATCCGTGGAAGAGTCTGCTGAGAAATGGAGTTTCAAATGGGGTAAGGGCCAGAAGGGTGTTTTACTGCAGGGGCTCTCCAAAGTTGGCATCTTTTAAAAGTTGTGGGCTTCAATTCTCAGCATGCCTGGTTGGGGAATTCTGGGCATTGAAGTCCACAAATCTTAAAGATGCCGACTTTGGAGAGCCTTGGTTTTTAGTGGATTTCTGCACCCAGCAAGACAGGGTTGGACTAGATGACCTCTGAGGTCCCTTCCAATTCATACAGTCTGTGAATTCTACAATTGCTTCTCACCAAAGCCAAAGACAGAAGCTAAGTCAGAAGCTAAGATCCCAGGGAGGTTTCAAGAATATACAGGTAATCCTTGACTTACAACAGTTCATTTAGTGACCATTCGAAGTTACAACGGCACTGAAAAAAGCGACTTATAACCGTTTTCACACTTTCGACCGTTGAAGCATCCCCATGGTCATATGATCAAGATTCGGACACCTGGCAACTGACTCGTATTTATGACGGTTCCAGTGTCCCGGGATCATGTGATCCCCTTTTGCGACCTTCCGACAAGCAAAGCCAATAGGGAATCCAGATTCATTCAACAACCACGGTACTAACTTAACAATTGCAGCGATTCATTTCACAACCGTGGCAAGAAAAATCATAAACGGAGCAAAATTCACTTAACCCCTGTCTCGCCTAGCGACAGAAATGCTGGGCTCCGTTGCGGTCGTAAGTCGAGGACTACCTGTATTCCTGCCCACGGTGGAGGGTAAGAACCTTGGTTAAATGGACGCGAAGCGTGACCTAAAGCTGGTTTGTTCCACGTCTCCCAATCTTTTCTTCAGCCATCCGACCCATCAGCTTTGCATAAAGACGCCGAGGGAGCGTGTAATGTGCTTAGCAAGCCGGTTAGGGGGATATAATTAGATCTGTCACCCCTTTTGAAAAGATTGGGGGTGTCCTTGAGGATTTGCACAGATTGAGCGGTGGCTGGGAACAGCAAGACTCTGCATCCTGGGTTGACTATTAAAAAATTCAGCCGGAATGAGATGACAACAGCCATCATTCTCTCCCAGCCCTGTTTGCTGGCGGCAACAGCAAATGTACCGCAATGAAGGCAGAATGTTGTTGCCACGCAAAGGCAAGTAGAGGGGCGCTTCGCTCCCGCACTAAGGCTCTGGCCATGCCACAGCCATGATAGGATGATGGCGCTTTCATCCCTCTGCTGCGACAGGGTGACGGAGCCGCAGCAGAGGGCCCAAAGAGCCGCATGTGGCTCCGGAGCCGCAGGTTGCAGACCCCTGTCCCAGGTTTTTGCTAGTTTTTTTTTATTTCTCTTTGTATTTTGTATTTCGATAAACCAATAAAAAGTTACCGTATTTTTCGGAGTATAAGACGCACCGGAGTATAAGACGCACCTTAGTTTTGGGGGAGGAAAATAGTGGGGGAAAAACCTACCAGGTATTCATCTGGCTAGCGTCCTTAGTCTGTTCAGCTTCAGCACATTATTTTATCCCCTGGTTAGGGCTGAAAAGACCTTTTTCAGAGTGAGTAGGAATGAAAACAAGCCTGCAAAGACTTAGGGCTGGTAAAAAATTACTTCCAGGGAGTAGGAATAAAAAAAATGCTGCAAGCCAGTAAGATCCTTAGCACCTCGTTAGGGCTGAAAAAAATCTTTTTCAGAGGGAGTAGGAATGAAAACAAGCCTGCAAAGACGGAGTAGGAAGCCGGGAAGATCGTTAGCACCTCCTTAGGGCTGGGGAAAAAAGCGTTGGAAAAGCTACATTCGGAGTATAAGACGCACCCAAATTTTCAGCCTCTTTTAGGGAGGAAAAAGGTGCGTCTTATACGCCGAAAAATACGGTACCCCCCAAAAAGAGTATCAGATTGTGATAGGGAGCCAGGTTGGGCGAGCATCTTAAGATAGCTGCTGAAACTGCGATTTGTAAGCGATATCCCAAATCTCTACAAAATGATTAATTCAACCCTCCTGCCATTGTGTTTCTGGCTCAGAATTTTTATCGGCGGATCAAATCAATCATCGGAATCTCGTGGTTTCCTCTCGCAAGGCTGCAAAGATAGCAAAATATTCTGTAAATATTCTGCCGAGGACGCAGGGACTCGTATTATCTGAAAGTGGCTTGATTAAATTAATAAGAAGAATGCTCTTGTTTGACAGTCTTATTGATGGAATCAGGAGTTTATTTGTTTTAAACCTTTTGAGAAAACCACAGGAGGTGGGAATTACATTGGAATGCACCCTAATATAGAAAAGAATTCTGCAGAACAGTTTTAAGTGTCCTCATTCAGCAAACTCTGAGCAGAATTGCCCAAAACGGGGTAAAATGTTTTATGGCCTACTTGATTTTCAGCACAGGACAGACCACAGATAGCTTCCTAAAATGTCCAGATTCATGAAATGTGGTTGCGGTGGAGTTGTGCAGCTTTTGGGGAGAAAACATGGCAGAACCTTAATTTTATTAATTCATTCAGGTTCTACGCCAGCATTTTGCCATAGTTGGCTTGAAGAATCTCAATAAAACTAACAGGTTTTTTTTAAAATGGATGTCCAGTGTGAAGACTGTTCCTTATATAACTAAAACAGTTTGTGTGTGCAAAGGAACACCCACATACTTAAAACAACAACAAATTCCCTAAAAGGAATGGAAAACTGAGATGGAGGAAAAATTAAAAGGAGGTTTCTGGATTAAGACCATCCATGCTACTGAATTTCTGAATTTTACTGCAGGACCAAGCTTTGGGATTCAACAGACAGTTGAATTCAACAGTCTTACCTTTTAGAGCAAATCAATATATCCATCAAAAGATTTCGAAGTGATTTTCTTTGCTACATAAATTTTTTTGTATTAGAGCAGTGATGGCGAACCTTTTTTTCCTCAGGTGCCGAAAGCGCGTGCACGTGCGCTATCGCGCACGCGTGAGTGCCCACACCCATAATTCAATGTCTGGGGAGGGCGAAAACGGCTTCCCCCGCCCCCTAGAGATGCTCTGGAGGACAGAAATGGCCCATTTCCTGACTTCCGGTGGAACCAGTAGGCCCGGTTTTCTCCCTCCCCAGGCTCCAGAGGCTTCCCTAGAGCATGGGGGGAGCGAAAATGCCCTTCCCTGCCCCCCCCCGGAGGCCCTCCGGGAGCCAAAAATGCCCTCCCAGAGCCTCCGCATGAGCCAAAAATCAGCTGGCCGGCGCACATGTGCGCACTGGAGCTAAGCTGGGGCAACGGCTCGTGTGCCGGCAGATATGGCTCCGTGTGCCACCTGTGGCACGCGTGCCATAGGTTCGCCATCACTGTATTAGAGGTTTTGAATAGAAGATAACTGAACCGAAACTAAGGCAAAGAAAAGGAAGAAAGGAAAGGGGAAAAAGGAAAACACAGTATAAAAAGAAACAATAAAAACAAATAGAAGTTTCCAGGGTTTTTTTTGCAGCAAATGCAATAGAATTGCAAAGTTATCTCTTACTTTAGAATGACAAATCACTTTTCTATTATCCGTTTTTTTTCTAATTACCAAAACCACAAGTGCATTTATTTCTGTTTCATGCAAAAAGTCTATCAGAGTTTTCCAGTCAAGTCATAAATTTAGCTATTGCCTTTAATCAAATAAGTGATCAAATCATTTTGAGTGAGAAAAAGAGAGCCCAAACGTATCGTATTTTTCGGAGTATAAGTCGCACCTTTTTCCTCCCTAAAAGTGGCTGAAAATTTGGGTGCGTCTTATACTTCGAATGTAGCGTTTTTCCAGCCCTAACTAGGTGCTAACGATCTTCCCAGCTCTTACTGGCTTGCAGGCTCTTTCATTGTTACTCTCTCAGAAGAAGGTTTTTTTAAGTCCTAACCAGGAGATAAAATAATGTGCTGCAGCTGCTCCGAATAAGTTGGTTTTTAGCTCTAACCAGGTTCTAACGATCTTCCCAGCTCTTACTGGCTTGCATGCTCTTTCATTGTTACTCTCTCAGAAGAAGGTTTTTTTTAAGTCCTAACCAGGGGATAAAATAATGTGCTGAAGCTGACCAGACTAAGGATGCTAGCCAGATGAATACCTGGTAGGCAGATTGTTTTCCCCTATTTTCCTCCCAAAAAACTAAGGTGCGTCTTATACTCTGGTGCGTCTTATACTCCGAAAAATACGGTAATTATGTACAGTGCAGGCAGTGCTCGACTTAACAATCGTAATTAGGTCTCGAATGATGGACGTAACTCATGCAGGTCGTTCAGCAGGTCATCACTTGATTTTATTTATTTTTTTGCAGTGTTCGTTAAACAAACACTGTGGTCATTAAGTGAATTCATTCCTCACCAACGGCATTTTTTTTGCTGGACCGAAAGTTAACACCTATTTTCAGGAAAAAGTGTCGTAAATTGTGGTTACTTGACTGTGGGATGCTACAAATGGTCATTTGGCCGAGCACCCAAAATGTGGTCATGTGACCGTGTGGATGCATGGACCTTTTTATTTCCCAACTATGTTGAGAATTAAAAGACTCCCTGCTTTTCTTTGACCTGGGCTTTGATTTCCAGGTCTCTTGATGTTTTGTTTTTCTGCGATCTCAGAATTCGTACAGGCTATATTGTAGGGGTGGACTTCAGCCCCCAGCATTCTCAAGTGAGTGGACATAAGTCAAGGATTTATGTCCACTCAGAGGTGCTGTGGCCTAGAGGTGGAGCTCTTGCCTCACAATCAGGAGGTTGTGAGTTCTATCCTAGATAGAGGCAGATGTAGGGTCTCCTGCTTGGGCAGGGGGTTGGACTAGATGACCTGCAAGGTCCCTTCCAACTCTGTCAATCTGTTAAATGGCAGCTTTAAGAGGGGTGGGCTTCAGCTCCCAGAATTCTCAAATGTGGTAACTTTAAGAGGGGTGGACTTCAACCCCCAGAAGTCTCAAATGTGGCAGCTTTAAGAGGAGTAGAATTCAATTCCTAGAATTCCCACGCCAGCATGGCTAGCTGAGGAATTCTGGGAGTTGAAGTCCTCAGGTCTTAAAGTGGCCAAGTTTGAGATATACCGGGCACCAGGTTAAAAACCAGAGATCCTGATTTCTAATTCTGCCTTAGTTATGAAGCCAGCTTGGAGACTCTGGGCCTGTCCCTCTCTCTCTTCTCCCCAGGGAGAAGAAGAAGACAAGGACAAAACCACTTCTGAAATTTATTGGCAAGAAAACAACGGGGACACATACACAAAACATGTTTTCAGTCAAAAGAGCCTAGGAGGCAGGCTAATAATATGTAGGAAAATGTATCATTAACCTACATTTTTCCCCCAGAACCAGTTTGGTGCGGTAATTAAAAGCCCCAGACTAGAGAGCAGGAGAATACGAGTTCAAATTCTGCCTCGGGCACGAAGCCAGCTGGGTGACCTTGGGCCAGTCACTCACTCACTCACTCACTCGGCCATGGGAAAAAGATGTTAAAGGAAAACAACATCACAAAACGATGCCAAGAAAACTTCAGGGACTTGTCCAAGCTATTCGCCAAATATTAAGATTAATTTATTGTGTGACCTACTTCTGCTTTCTGGGAACACAATTTTTCCCGCAAAAGTCTGCATGGCCCCGAGTTTCCTAGCTTTTCTAGGAAAAGGGGTTTTTTTTCCTCCTTTTTTTTAACATTTTGATGCCCGTGTGCTATCTTGAACTGTTGTACAATTACAAGTAGTCAGATCAGATTAACAGAGTTGGAAGGGACCTTGCAGGTCATCTAGTCCAACCCCCTGCCCAAGCAGGAGACCCTTACATCTGCCTCTATCTAGGATCGAACTCACAACCTCCTGATTGTGAGGCAAGAGCTCTACCTCTAGGCCACCTCGACTTACGACCACAATTGAGCCCCACATTTCTGTTGCTAAGCAAGACAGTTCTTAACGAGGGTTGTACCCCGTTTTATGACCTTTTTTTGGCCACAGTTGTTAAGTGAATCGCTGCAGTTGTTAAGTGAATCTGGCTTGACTCTGCTTGTCGGAAACCAGCCGGGAAGGTCGCAAAAGGGTGATCCCACGACTCCAGGACACTGAAACCGTCACAAATATGAACCGGTTTCCAAGCAATCAAATTTTGATCACGTGATCATGGGGATAGTGCAACAACTGTCAATATGAAAACTGGTCATGAGTGACTTTTTTCAGTGCTGTTGTCATTTCAAACAGTCACTAAATGAAATGATGTCAGTCGAAATTTAAAAAAAAAGTTTTAAAAAAGCACAAGAGGGCAGGACAAAAACCAATGGATGGAAACTAATCAAAGAGAGAAGCAACCTGGAATTAAGGAGAACTTTCCTGAAAGTTAGAACAATTAACGGGTGGAAGAGCTTGCCTCCAGAAATTGTGGGTGCTTCATCACTGGAGGTTTTTAAGAAGAGATTGGACAACCATTTGTCTGAAACGGTATAGAGCCGTGATGGCGAACCTATGGCAAGTGTGCCACAGGTGGCACGCGGAGCCATATCTGAGGGCATGCGAGGCGTTGCCCTATGTCAGCTCCAGCACTGGCCAGCTAATTTTTGGCCTTCTGGAGGGCAGGGGGAGGTCGTTTTCGCCCTCCCCAGGCTTCAGGAAAGCCTCCGGAGCCTGTGGATGGCGAAAAACGGACCCAACAGGCCTACCGGAAGTTCGGAACTTCCGGTAGGCCTATTGGGCCATTTTTCGCCATCCACAGGCTCCGGAGGCTTTCCTGAAGCATGGGGAGGGTGAAAAATGGCCTGACGGGCCTACAGGAAGTCCGGAGGCTTCAGTGAGGCCTGCGCGCATGCACAGTGGGGGAGCGTGGGGAGGTTGTGCGCGCATGCACAGGAGGAAGGGCATTGCATTATGAGTGTGGGCACGCGCACGGGCGCCCTTTTGGCACCCGAGCAAAAAAAGGTTCGCCATCACTGGTATAGGGTTTCCTACCTAAGCAGGGGGTTGGACTAGAGGACCTCCAAGGTCCCTTCCAACTCTGTTATTCTGTATTCTATAAAAGTTCAGAAAAGAAGGAATGGGGGTGACAGGATAGCAGCCTTCCATTATTTGAGGGGCTGCCACAAAGAAGAGGGAGTCAAGCTATTCTCCAAAGCACCTGAAGGCCGGACAAGAAGCAATGGGTGGAAACTAATCAAGGAGAGAAGCAACTTAGAACTAAGGAGAAATTTCCTGACGGTTAGAACAATTAATCAGTGGAACGACTTGCCTCCAGAAGTTGTGGGTGCTCCAACACTGGAGGTTTTTAAAGAAGAGATTGGACAGCTACTTGTCTGAAATGTTCCCCTGCAAGGGGTTGGATTAGAAGAACTCCAAGGTCCCTTCCAGCTCTATTCTGATTGATTGATTGATTGATTGATTGATTGATTGATTGATTGATTGATTGATTGATTATTACCTGTACATCAGACTTATTTATTACATTTCTATGCTGCCATCTCACTTGGCAAAGTGATTGTGGGCGGGTTACAATTAAAATCATAACTATAAAAACATGTGAAGTACTTTTTTAAAACATTAAATACAGAGATAAACAGCAAAAAGCAAGATCGGTACATACTAGTACAGGTACCGGTAGTGCTTGACTTACGACCACAGTTGAGCCCAAAATTTCTGTTGCTAAGTGAGACAGTAAATTTTGTCCCATTTTATGACCTTTTTGGCCACAGCTGTTAAGTGAATCACTGCAGTTGTTCAGTTAGTCACATGGTTGTTAAGTAAATCTGGTTTCCCCGTTGATTTTGCTTCTCAGAAGGTTGCAAAAGGGGATCATGTGACACTGCGACCGTCATAAATATGAGTCAGTTGCCAAGCATCTGAATTTTGATCACGTGACCATGGGGATGCTGCAACAGTCGTAACTGTGAAAAATAGTCATAAGTCACTTTTTTCAGTGCCGTTGTAACTTTGAACGGTCACTAAACGAACTGTTGTGAGTTGAGGACTAGAATCTTCTCTGTTTAGACCACTAGTCACAAGACACAATTATAATGGTGAAAAAAGAGGATTTTTTGTCAATGTGACAGCAGAATGGAAGCAAAAAAGGCGAAAGATTTATACGATCTCAAGGGAAACTGCAGCATTCTGTGGCTTAAAGGACATTATTTTTAATGTTTTAATTTGATGGAGAGAGAAAAAAAAGTCAGAAAAAATTGCACATGGTCGACAATCAAAAGGGTTACGTTATGGAAAAGATCTCCTCATTCATCCCTAGAATTATTGGCACATTAGGCAGAGAAAATTAAATAGTTTTACATAGACTATATCAATGTGGATATATTTTTTTTCAGCTGAGAACATATTTGATGACATTGCTTGGATAATTCTAGGTTGCTCTCTGGAATTTTAGCTTCCCAAAAACATTAGGCAATGGAAGATATGATCGTTTTGGTTTGTTCTATTCCTTCGGGATTAAAAGCATCATAAATTATGGTGGAAAAGAAAGGAATGTGAGATTTGTTTGTTTATTACTGATATCCTGGCTTTATTTTTTTTACCATAACTCGAATAGAATAGAATAGAATAGAATAGAATAGAATAGATTTTTTTATTGGCCAAGTGTGATTGGACACACAAGGAATTTGTCTTTGGTGCATATGCTCTCATTGTACATAAAAGAAAAGATACATTTGTCAAGAACCATGAGGTAAAAAACACTTAATGGTTGTCATTGAAGAGCCGAGGTGGCGCAGCGGTTAGAGGCAGTACTGCAGGCCACTTTAGCTGACTGTGATCCACAGGTCAGCGGTTCAAATCTCACCGGCTCAAGGTTGACTCAGCCTTCCATCCTTCCGAGGTAGGTAAAATGAGGACCCAGATTGTTGGGGGCAATATAAATATACATTGCTTAATGGTGTAAACCGCTTAGAGAGTGCTTGCACTGTGAGGCGGTATATAAATCTCACAAAATAAATAAATAAATAAATAAATAGGGTACAAGTAAGCAATCAGGAAACAATATTAATATAAATCATAAGCAACAAGTTACAGTCATACAGTCATAAGGGGGAGGAGATGGATGATAGGAACGATGAGAAGACTAATAGTAATAGTAATGCAGCCTTAGTGAATAGTTTGACAGTGGTGAGGGAATTACTTGTTTAGCAGAGTGATGGCGTTCGGGGGGAAAACTGTCCTTGTGTCTAGTTGTCTTGGTGTGCAGTGCTCTATAGCGTCGTTTTGAGGGTAGGAGTTGAAACAATTTTTGTCCAGGTTGTGAGGGGTCAGTAAATATTTTCACGGCCCTCTTTTTGACTCGTGCAGTATACAGGTCCACAATGGAAGGCAGGTTGGCAGTAATTGTTTTAACGGGTGGTTAAGGTCTCCTGGAGGTTTATCTGTGTCCTCAGGGTCACAGATAATGGGTGTGGAGCCTTCTTGGAACTGTTGAAAGCAACCTGCTAAAAAATTGCAAATGTCCAGCTGTCTGCAAGGAGTGTAAATCCTTCCAATTCCCCACCATCCAGTCAGAACTGAAGAAGCTTCTTGGATGAGAAGCAAACCGTCTTCAAAGAAAAACCAGAAAGTCCAGTTGCCTCTTGAAAAAAAAAAGACCTTCGGGACAAACCATGACCTGGAGAAATATCTATCTCCATAGATATTTTAATGGGTTGCTTTGCAGATGGAGAAAGGTTAATCCCTGCCAGAAAGTGTGAAGGACAATTTCTTTGGTGCATAAACAACCTGTGTCCAGGTAACAAAAAACAGCTGTTGCGGACAATAAATAATGTAGCTGCCTGAGCAGGGATGGATGCGAGATAAAAGAGTTGGCAAGGAGCCTTATTGAATGTTGTGTCTTTTTTTCCCCCTTGTAGCCTCACTTCCTTTTGCCATCCTGACCTTGGTGAATTCTCCATACAAAAGGAGTTTCTACTGCGAGGACACGTCCATCCGTTATCCGTACAAGCCGGACACCATTACTCATGGGGTGATGGCTGGCGTGACCATTCCCTGCACCGTTTTTATAGTAAGACTGATGTTTTTTTCTTCTCTTCTTCTTCTTGTGCCATATCCGTCATGGGACATTGGCGATCCTGTTTTTTTATTTTTATTATTATTATTATTTTGTCAAACATGTACAAGATAGCAGGTATGAATAGGAACATGGACATGGACGAAGGAAATGAATGCAAATAAATGGGGGACAGTAGGACAGGGACGGTAGGAACGCTGGTGCACTTATGCACGCCCCCTTTACGGACCTCTTAGGAATGGGGTGAGGTCCACGGTAGACAGTTTGCTTTTGTGTATGCGCGGAAGCAAAATCTTGCGAGGGGATGCTCACGCACACGAGATTTCAGCGCGATTTTACTTCCATGCATGCGCGGAGGCAAAATCTCACTGAAATTTCACGCGCATGCTCGTCCTCTCGCAAGATTTTGGCGCGATTTTGCTTTCGCGCATGCGCAGAAGCAAAATCGCCCGAAAATCAGCAGGAAAAAATGGGGACGCGCCGGGTGGACCGGCAAAGAGGGCTCCGGAGCAGTTGCGAAATCCGCCGCTCCCTGCTGGAGCTGTGTACCGGGCAGCTCCGGCAGGAACCCACCTCTGACCTACACCCTGGGAAGGTAACAAAAAGATTAATAATAATAAAAAATGAAAAAGAGAAATTGTCATGTTACATGTGTCAAAGAATGGAAATAGGTGATTTGTTTTGGAAAAGCTAATATTTTCTGTCAATCAAAGGATGATTGAATTATCATCACCCTTTTACATAAGCGTTGTCTGGCAGAAGACTTGTATAAGATTTGTATAATTTGTACTATTAAAGTTGGAAGGGAGATCTGAAAGAGAAAAAGGAATTAGAAATCTAAGGCATTTAGAAATGATAGGGGGGGCAGTAAGTGGTGAGTTAAAATATAAAATGAGGAGAGAGAGTAATAAGGCCTAAAATTAAGATGTGTAAGGGGCAATGAATTTCTTTTTGTAAGTTAAGCAATAGCGGTTAATTTGGGATAAAATTGGAAAGTAAGATGATGGTAGACCTAGGAGACAAAATTAGGTTTTGAGGAGGCAGCATTGGATTAATAGCATATACCCAGAATAAAAAAATTACATGTATAGAAATGACACTAAAATAATAAATTTTTATTTTTTATTTTTT
Organism: Diadophis punctatus similis; assembly: GCA_023053685.1. Lineage (NCBI taxonomy): Eukaryota > Metazoa > Chordata > Lepidosauria > Squamata > Dipsadidae > Diadophis > Diadophis punctatus. The sequence goes on from JALIGW010000001.1 coordinate 319,064,616, forward strand.
ATTGAACACACAAAACAAGACAAAACAAAACGTATAACAAACAGGTGGGGCATTTGTAGCCCCCTATCCATCAAAAGCTATTGTCGGATGATTACATTTTATACAATATTTCATTTAATATTCATATTACTCTCACATTACCCATCCTATACCTTCTAAAACCTTTACAAGATTACATGGAAATACACCTTTATACTTTTCTTTTACTCTATCTTACTGTTAACTAAGGCATTAGCATCCCCAATAGTAATTAAATTCTCTACTCCTAGTTCTGTAAATTTATCGTGTAATTTTTTATAAGATTCAAATTGTTTATCATTTGAGGCATAGTGTGTTGTGAGTATAGCAAGTAGTCTTAAATTCTCTTTTTTGATATGTACTTCTTGGAGAGCGATTACATTGATGTCAAGTTTTTCCTTTTTTTTGTTAAAAAAAATGTTTGAGTTCTTTACTTCTTCGGACATTACACTAAAATAATAATTTTAAAAGAGTCACCGAGAATTGTTATGGAATATGTTATTAGTCTGTTAAATATGAGAGGAACTAGGATAAGAATCACTCAGGGAAAGGGAAAGAGGGAGAAAGGAGCAAGTAGAAAGGTAGGGAGAAGAGAGGGAGTGGAAGGAAGTAGGAAGGGAGAGAGAAGGGTAAGAAGATAGTAGAAGGCGGAGATGGAGACAGAGGGAGAGGAGTGTTAAGAGATGAAAACAGACTGATGAACAGTAGTAAAAAGGTGCAAAATAATAATAATAATAATAATAATAATAATAATAATAACAACAACAACAACAGAGTTGGAAGGGACCTTGGAGGTCTTCTAGTCCAACCCCCTGCCTAGGCAGGAAACCCTACACTACTTCAGACAAATGGTTATCCAACATCTTCTTAAAAACTTCCAGTGTTGGAGCATTTACAACAGTGGTTCCCAACCTTCCTAATGCCGCGACCCAAGCCCCGCCCCCGCGTCCCCACTGTGACCCACCCCGCCGCCGCCATTTGGGTTCTTTTACCCTCTGCGCATGCGCAAAGCGTGCTGTGCATGCGCAGACTTTAAATAACCCTAATGGCGGCAGCGGGGTGGAGCGCGGTGGGGGCGCGGGTTGTGGGGTGCGATATGGCCAGGCTTGTGGCAGTGGGGGGGGGAGCTGAGGATGCCGGGGCGACCCCTGGGAAATGGTCATTCGACCCCCGAAGGGGTCCCGACCCCCAGGTTGGGAACCGCTGATTTACAACTTCTGGAGGCAAGCTATAGAATATTGATTTATGATTGATTGGATGAAATATATAATTATGAACATTATTGATATATTGTAAGGTATATGCATGAATATATGTATGGAAATTGTGGAGAGAGAAAAAAAAGGATGCCGTAATAAAGATAGTCCATGAGTTATAGCAGTTCATTTAGTGACTGTTCAAAGTTACAACAGCACTGAAAAAAATAAGTTATTTCACGCTTATGACCATTTCAGCATGCTCATGCTCCCGTGATCAAAATTCAGACGCTGGGCAACTGACTCATATTTACGACGGTTGCAATGTCCCGGGGTCATGTCATCCCCTTTTGCGACCTTCTGACGAGCAAAGTCAGTGGGGAAGCCAGATTCACTTAACAACCGTGTTACTAACCTAACAATGGCAGTGATTCACTTAACAACTGTGGCAAGTAAGGTCGCACGGTAGTAGAATGGGTCAAAACTCACGTAACAACTGTCTCACTTAGCAACAGAATGTTTGTGAAATATTGGGCCGAGAATTCTTTTGTCAAATAAGACTGAAAGTCTGTTTGTCACATTTGGAAATAATTTCCCTTTCTTTCCCAATTTTTCTTTCAAATGTACAGTCAGGTCCATAAATATTGGGACATCGACACAATTCTAACATCTTTGGCTCTATACACCACCACAATGGAGTTGGAATGAAACAAACACAATGTGCTTTAACTGCAGACTGTCAGCTTTAACGTGAGGATATGTACATCCAACTCAGGTGAACGGTGTAGGACTTACAGCAGTTTCCATATGTGCATCCCACTTGTTAAGGGACCAAAAGTAATGGGACAACTGGCTTCTCAGCTGTTCCATAGCCAGGTGTGTGATATTTCCTCATTACCCCAATTACAATGTGCAGATAAAAGGCCCAGAGTTCATTTCAAGTGTGCTATTTGCATTTGGAATCTGTTGCTGTCAACTCTCAAGATGAGATCCAAAGAGCTCTATCAGTGCTTCACTATCAGTGAAGCAAGCCATCATTAGGCTGAAGAAAGAAAACAAACCCATCAGAAAGATAGCAAGGACATTAGGCGTGGCCAAAACAACTGTTTGGAACGCACCGGTGAGCTCAGCAACACCAAAAGACCCAGGCGACCACGGAAAACAACTGTGGTGGATGACTGAAGAATTCTTTCCCTGGTGAAGAAAACACCCTTCGCAACAGTTGGCCAGATCAAGAACACTGTCCAGGAGGTAGGTGTATGTGTGTGAAAGTCAACAATCAAGAGAAGACTTCACCAGAGAGAATACAGAGGGTTCACCACAAGATGTAAACCATTGGTGAGCCTCAAAAACAGGAAGGCCAGATTAGAGTTTGCAAAACAACATCTAACAAAGCCTTCACAGTTCTGGAACAAGATCCTATGGCAGTGATGGCGAACCTTTTTTTCCTCAGGTGCCGAAATAGTGCACACACGCGCTATCGCACGCGTGCGTGTGCCCACACCCATATTCAATGCTCTCACACACACCCCTGCTCCCGCATTTCCTGACTTCCGGTGGATCCGGTAGGCCCATTTTTTGCCCTCCCCAGGCTCCAGAGGCTTTCTTGGAGCTTGGGGAGGGCAAAAACGCCCTCCCCTGCCACCCTGGAGGCCCTCTGGAGGCCAAAAACGCCCTCCCAGAGCCTCCATGCGAGCCAAAAATCAGCTGGCAGGCGCCCACATGCACGCTGGACCTGAGCTAGGGCAACAGCTCCCGTGCCAGCAGATATGGCTCTGCGTGCCACCTGTGGCACCCGTGCCATAGGTTCGCCATCACGGTCCTATGGACAGATGAGACCAAGATCAACTTGTACCAGAGTGATGGGAAGAGAAGAGTATGGAGAAGGAAAGGAACTGCTCATGATCCTAAGCATACCACCTCATCAGTGAAGCATGGTGGTGGTAGTGTCATGGCATGGGCATGTATGGCTGCCAATGGAACTGGTTCTCTTGTATTTATTGATGATGTGACTGCTGACAAAAGCAGCAGGATGAATTCTGAAGTGTTTCGGGCAATATTATCTGCTCACATTCAGCCAAAAGCTGCAGAACTCATTGGACGGCACTTCACAGTGCAGATGGACAATGACCCAAAGCATACTGCAAAAGCAACCAAAGAATTGTTGAAGGGACAGAAGTGGAATGTTATGCAATGGCCAAGTCAATCACCTGACCTGAATCCCATTGAGCATGCATTTCACTTGCTGAAGACAAAACTGAAGGGAAAATGCCCCAAGAACGAGCAGGAACTGAAGACGGTTGCAGTGGAGGCCTGGCAGAGCATCTCCAGGGATGAAACCCAGCGTCTGGTGATGTCTATGCGTTCCAGACTTCAGGCTGTGATTGACTGCAAATGATTTGCAACCAAGTATTAAGAAGAGAAAGTTTGATTTATGATTATTATTCTGTCCCATTACTTTTGGTCCCTTAACAAGTGGGATGCACATATGGAAACTGCTGTAAGTCCTACACCGTTCACCTGAGTTGGATGTACATACCCTCACATTAAAGCTGACAGTCTGCAGTTAAAGCACATTGTGTTTGTTTCATTCCATCCATTTAATTAAATTCCAACTCCATTGTGGTGGTGTATAGAGCCAAAGATGTTAGAATTGTGTTGATGTCCCAATATTTATGGACCTGACTGTATGTCCAGTTTTTACTTGGCCCACCTTCTCAGAGATCAGGTGATGGGTGGACATGTTTCTTTCAACCAAAAACCGCTATTTTGGGGTGCAGTCTTCTCACCCGACTTCACCCAGTCCTTCCCGGTATCTTACTATATCATGCAGATTATTTTATTGGTTTAAAAGTGCAGTTAATTGGTATAGGGAGAAATAACCCGCAGCCAGTTTCTTTTTTAATTAAACAGTTAAAATGTTATTTATTTATGTTATGTTATTTAGCATAATAGAGTCTATGCAGGTATAGATAAAGGTTGATCTTCATTTCCCTCTTTTTTGAAAAATACATCAATATTTCTCCTCAGTCTTTGGTCTTGTGATAATCCTTTTATTTGTCTGATTAAAATCAAAGGTGTAGTCTTAAAAAAAAAAGATATTAAGTAAGAATGGGCAGGCAATTCCTGAGGTTATACAATAATTGCTCAATATAACGTTAGTAAAAGAGACGGAGCAGTGTGTTTAATTGTTTGTATGATGTGAAAAGGAAGCTTAAACGTTCAAATTTAATGCCAGCATCTGAACTTTACTATTGTTTGCACATGTGAACAAAGAACTGGCAGACAATTTTAAAAACGTTGGGTTTTGTCAGCTGTTCTAAATTTCACCATCTTTTTCTTGATGAGAAACTTAATTAAAGTTTCTGACTTGATGTGGTTGAAAGAGGATAAGAGAGTTTGTTCTCCAACTGAAAAATTTAAGGGTGGAAGCCGCCATTTCATTTTTCAAGTACAGGTAGACCTCGACTTACCACCACAAATGAGCCCAAAGTTTCTGTTGCTAAGTGAGACATTTGTTAAGTGAATTTTGCCCCATTTCATAACTTTTCCAGATTGTTGGGGGCATTAGGCTGACTCTGTAAACCGCTTGGAGAGGGCTGTAAAAGCACTGTGAAGAGGTATATAAGTCTAAATGCTATGGCTATTTTCTTGCCGCAGTCATTAAGTGAATCACTGTACTTGATAAGTGAGCAATTGTTAAGTGAATCAGGCTTCCCCATTGACTTTGCTTATCAGAAGGTCGCAAAAGGGGAACACGTGACCCTGGGACACTGCAACGGTCATAAGTATGACTCAGTTACCAAGCATCTGAATTTGGATCCCGTGACCATAGGAATGCTATAATGGTCGTAAGTGTGAAAACTGGTCATAAATCACTTTTTTCAGTGCTGTTGTAACTTCGGACGGTCCCTAAATGAATGGTTGTAAGCCGAGGACCGCCTGTAGCACAACTAGACCTTTTTGCATTTGAGGAATAGAATAGAATAATAAAATAGAATCGGAGTGTAGGAATGGAACAGAACAGAACAGAGAATAGAAAGAACAGAACAGAACAAGGAACAAAGAATGGAATGGAATGGAACAGAATAAGATGAATAGAGAATAAAATAGAATAGAAGAAGGATAGGATAGGATGAATATAGAATAGAATAGAATAGAATAGAATAGAATAGAATAGAATAGAATAGAATAGAATAGAATAGAATAGAATAGAATAGAATAGAATAGAATAGAATAGAATAGAATACTTTATTGACCAAGTGTGATTGGACACACAAGGAATTTGTCTTTGGTGCATATGCTCTCAGTGTACATAAAAGGAAAGATAAGTTCATCAAGAATCATAGGGTACAACACTTAATGATTGTCATAGGGTACAAATAAGCAATCAGGAAACAATAAAAATCGTAAGGATACAAGCAACAAGTTACAGTCCTGCAGTCATAAATGGGTGATAGGAACAACGAGAAGATTAACAGTAATGCAGCCTTAGTGAATAGTTTGCCAGTGGTGAGGGAATTATTTGTTTAGCAGAGTGATGGCGTTCGGGAAAAAACTGTTCTTGTGTCTAGTTGTCTTGGTGTGCAGTGCTCTATAGCGTCGTTTTGAGGGTAGGAGTTGAAACAATTTGTGTCCAGGATGCGAGGGCTCAGTAAATATTTTCACGGCCCTCTTTTTGACTCGTGCAGTATACAGGTCCTCAATGGAAGGCAGGTTGGCAGTAATTGTTTTTTCTGCAGTTCTGGTTATCCTCTGAAGTCTGTGTCTGTCTCGTTGGGTTGCAGAACCGAACCAGACAGTTATAGAGGTGCAGATGACAGACTCAATGAATAGAATAGAATAAGAATAAGAATAAGAATAAGAATAAGAATAAGAATAAGAATAAGAATAAGAATAAGAATAAGAATAAGAATAAGAATAAGAATAGAGGAGAGAATAGGAATAGGAATAGGAATAGGAATTGGATGAATAGAGAACAGAACAGAACAGAACAGAGCTGGAAGAGACCTTGGCTTGGAGGTCTTCTAGTCCAGCCCCCTGCTCAAGCAGGAGAACCTATAATATTTCAGATAAGTGACTGTGTAGAGTCTAGACCAGTGGTGGCGAACCTATGGCATGTGTGCCACAGTGGCACGCGGAGCCATATCAGTGGGCACGCGAGCTGAGGTCTGGAAGGTTGGGAAGTTGGCAAACGGGCCATTTCTGGCCTCCGGAGGGCCTCCAGGGGGGGTGGGGAAGGCTGTTTTCTCCCTCCCCAGGCTCCTAGAAAGGCTCTGAAGCCTGGGGAAAGCGAAAAACGGGCGTGCCATCGTTTGCCGGGAGTGGGGGGGAGTCACGTGCGCATGCACTGGTCCAGTGATGGCGAACCTTTTTTGGTTCGCGTGCCAAAAGGGGGGAGCGTGGGGGGTCATGCACGCGTGTGCCCATACCCATAATTCCATGTGCCCCCCATGCATGCGCACGTGACTCCCCCCCACTCCCGGCACACGATGGCACGCCCGTTTTTTGCTCTCCCCAGGCTTCAGAGCCTTTATAGGACCCTGGGGAGGGAGAAAACAGCCTTCCCCACCCCCCCCCGGAGGCCCTCCGGAGGCCAGAAATGGCCCGTTTGCCAACTTCCCAACCTTCCAGACCTGAGCTCGCGTGCCACTGATATGGCTCCGCGTGCCACTTGTGGCACGCGTGCCATAGGTTCGCCATCACTGGTCTAGACTCTTCTTAAAAACATCCAGTGTAGAATTCCCAGAGGTGTCCTCGGTCGTGGACGGTCACTGGATGACTTAAAGCTAATGGCGCCTTCACAAGTTCGACCCATCAGATTTGGGGGGTGGAAAGCAGGGAGGGAGGGCATAATGGATGTCCCAGGGGAACCTCTCCTTTCATTTTTTTTTTCTCCTCAGATTTCAATCGGCGAGGCTTACCTGGTCTACACGGAACGCTTGTACTCCCGTTCCCAGTTTAACAATTACCTGGCCGCCCTCTACAAAGTTATTGGGACGTTCCTGTTCGGCAGCGCCGTCAGCCAATCGCTGACCGACTTGGCCAAATACACGATCGGCCGTCTGCGGCCCAATTTCCTGGCGGTCTGTGATCCAGACTGGACCAAAGTGAATTGCTCGTTTTACGTCCAGGTGGAAGACGTGTGCCAGGGCAACCCCAGAAACATCACGGAATCCAGGTACGTTCAACACCGTCAGAGATGCAGAGAGTCCTCGGATTTATGACCGCTGTTGGGACCCGGTTTCCATATCCATCTTGCATATTCCGAATTGCAGTGAAATATTCCCTGAAATTTTTTTTTCAGGGAAACAGATAACACAGCTGGTCCTCATTTAGTGATCACAGTTGGACCTGGAATTTGGTCGTTAAGTGAAGCTTAATGTGCTAATATAAATTTTCTTAAATAAATTAATAAATATAATAAACACTGACTGTGCTCACACTTTTATTTTAGCTTTAGATTCATGGACCACCAAGGTTGTAAATGCAAGGATTTTTGTAAAGTTCCTTTTTCATCACTGAATGGTCGCTGAATGAGGCAGTCACTGAAGGTGGACTATCTGTATTCATAATTAACTATTAACCTTTTTTTCTGGATTCTTTTGAATCAATTGTGACTCCAATGAGGCCTTGAACATGTCCCTGTCGTTTTCTTTGCAAGTGGTCTGCCATTGCTTCCTTCATACGACTGAGGGAGAGTGGCCGGCCCGAGGTCACCCAATTGGCTTTGTGCCTAAGGCAGAACTTGAACTCAGAGTCCCCAGTTTCTAGCCTGCTGCCTTTAATCACTGCACCAAACTGCCCCCTTAATTAATGTCTATAAAATGTCAGGATTTACTTTTGTATTTGTTTATTTGTCAAGCATATATGATTATAAACAAAGTATAAACGGTAAAACATGATTGAATATACAGTGATCCCTCGCTATATCGCGGTTCACCTTTCATGGTCTCGCTGCTTCACGGATTTGCGTGGGCGGCCAGGCAGTCAGCGGCAAAGCGCGCGGCTCCGGGACTCGCAAACCTCTCCGATGAGTTCTGCGCCTGCGTGGTGGTCTCCTGCTTCAGTCTGGCAGCGGCAGGCGAGTAAAGTGGTCCGATGAGCTCTGCGCGTGCGCAGAAGGACTGCCGCTCATCAGCTGTAGGGCGGGCCGCGCTGCCAGCTTTCCCTGAGGGAAAATGGCCGTTCGCGCCAAATCGACGAGGGAACGGCCTACAAGCTCGCTCAGGAGATCAGTGCCAAGCAGCCACAGCAGACATCAAGAGAGGGAGAGGTTGGAGGATTTTTCAGGCTTTTTTTGGGCGCCGAAAACGCAGAAGCTGGGTAGGAGGGGTTAAAAAAAATAAAGGTTACTACTTCACGGATTTCGCCTATCACGGGTTCTTTTTGGAACGTAACCCCCGCGAAAAACGAGGGATCACTGTATATGTAATAGTACAAGCATGAATAAGAGTAAAAGAGGTAAGAATATATGTGTACATTAGGACAGGAACTTACTTACTTACTCAGTGGCTACACCCACACACAAAATATTGTTTCTGTCCAAACAGAATCATTGATGTGAGGAAGTTGTTACCCAAATGCCATTACAGCAGTTCATTTAGTGACCGTTCCAAGTTACAACGGCACTGAAAAAAAGAGATTTATGACCGTTTTTCACACTCACAACCGTTGCAGCATTCCCATGGTCACGTGATCAAAATTCAGATGCTCGGCAACTGGTTCATACTTATGACGGTATCAATGCCCCGGGGTCGCCTGATCCCCTTTTGCGACCTTCTGACAAGCAAAGTCAACGGGGAAGCCAGATTCACTGAACACCCCTGTTACTAACTTAAGAACCGCAGTGATTCACTTAGCAACCGTGGCAAGAAAGGTCGTAAAGTGGGGCAAAACTCACTTCATGAATGTTTCGCTTAGTGATGCAAACGTTGGGCTCAATTGTGGTCGTAAGTCGAGGACTGCCTGTATTGTTTTTGCAAAGGCCACAAACATTGCCGCAGAACTTTGATCCGTACGCAAAGCTACATGCGAAAAGGAGATTTCAAATATAACATTACCCAAGAGGGCAAAATATGTAAAAGGAAAAACTCTTTATTTCAGGAATAGATGAACGCGAATATGAACTGAATTTCCTGGCAACTCTTAAAATCAATGCAGTTATAAATAGATGGTGGTAATCGTTAACAGGAAACAGTAAAAGTAATAATAATGATTCATCATAGTTAATGAATACAGGGAGTCCTTGAGTTACAGCAGTTCATTTAGTGACCGTTCCAAGTTACAACGGCCCTGAAAAAAGTGCTTTGTGGCTGTTTTTCATACTTACGACCATGACTGCATCCCCACAGTCAAGGTGATCAAAATTCAGACACTTGGCAACTGACTCCTGTTTATGACGGTTGCAGTGTTCCCGGGGCCACGCGACCCCCTTTTGCGACCTTCCGACAAGCATGGAGAAGCCAGATTCACTTAACAACCGTATTACTAACCTGACGATGGCAGTGACTCACTTAACAGCTGTGGCCGGAAAGGTCGTAAGATGGGGCAAAATTCGCTTAACCGATGTTTTCACATAGCCACAGAAATTTGGGGATTATAACTTAAGGACTTACCTGTTATCTATATATTTCTTTCTTTTTTTTCCCCCCCGTCTCTTTCTAGATTGTCATTCTATTCTGGACATTCGTCCTTTGGGATGTACTGCATGATGTTTTTAGCGGTGAGTGAGTGAGCGGATCGAGGGGTTCAGATGGTTTTCTGGAAGGTGGGGGGGCCAAGCTGGATGGATGCCATTTTCGGGACCCGAAACGCAGGTTCGTTTGCATTTCAAAGGATCGGGGAAGAAGGGTTTGTGACAGGGGCGGGTTCCTAATTTTTTTACTACCACTCTGTGGGTGTGGCTTATTTTGTGGGTGTGGCTTGCCAGCCATGTAGCTGGGTGGGCGTGGCTTGCCAGCCATGTGACCGGGTGGGCATGGCTTCTCGGACTGCTGAAGGGAGGGGAACTGAGATAGGTCCTGCCGCCCATTCCCCCAACCCTCAGCAGCTCAAGAAGCCTCAAACGTGCGAAAATGCCTAGGATCATCACCGCACGTTCGTGGCTTCTCGGACTGCTGAAGGGAGGGGAATGGAGATAGCTCCTGCCGCCCGTTCTTTCAGCGTCTCACGCACTCCCTCAGCCATCCTCCCCTGCTTGGACTCACTGTGGGGTAGGAAGGCAGCGCATGCGCAGTGCCGGAAGCTCGGCTTCTGGGCATGCGCAGAAGAAAATTTAAAAACAAAATTTAATTTTTTAAAAAAAAAATGGCGGCACCCAGGCACTGGCAACCGACTGCACCGGTACTGTGACATCACCAGCGGGCCGCTACCGGTGCTATAGAGTGGACCGCACCAGTAGGAACCCACCACTGGTTTGTGAGCTAATATATCTTTATTTCCTTCTTCCCTCCTTCTTCCCTCTTCCATCCCTCCCTCCTTCCTTCCCTCCCTCCCTCACTTCTTCCTTCCTTCCTCCCTCCTCCCTTTCTCCTTTCTCACTCCTTTCCGCCTTTCCTCCTTCCATCCACCCTCCCTCCCATTTCCTCCATCCTTCTTTCCTCCTTAGTAATTTGAAGATTTGAAGCATCCAATGTTTCTGAAACTTGGCCATAGATGGGTGGACTTCAACTCCCAGAATTCCCCAGCCAGCTTCAGAAACATTGGATTCGAGAGCTCTAAACGAAGTTTTGCAGTATGTGGCCAACATTCCCCCCACCAATCAGAAAAAAGAGATCCGATTGACTTCCAAAAGCTCCTGGTTCTTTTTAATTTAAAAAAATAAATATAATTTTAAAAAGGAGATGCTCTGCTTTCCTTACCTCAAGGCTTTCTCTACCTCAATTCTGAATTGTAAAATACGCCTCGGACATCTGATCGAATTTTCTACTCGTTTAAAAAGGAACTGAGAGGGCCGCCACAAGGCACATACAGAACGGGAGTTGGGCGGCATATAAAAGCGACCAAATAAATAAATAAATAAAACCCCTAAGCAGCTGCCTTGGTCACAGGGGTGTGTGTGGAATCTTTCAAATTGGGGCAGGTGGGAGGGGCGAGAAATGTTGCCTGGTTATTTATTGGCACACTCCCTATATTTATTTATTTGCTAACTTTATTTGTTCCCTTTATTTATTTATTCATCTATTTGGGTGCTTCCTTTGTTTATTCACATCCTGTATTGTTTGTTTGTTTGTTTGTTTGTTTGCTAACTTAATTTACTTGCTCAATTTATTTCTTTGCATGCTGCCTTTAGTTTTTTGCTGGCTGTATAGATTTGTGTGCTTTATTAATTTATTTGCACACTTTATTTACTTGCTCTCTTTGTTTGTTTGTTTGCACCCTTCCTTTATTTCCTTTTTTCTGTACTATATTTATTTTCCCTCCCTCTGTTGATTTTTGGGGAGGCTCCCTGTATTTATTTTCATGCCCTGTATATTTAGTTGAAAACTTTTATTTATTTGCTTCCTTTATTATTTGCATGCTTCCCTTGTTTATTGACCATTTGTGTGCTTTATTTGCTTGTTTGCTTCTTCCTCTTCTTTCCTTCTTCCCTCCTTCTTTCCTCTTCCATCCCTCCTTCCTTGCCTCCCTCACTTTTCTCCTTCCTTCCTTCCTCCCTTCCACCTTCCTCACTCCTTCTTTCCGCCTTTCCTCCTTCCATCCATCCTCCCTCCCATTTCCTCCCTCCCTCCTTCTTTCCTCCTTCCATCCACCCTCCCTCCCATTTCCTCCCTCCCTCCTTTCCACCTTTCCTCCTTCCATCCACCCTCCCTCCCATTTCCACCCTCCCTCCCTCCTCCTTTCCGCCTTTCTTCCTTCATTCCATTCACCCTCCCTCCTTCTTTCCTCCTTCCATCCACCCTCCCTCCCATTTCCTCCCTCCCTCCTTCTTTCAGCCTTTCCTCCTTCCATCCACCCTCCTTCCCATTTCCACCCTCCCTCCCTCCTTCTTTCCTCCTTCCATCCACCCTCCCTCCCATTTCCTCCCTCCCTCCTTCTTTCAGCCTTTCCTCCTTCCATCCACCCTCCCTCCCATTTCCACCCTCCCTCCCTCCTTCTTTCCTCCTTCCATCCACCCTCCCTCCCATTTCCTCCCTCCCTCCTTCTTTCAGCCTTTCCTCCTTCCATCCACCCTCCCTCCCATTTCCACCCTCCCTCCCTCCTTCTTTCCGCCTTTCTTCCTTCCTTCCATCCACCCTCCCTCCTTCTTTCCTCCTTCCATCCACCCTCCCTCCCATTTCCTCCCTCCCTCCTTCTTTCAGCCTTTCCTCCTTCCATCCACCCTCCCTCCTTCTTTCCTCCCTCCCTCCTTTCCACCCACCCTCGCTTCTCTCTCTCTCTCCCATTTCCTCCCTCCCTCCCTCCCTATTTCCCATGGCCTCATCGGGCAAATCCAGCTTCAGTGCTCATTTAGGATTGGAAGCATGGGTGGGATTCAATTTGGGCATCAGGTTCAGCCTTAGGGTACAAAGGAAGTCCTTCTCTTCCAAAGTCCTAGACCTCTGGCAGCCATCTCTAAAGCCCTCTCCTTTCTTGTTGATCCTAGCTCTACGTTCAGGCCCGGCTGGTTGGCAGATGGGCTCGGCTGCTGCGCCCGACTATCCAGTTCTTTCTCCTCTGCTTCGCCATCTATGTGGGCTACAGCCGCGTGTCGGACTACAAGCACCATTGGAGCGACGTGCTGGTTGGCCTCCTGCAGGGAGCACTCATTGCTATCCTTACGGTAAGCAATGGACTGATTGACCCAAAGTCATCCAGGTGGCTTTCATGCCTAAGGCAGGACTAGAACTCACTGTCTCCTGGTGATTGCCTAAAGTCGTCCAGGTGGCTTTCATGCCTGAGACAGGACTAGAACTCACTGTCACCTGGTGACTGGCCCCAAGTCATCCAGGTGGCTTTCATGCCTAAGGCAGAACTACAACTCACTGTCTCCTGGTGATTGCCTAAAGTCGTCCAGGAACTTTCATGCCTAAGGCAGAACTAGAACTCACTGTCACCTGGTGATTGGCCCCAAGTCACCCAGTTGGCTTTCATGCCTAAGGCAGAACTCACTGTCTCCTGGTGATTGGCCCCAAGTTACCCAAGTGGCTTTCATGCCTAAGGCAGGACTAGAACTCACTGTCACCTGGTGATTGACCCACGTCATCCAGGTGGCTTTCATGCCTAAGGCAGAACTAGAACTCACTGTCACCTGGTGATTGGCCCCAAGTCACCCAGTTGGCTTTCATGCCTAAGGCAGAACTCACTGTCTCCTGGTGATTGGCCCCAAGTTACCCAAGTGGCTTTCATGCCTAAGGCAGGACTAGAACTCACTGTCACCTGGTGATTGACCCACGTCATCCAGGTGGCTTTCATGCCTAAGGCAGAACTAGAACTCACTGTCACCTGGTGATTGGCCCCAAGTCACCCAGTTGGCTTTCATGCCTAAGGCAGAACTCACTGTCTCCTGGTGATTGGCCCCAAGTTACCCAAGTGGCTTTCATGCCTAAGGCAGGACTAGAACTCACTGTCACCTGGTGATTGACCCATGTCATCCAGGTGGCTTTCATGCCTAAGCCAGAACTAGAACTCACTGTCACCTGGTGATTGGCCCAAAGTCACCTAGCCGGCTTTCATGCCTAAGGCAAGACTAGAACTCACATTCTCCCAGTTTCTAGCCTTGGTGCCTTAACCACTAAATCAAACTGTCCATCTTTGGCATCTTCTCATCCGGGACTGCTTTTCCCCAGGTGCGCTACATCTCCGATTTCTTCAAAGAGAGGCCCCAGTCACCGTGTGCCGAACGGGACCTTGGGCGTAAACCCAGCATCCCCTTGCCGCTGAGCGAGTCAGGGTGTAACCACTGCAACTATCGGGTCCCTGTGTGAACGGGGCGATTTTGAATTGGTTTGATTTCAGCAATGAACACGTAATCCCCCTTTAATACGTCGTCTCCCCCTCTCCGATATGTTTCTACTTTCCTTTCGAACTTGTCCAACGAAGAGGGAAAACTGGGAGATTTGTTTTTTCCTTTCGTTCTTTTTTTTTTGTTCGTTTTTAAACCGTTTTGTTTTTTTATTATGCCCAATGCTACTGCACAGCACAACACAACACAACACATGTTTGACACTTGGAAATGCCTGCCTCACCGCCACGTAAGCCAAAGACCAGGGCAGAATCTGAAAACGTTCAAGCTTTTTGTTTCTTGTTGAAAGACTTCTGGGCAAACCCTTTTCCGTGTGGGGTAAAATAACACACCGGGGTGTGTATATTCAACTTGACGGCTGGCTTTTTATCTGGACTTCGCTCTTGGCTTTGCGAAAGTTTGCAACGGCTTGCTTTGCAAAAGTTAGTGGGTATCTGATAATCTCTCTCCCCAAAACTGTGGAAGGATTCCTGAGCAAAGACCCCAAAATTGGTAGGGTGTGGTTTTTTTTGTGTGTTTTTCTTACATTTTCCTTGTATTTGGGTACCCTTTTTAGGGGCCCGATGGGGGATCTAAAGGGAGTTTGTCTTTGAATGCAGACAAAACCTCTGAAATGACGTGTGTGAAATATTTGCTCTGGGGTGTTCAACCTTGGCAACTTTAAGACTCAAGGACTTCAACTCTCAGAATTCCTCAGCCACCTGGCTGGGGAATTCTGGGAGTTGAAGTCCACGGGTCTTAAAGTTGCCAAGCTTGGATATCCCAAATTTGCTGTGTAAAAAGCAAATTGTCACCCAGATAATATCTTAAAATTTCGTCCAGGTTGAGAGACCATAAGAAGTACCAATATTGGACATCAGTGATGTTTATTTAATTGCTAAAATGAGGCGAGGGGTATATCAAATATCAAATTTTTGTACAGGTGGATTTGTGTTTCCCAATGGATAAAATCGAGCAAGATTGAATAAAATTGAAATGGACTTTTTAAGTCACTGCCAACATCTTTTTTTTATTGCTCTTGCTGTTAATGATCATATTTTTCCCCCAAAGCTTTGAAATCTGAAATTTTTAGCGGTGGGGGTGGGAAAAAACTCCAAATTACGGGCTTTCGTTGCTACCGCAAGAGAGAAAGAAAATTACTCAAACGATTGGAACAGCAGGCATTTCTCATGGGAATTTGGGAGGGTTTGAATGCGTGTATTTTCTGCGCGCGGCAAGGAATGTGTGCAAAAGAAATAAAGGTTTGATCCTTTCAAGGTTTGGTTGAAGCAACTCTCCTTAGTTGGGTCATTATGAATTCGGGAAGAGGAAATTTCAAACCGATTGCTGCACACCGACTGTTCAGGAAAAAAGAAAAGCAAAGAAAAATCTAATTAAAAACAGTCAGGAAAAGAGTCAGATAAAGCCAATACCAATTCATGGGGATTTACAGGTAATCCTCGACTTACAACAGTTCATTTAGTGACCGTTCAACGTGACAACGGCTTTGGAAAAAATGACTTATGACTGTTTTTCGAACTTACAATCGTTGTATTAGCCTTGAGGTCATGTGATCAAAATTCACTAAATGGCTGGTCGTAAGTCGAGGACTACCTGTATTTTCCCCACACTTTTTTTGAACTATTACCATCTGGCAGACGGTACAGGATAATAAAAACAAGGACAAATAGGCTGAAAAACAGCTTCTATTCCAGGGCAATACCCATATTGAATTCTACGGTATAGTGCAATATCGGGTTTTCAATTTCAATTATACAGAATGTAAAGGATGTATGTTTGTGTGTTTATTTTTATAGTTATAATGTACACTGAAGACGGCATTTAATTTCGGTGTACCATGTGCAATGACAATAAAGTAAACTAAACTAAAACTAAACTAAACTAAACTAAACTAAATAACCACAACCCTGTGAGGCTGACTATGCCGAGCGGAACTACCTGGCCCAACATAACTACCATGTTGTGCCAGGGTACAAAAGAAAGCGGTTTCTACGGCATCCTGTGTTTTAGCCAACAACCTTCTCTGTTTCCTAAGCAATCTGTTCGTCGCTGGTATTCTTGGAAAAAGAAAACGTAGGCTGGAAAATGGAGTTTTTTCCACCGTGCCAGTTTTTCGCTTAAACAAAAACACAAAAAAGCTTTAAACAGAGTAGAAAATAAGAGGGCGGCACAGATGCCAAAGAGATGATTGTGAGCCTTGTTGGCACTCTGTGGTGCCACACTGGAAGATTAAGAGATTTGGGAACGCTACAGATACGACTAAATCAGCTTTGGAACATTATTGACAGCAGGTTTTCGAATGAAGATACCTTTGCATTCAGGGTGCAGTGTGTTTTGTTGTGGCTATGTGTGGTTTTGAGGTGGCTTTCTGAGCAACTGGATTGTTTTCTATAAACGGGCAGCCATTTCAGTTAGTGTGTCTCAACCTTAGGTACTTTATGAGGTATGGACTTCAACTCCCAGAATTCCCCAGCCAGCCATGGCTGGCTGGGGAATTCTGGGAATTGAAGTCCACAGATCCATTTGAAATTCTAACAGCCTTGGAAATAATGATTTACAGCCTGACCTTACAAACATTGAAATCACCATCGAGGCTACAGGATCACAATTCAGGTGCTTGGCAACCGGTTCACATTTATGATGGTTGTGTAAGCCGTCTTGAAGTTACACAATTGGGGATTTGCCGTCTTCCCAGCTTCCAACACACAAAATCAATTGATTTGCTTAACAAACTGCAATAAAACTGGTCAAATGATTACAATTGGTTGCACAGTCAGCCAGGTGTTCAGACTGGATTTGGCAATTTTGTTCCCCTATTGCAGTGGTTCCCAACCTGTGGTACATGTACCACTAGTGGTATGCGAGGGCCTTTGCGAGGGCAATTGATCAAAGGTGAATTTGACAATAGCGATGGTGTTCAACTGGACATGGCTAGTCTAGTGAAGAAAAGGACCAGGGGCAGGGGTGAAATGCTACCAGTTCGGCCCAGTTCAGGCATATCGGTAACGGCGGCCGCCGGTAGTTCGGAGAACTGGTAGCAGCGGCAGCACAAGGCCGCCCACCCGGGCGTCGGCATTTATTTTTTTTTAATCCTCTGTGCATGCACAAAGCCTTCTGCGCATGCACAGAAGGTGAAAAAGTGTGTGCAACGGTGGCGTGCGCGCAAAGCACATGTTTCCGAACCAGTAGGGAAGGTAAGTGGATTTTACTTAGGGGATGCCACAGAAAGGAGGGGGTCCACCTATTCTCCAAACCACCTGAAGGCCGGACAAGAAACAATGGATGGAAACTGATCAAGGAGAGAAGCAACTGGGAACTAAGGAGAAATTTCCTAGCAGCAAGAACAATTAACCAGTGGAACAGCTTGCCTCCAGAAGTTGTGGGTGTCCCATCACTGGAGGCTTTTAAGGAGAGACTGGACAGCCACTTGCCTGAAATGATACAAGGTTTTCTGCTTGAGCAGGGGGTTGGACTAGACGACCTCCAAAGTCCCTTCCAACTCTTGTTATTCTGTTAATTCTGTTAAGTGGTGCATATTATTACTATTATCACATTTATTTGCCACCCATTTTGTGGTTCAGGCGACTCTGAGCTGGTCATATTATCAGATCCGGTCCCATGACGACTTGTTTAACGACCGCATTGCTTAGCAGTCCCGATTAGCAATAGCAATAGCACTTAGACTTATATACTGCTTCATAGTGCTTTACAGCCCTCTCTAAGCGGTTTACAGAGTTCAGCATATTGCCCCCAACAATCTGGGTCCTCATTTTACCGACCTCAGAAGGATGGAAGGCTGAGTCAACCTTGAGCCGGTGAGATTTGAACCGCCGAACTGCAGTGCTGCACTTTAACCACTGTGCTACCTCGGCTCTTATGGCTCTTAGGATTGTGGTCCTAAGTTGAGGAACAACTGCTAACCTCCCCATCTTGGATCTCTGCATCTTTTTAAAATTTTAAAAAGCTTTTAATCTGAAATTATTCTGGTTTTAGTGCTTAATTTTATGGATTGAATTATACACTGCCTGGAGCCCTTCTCTAAGAGAGATAGGCTGTTAAGAAGTGTGAAAAATAAATAAATACAGGAGGGGAGGGGAGGGAGGAAAGGAAGGATGGAAGGAAGGAAGGAAGGAAGGAAGGAAGGAAGGAAGGAAGGAAGGAAGGAAGGAAGGAAGGAAGGAAGGAAGGAAAAATTTGTAGGCTCATTTCAGAATTGGGTATGTCTAGTCTAGAGAAAAGAAGGCCTAAGGGTGACATGATAGCGGTTTCCAATATTTGAGGGGCTGCCACAAAGAAGAACGGGTCAACTTATTCTCCAAAGCACCTGAAGGCAGGACAAGCAGCAGCAGATGGAAACTAACCAAGGAGAGAAGCAACCTGGAATTAAGGAGAAACTTCCTAACAGTGAGGAGAATTAATCCGTGGAACAGCTTGCCTCCAGAAGTTGTGGGTTCTCCAACACTGGAGGTTTTTAAGAAGAGACTGGACAGCCATTTGCCTGAAATGGTAGGGTTTCCTGCCTAAGCAGGGGGTTGAACTAGAAGACCTCCAAGGTCCCTTCCAAATCTGTTCTTCTGTTACTCGCTTGAGCTGTCAACACCACAACCACATTGGATTCTTGGATGCCATCCTGGAACTGAACAACAATGCCGTTGCTTGCCTTTTAACGCACACCCAAAATTGTGCAAAACCAAGAGAGGTTTTTTGGCGAAGGGAAGGCCTTCCCCGGGAGACAGACAGTGGCGGAAGAGATTAATATTCCAAAGGCAGAAAAGCTAAGCGATGTGTTAAGATCAACGTGCCTCGTCGTGGGTTTCCACCACACCGTTTGCTGTTGGCAACCTGTTGTGGCGAGATGGGCAAATCTGGAAACACAAAAGCGGCGAGCACAACAGAGACAGAGAGAGGGAAGCGTGCGACGGGCGGTGGGAGCTGGCTGGCGCTCCCTGTCTTAACATTCCAAATTCTTGGCACAAACGCAGGCCAAGGAACGTGTACAGACAGACACGTACAGGCTGTGCAAAACACACACACACACACACACACACAAATTTCCTGGAAGGAAGACATGGATCCAGACACACATAGCCCAAGTGGCATGTGTGTGCGCGCATGTTTGAAAAGGTCCAGCAGGTACCAAGGAGATCCACATAAGTGGTGTTATTGCAAAACAGTGTCGTGGCGTTCCTGCTCACCTGCTTCCCTGCGGGACCCTTTGGAAGAATCCAGAGGAAAACTTAGAATAACACTTTTTAATTCTGACTTTTCTTCTCTCCCTGCCTCAAAACGGGCAGCCAAACTTTTCTTTAGTTCCTCTGCAGATCTTGGACAAAGATTGCAGAATGGATTACTGATAGTCCTGAACTTACGACCACAATTGAGCCCCAACATTTTACGTTGCTCAGTGAGGAATCTGTCCAGTGAGTTTTGTCCCATTTTACAGCTTTTCTTGCCACATTTGTTAAGTGAACCTCTGCAGTTGTTAAATGAGTGACACGGTCGTTAAGTGAATCCGGTTTCCCCGTCGACTTTGCTTGTCAGAAGGTCGCAAAAGGGGATCGCATGACCCCGGGGAGACACTGCGATCGTCGTAAATGTGAGTCAGTTGTCAAGCATCCGAATGTACATCACGTGACCAAGGGGATGCTGCACTGGTCGTAAGTGTGAAAAACGGTCATAGGTCACTTTTTTCAGTGCCGTTGCCACTTCGGTCACTAAATGAACTGTTGTAAGTCGAGGATTTCCTGTACAAACCCAGCTGGCGAAACAGGATCGAGTGGTGGCGATTACAGGTAGTCCTCGATTTATAACAGTCCGTTTAGTGACCATTCAAAGTTACAACAGTGAAAAAAGTGACTTATGACCGTTTTTCACACTTATGACTGTTGCGGCATCCCCATGGCGGTGTAATCAAAATTTGGACACTTGGCAACTGACACGTATTTATGACGGTCGCATTATCCCAGTGATCCACTTTTGCTACCTTCTAACAGGCAGCTTCAATGGGGAAGCCAGATTCACTTAACAACCGTGTTACGAACTTAACAATTATAATGATTCACTTAACAGCTGTGGCAAGAAAGGTCACAAAATGGAGCAAAATCCACTGAACAATTACGTTGCATAGCAACAGAAATTTTGGACTCTGTTGTGGTCACAAATCAAGGATTATCTGTATCATTAAACAGGTAGTCCTCAACTTATAACCATTCATTTAGTGACCATTCAAAGTTACCACAGCACTGAAGTCCACCCACCCATTTGGTGGCCGTATTCTCCCTTTTCCTTCCACCCTTCTCAGCATGATGTTGAGCCGAGGTGGCGCAGTGGTTAGAGTGCAGCACTGCAGGCTACTTCAGCTGACTGCTAGCTGCAGTTCATCTGTTCAAATCTCACCGGCTCAAGGTTGACTCAGCCTTCCATCCTTCCGAGGTCGGTAAAATGAGGACCCAGATTCTTGGGGGCAATATGCTGAACTCTGTAAACCGCTTAGAGAGGGCTGTAAAGCACTATGAAGCGGTATATAAGTCTAAGTGCTAAGTGCTATTGCTATGATGGACTTCTCCAGAGAGCTATGGAAACCAAGGAGCACCCCAAAAATCATATTCCTGGCGTCAGTCCACCCCCCCATCCTCAATGGGCTTCACTTATTAGCTAGTCATTCAGACAGCTCCTGTGGCCTAGAGGTGGAGCTCTTGCCTCACAATCAGGAGGTTGTGAGTTCTATCCTAGGTAGAGGCAGTCTCCTGCTTGGGCAGGGGGTTGGACTAGATGACCTGCAAGGTCCCTTCCAACTCTGAGTGTTCAAATTATTAGGGTCAATGCTAGTTCTCGAATAGCTGACATTGGTGTGACCCAACCACTTTTCTTTCCCACAACTGTTTCCAGCATTTGATAAACCACGATGTGGTTTAGTAGTAGTATTCACTTACCTTCACTACCGGTTCGGAAACGTGAGCTTGCGTGCAGCACTTCTGCACCTGCGCAGAACATTCTGCGCTTGGGCAGAGCGTCCGTTATGACATCCGGGTGGGTGGGCGGAGCCTCCCGGGGTCGCCGCTACCAGTTCACCCGAACCCGGGCGAACCGGTAGAATACCACCACTGATGTGGTTGCTGGTTTTTTAGGTCCTCCTCTGGCCCTTCTTTGCCTCAAGGGCACCGGATCACTTCTTTTCATTATTAACATTATTATTGAGCTATTTTAAAGATAAAATAAGATATAAAATATGAAAGAAAATACGAAAACAATGGGGAGGAAGGGGAGGGGGAAGAAAAGTGCGGAAGGATTAGGAAATAGAAAAAGAAGCATTACTTCCGACTCTCTCTCTTTTGCAGTAAGGTAAAATGAGGCATTCACATCAAATCACCACTTTTTTATTTTTCATAATAATACAAAACTATACATTTCTATAAGGATCTATCAGTCTAATCCAGGGGTGCCAAAATTTGGCAACTTTAAGACTTGTGGACTTCAACTCCCAGAATTCTCCAGCCAGCTATGCTATGCTATGCTGGCTGGAGAATTCTGGGAGTTGAAGTCCACAAGTCTTAAAGTTGCCAAGTTTGAAGACCTCTGGTCTAATTGGTAAAACCCAAAATCAAACTTTCATTCTTTTCCACTTCGAGCACAAAGTTCAGAAGCGGTCTCCATGTGGAAACAAAAGTATTTATATTCCTTTCTTTAATCAAAAGTGTCAATTTTGCCAATTTTGCCATGTCAGCCAACTTCATCAGCTTCTGCAGCCATTCGTCCATGGTGGGAATCTAAGCATCCTTTCATTTTTGTGCATACAGTCCTGCTGCTGTCAACATATATAGTAATGAAGTTCCAAATGTTTTCTCCAGGTCTTTTTCCACTAGGCCCAAAAAGAAACATTTCTGGTTTCATCTTTATCTTCATTTTCAAATTTTTCTGTATTAAAATATGAATCGTACTCCAATTTTTTTTTGCTTTATCACATGTCCACCATAGATGATAAAAAGTCCCACCTGACTGCTGTTTTTATACTAATTACATTGATTTGTCTAGCTGCCCATCTTGTGTTTGCAACTCTGGGTGGGCAAGCACCAGCCGAAACAGCCAACGGAAGAAGAATAAATAAAACCAAACATCCTACAATAATATCTGTTGAGATTTGAAGGAGGTTTCTTCATCTTGAGCCTGCTGTTTGGCATAGCAAATACAGACACCTTTGACTTTTGTAGCAGAAAAAGATATTTGAGACTCTTCAGCTTTTTCCATTTATGGACTGGATTACTAGAACGAAGTGGGGTTGGCTTAAAGCAGTGTTTCTCAACCTTGGCAGTTTGAAGATGTGTGGACTTCAACTCCCAGAATTCCCCAGCCAGCGTTGCTGGCTGTGGAATTCTGGGAGTTGAAGTCCACACATCTTCAAACTGCCAAGGTTGAGAAACACTGGCTTAAAGTAATGTTGCTCAACCTTGGCAATTTTAAGGCAGATGGACTTTAGCTCCCAGAATTCCTCAGTCAACCAAGCTCTGTCTTTAATGATTTTCCACCCCCCCCTGCCCTCAGGTGCTGCGGAGAATAGCTTGACCCCCTCCTCTTTGGGGCAGCTCCTTAGATATTGGAAGACTGCTATCATGTCACCCCTAGTCCTTCTTTTCATTAAACTAGACATATCCAATTCCAGCAACCGTTCTTCATATGTTTTAGCCTCTAATCATCTTTGTTGCTCTTTTTCTAGAATCACAACATCTTTTTTACATCATGGTGACCAAAAACTGGATGCTGTATTCCAAGTGTGGCCTTACCAAGGCATTATAAAGTGGTATTAACACTTCGCGTGATCTTGATTCTATCCCTCTGTTGATGCAGCCTAGAACCGTGTTGGCTTTTTTGGCAGCTGCTGCACGTTGCTGGCTCATATTTAAGTGATTGTCCACTAGGACTCCAAGATCCCTCTCACAGTTACTACTATTGAGTCAGGAGCAGGGACAGAGCTTTAATTGGTGCAAAATGCAGCTGCGCAAGCTGTGGTGGGTGTGCCTAGATACACCCACATAACACCCATCCTCCGCCAGCTGCATTGGCTGCCCATTAGTCTCCGGACCCAATTTAAGGTGTTGGTTTTGACCTTTAAAGCCCTACATGGCTCAGGGCCAGGTTACCTTCGGGACCGCATCCTGCCGCATACCTCCCTACGACCGGTTAGGTCCCACAGAATTGGTCTCCTCCAGGTCCCATCGACCAAGCAATGCCGGTTGGCGGGGCCGAGGGGGAGAGCCTTCTCTGTGGGAGCTCCCTCCCTTTGGAACCAACTTCCTCCAGATATCAGGACTATCCCCACCCTGCTGGCCTTCCGTAAAGCAATAAAAACTTGGCTCTTCCGGCAGGCGGGGTGAAAGTGAGACCAATCAGATTACATTTGGGTCTCCCCCCCCCCCCCCCGGTTATGAATGTTAGATTTTTTTTAACTTTTTATAATTTTTAACTTTGAATTTTTAACCTGTTACGTGATTTTATATGTAATAATGGATTTGATATGTTGTTAGCCGCCCAGAGTCCCCTGGGAGTTGGGCGGCATACAAATCTATTTAAATAAAAATAAATAAAATAAAATAAATTGCATGGTCCACAAATGCCATCTTGATGTGATTTCATGGATTTAGCATCAATTCAGATATCCCTGTGTTAATGGCATCGATCCATTTCTAAATTGCCTGGAACGTATTAGATTAAGGAACAATCCTTTCACTAGTGTTTCTGCTCTTGTGAACCTATTGGCCAACACACACTTATTCAAAGGTGTGATTTGGGGTTGTTCTCACTACCTGGGCTACTGGCTCCAGAGCAGCCGTTATAGAAGAATAGCATCAGGACCACGGAAGTGATAATCCAATTTTCTATTGCTGTGGTGAGATCATGCTTGGAATATTGCATCCACTTCTGGTCACCACGATACACATAATTTTAAAAAAATTATAGATAGAATGTATATATGTACACACATGTACATATAGTGTTTTGTTCAATGTTTGTTTGTCCTTTTTAATGTTTATACTTAATAAAAATTATTTTAAAAAAATTTAAAAAAAAAAAACACCACAGGTATATGTTGACTGCAGCAAGATTACTTTATGCACAAAAAATGGAAGGACACTTTGATTCCCACAATGGATGGATGGCTGCAAAAGTTAACTGAAGTTAGCAGAGATAACTAAATTGACTGCTTTGGTTAAAGAAAAAAAGAATAGAATGGCATGGAAAGGAAAGGAATAGGAATAGAGGATAGGAATAGGAATAGAAATAGAGCTGGAAGGTACCTTGGAGGTCTTCTAGTCCACCCCCCTTCTCAAGCAGAACCTATATACCATTTCCGAGAACTACTTTTGTTTGTACTTGGAAACCAGTTCTGGATTTTGTGCTCAAGGTGGGGAAAAATAAAACTTCGATTTTGGGTTTTACCAATTAGGAACATTGTCCATGGGGTTGTGATAGGTTGGACACGACTTCACAACTAACAACAAGATCTGTTGTTATAGAAATGGCTAGTTTATCCTATTGCGTAAAAGTAAAAAGTTGAAGTTTGATGTTATTATCTTATTCTACTGCACCAAAGGGAGTCAGAACAAAAGTCAAATGCCTCTTCTTTCTTTTTCCCACTTTCTCTACACTTTTCCCTTCCCTTTTCCCTCCCTTAATTTTTCTACTATTTTCTTTTGTATTTTACATTATAAACTAATAAAGAAGATACATATCATGATTTTTTTTCCTAAATCAACATCTAATTTTAACTGCATGACCAAGCAGCCAGCTTGCTTATTATTATCATCTTCATTATTTTGACTGCACTAACAACAAGAAAGGAAGTCAAGTTCTTAAGGATAATGCTGTTACTATAATGAGAGACTGTTGCTACACCTTTGAGGAACACAATCAACGGAAAACAAAACTCAGTACACTTGATGGTGCTTTGAACAGTTCAAATGGTGCTAAATGTTGGAAGTGTATAATCAGATACCAGGTTCATATTATCATATGTGGTGGACCGGACATACCCAAAGGCAAAAAAACATTGGACTAAAATACATAATTGGTTAGAAAAAATGATAAAATAACACATAGATTTGAAACCAGAAATATTTGGTTTCAAAATATGAGGACCCAGATTGTTGGGGGCAATATAAATATACATTGCTTACTGGTGTAAACCCCTTAGAGCAGTGATGGCGAACCTTTTTCCCCTCGAGTGCCGAAAGTACATGCGCGTGCACTATCACGCATGCGCGAGTGCCCATACCAATAATTCAAAGCCTGGGGAGGACAAAAACGGCCTCTCCCGCCCCCCAGAGGCCCTCTGGAGGCCGGAAATGGCCCATTTCCCAACTTCTGGTGAGCCCTCCCCATGCTCCAGAGGCTTCCTTGGAGCCTGGGGAGGGCAAAAACGCCCTCACCCATCCCCCCCGGAGGCCCTCCAGAAGCCAAAAACGCCGTCCCAGAGCCTCCATGTGAGCCAAAAATCAGCTGGCTGGCACGTACATGCGTGCTGGAGCTGAGCTAGGCAACAGCTTGTGTGCCGGCAGATATGGCTCCGTGTGCCACCTGTGGCACGCGTGCCATAGGTTCGCCATCACTGCCTTAGAGAGTGCTTGCACTATGAGGCGGTATATAAAGCTCACTAATAAATAAATAAATAAATAAATAAATAAATAAATAAATCAATCAATCAATCAATCAATAAATCAATAAAGCACATGCCTTCCACGCCCCTTCTGTGCATGCACTTTATTTATTTATTTATTTATTTATTTATTTATTTATTTATTTATTTATTTATTTATTTATTTATTTATTTATTTATTTTAATAGATTTGTATGCCGCCCAACTCCTGAAGGACTCTGGGCAGCTAACAGCATGTAAAATACAAAAAAAAAAAAAAAGTGGTTAAAAATAATTTAAAAACCATTAAAAAACACATGCATACTACTTTCATGGGCCGGAGCATATCCCTGATATTCCAAGCTCAACGGTCCCATGCCTGATGGAAGAGTCAGGTCTTAACTGCCTTACGGAAGACCAGGAGGGTGGAGGCGGTCCGGATCTCTGGGGGTAGCTGGTTCCAGAGGGCCGGAGCTGCCACAGAGAAGGCTCTCCCCCGTGGACCCGCCAGCTGACATTGACTGGCTGACGATACCCGGAGGAGACCGACTCTGTGGATCTCACTGGTCGAAGGGAGCTGTGCAGTAGGAGGTGGTCCCGGAGGTAGCTTGGTCCTGAGCCATGTAGGGCTTTAAAGGTGATAACCAACACCTTGAATTGTGCCTGGACACCAATGGGAAGCCAGTGCAGCTCGTGGAGAATAGGTGTAATATGGGTGTACGCATGCGCGCGGCTTGAAAACTACCTCTGCAGAATAGTACAATAAAGGGAACACATATTTAATTTTGCATGTAGTAACAGCAGCAAAAATAGTGTGTTCACAAAAATGGAAAAATGAAGAGGTCCCGACAGATGAAAGTGTAATAAAAAAAAAAACATTAGAATGTGCTGAGATGGATAGACTGACACTTAAGATAAAAGAAAAGGAAGGAACAGAATACTTTTTAACATGGGATATATTTTACCAATGGTTAACTAACAAAACCAGAGGTTAGAATTTAAAAAGAATTTAAAGAGATAACAAAAAATTGTATTGAAAATGCTGTAAGATGAATAAACTAATTGTTTTATTATTTTATGATTAATATTGATATATTTATTAAGATTACTAGTATGATTATGGTTATTGTTGTACTTTTACTCAAAATTAATTATGCCCGGACAACACACTGTTCAGATAGACGTGGATTTTTTTTTATGTTTTTAAAGAAAAAAATGTACCAATAAAACATATATTCAAAAAAAACCCACAGTTCAAACGGTGCTAATGTCGGTCTTAATTTGGGAGAATAAGTGGTGCCAAAGCTGCTGCTTGTGGTTTTCTGAGTTGTTTGGTTTTTTCCCCAGCTGAGTTGGTCTCTTTTATGTGTGAATGAAAATTGAATTATTTATTTATCACACCGTTTTCCTCGTGCCCTGCAGTCCCCCCCCCAAAAAAGATTCAGAATTTACGGAGATGATCCACAAAGAATTGTCTGTTTTTTCCTGTTTGCACTTTAAAAGACACAACAGGACAGAAAAGGGTGGGAGGAGGGAGGAGGAAAAAGGCAGACTAAGGTTTACTTCCTTACATTTCTTTCCTTCTTTTTTTTTTTTAATAAGAGCTGGAAGGAAAAACAATGCTCCCTTTTTGCAAATGTCGGATGGTGACACTGCAATTGTTGTAGGGGTTGTTTTAAAACAAAGGTAATTGTGCAATTGAACCCTGTTATGTATTGAATATATACAGTTGTGTTAAGCCCAGCTAAAGTGAAACTAACCTTTAGATGACCCTAACTGTTAACTCCAACTGTTTTGGCGGGAAACTTAGAACATTCATATTTGGGCGGGCTCTTTCTAGTATTATGATTGGTTAAGGCCCTGTGGGCCCAGAGTATAAATTACAGGGATTTGCCTGCAGTTCCTCAGTTCAGTTCAGTTCAGTTCGAGTCAATAAATGCTGTTGTATCTATGCTGGTCTGTTCTTGCCTATTGCAGCCCACTACACAATAAACCCACCTTACTTTTACACGTGTTGTAGGGCAAAGTAGCTAGATCTGGATAACAGACTTGGAAGGGACCTTGGAGGTCTTCTAATCCAATCCCTTGTTCAGGCAGAAAATACTGTCCCATTTCAGACAAATGGTTATCCAGTCTCTTCTTAAAAACTTCCAGTGTTGGAACATTCACAACTTCTGGTGGCAAGCCATTCCACTGGTTAATTGTTCTCAATTTCTCCTCAGTTCTAGGTTGGTTCTCTCCTTGAATAGTTTCCATCCATTGCTTCTTCTCCTGCCTTCAGGTGCTTTGGAGAATAAATTGATCCCCTCTTCTTTGTGTCAGCCCCTCAAATATTGGAAGACTGCTATCATGTCTCCCCTGGTCCTTCTTTTCATTAAACTAGACATACCCAATTCCTGCAACCGTTCTTGGTATGTTTTAGCCTCCGATCCCCTAATCATCTTTTGTTGCTCTTCTCTGCACTCTTTCCAGAATCTCAGCTTCTTGTTTTTATTTTGTAGTGACCAAAACTGGATGCAGTATTTCAAGTGTGGCCTTACCAAGGCATTATAAAGTAGTATTAACACTTCACGTGATCTTGATTCTATCCCTCTGTTAATGCAGCCTAGAACTGTGTTGGCTTTTTTGGCAGGCTCAAGGACTAGGGGAGACATGATAGCAGTGTTCCCATATTTGAGCGGTAGCCACAAAGAAGAGGGGGTCAAACTATTCTCCAAAGCACCTGAGGGCAGGACAAGAAGCAATGGATGGAGACTAATCCAGGAGAGAAGCAACCTAGAACTAAGGAGAAATTTCCTGACAGTGAGGACAATTAACCAGTGAAACTACTTACCTCCAGAAGTCGTGAAATTTCCAACATTGGAGGTTTTCAAGAAGAGACTGGACAGCCGTTTGTCTGAAATAGTAT
The DNA here is from genome assembly GCA_023053685.1 of Diadophis punctatus similis. Classification (NCBI taxonomy): domain Eukaryota; kingdom Metazoa; phylum Chordata; class Lepidosauria; order Squamata; family Dipsadidae; genus Diadophis; species Diadophis punctatus. Next base: position 319,093,310 of record JALIGW010000001.1, read on the forward strand.
CGAGCAGTGTTTCCCAACCTTGGCAACTTGAAGATATCTGGACTTCAACTCCCAGAATTCCCCAGCCAGCATTCGCTGGCTGAGGAATTCTGGGAGTTGAAGTCCAGACATCTTCAAGTTGCCAAGGTTGGGAAACACTGGTATAGAGTCTCCGGCTTGAGTAGGGGGTTGGACTAGAAGACCTCCAAGGTCCCTTCCAACTCTGTTACTGTGTTATCTGTTTCATATTTGACAATAAACCTGAAATTAAACGACTATGGACACTAGGGGGCAGTATGACCCTATTTCTTTAAATTGCATTGGCAAAGGAACAGACATTTGGGGGAAAAAATCTGGGAAACATTTTCCACTTTCCATCTCTGTGTGTCTGTCTGTGTGTGTGTTTCTTGCAAATCAAAGGGAGACTTTTCTCCAGACGTTCTTTGAACCGGAAATCCAGTTGCTTTGCTTGACGATAGAGAAGAAGCAGCGCCTGGCTCTATTCCCAAAACACGATTAGCCCCTTGTTACTGAATTACCAAGGCTTGGATTCACACCTTTAGCTAAAACTAAGTTAAGAAAACACCATCACCGTGTTCATATAACATACACGTAGTCCTCGACTTGCAACAGTTTGTTTAGTGACCCTTTGAAGTTGCAGCAGCACTGAAAAACGTGACTTATGACCGTTTTTCACACTTACGACCGTTGCAGCATCCCCACAGTTATGTGATCAAAATTTGGACACTTGGCAACTGACTCATATTTATGACGGTTGCAGTGTCCCGGGGTCATGTGATTCCCCTTTTGCAACCTTCTGACAAGCAAAGTCAACGGGGAAACCAGATTCACTTAACAACCGGGTAACTAACTTAACAACTGCAGTGATGCACTAAATAACAATGGCAAGGAAGGTCATAAAATGGGACAACATTCACTTAACAAATATCTCACTTAGCAACAAAAATTTGGGGCTCTGTTGTGGCCGTAAGTCAAGGACTACCTGTACTGTAGGTAGTGTTCGACTTATGACCACAACCAAGACCCCAATTTCTGTTACTAAGCAAGGCAGTCGTTAAGTGAGTTGCACTGGATTTATGACCTCTTTTGCCATGGTTGGTAAGCGAATCATTTCAGTTGTTAAGGGGAACCACGTGGTTGTTAAGTGAATCTGGCTTCCTCCACTGGTTTTGCCAATCGGAAGCCAGCTGGGAATGTCACTGCAACCGTCACAAGTACATGCCAGTTGCCTGGGTTTTGATCACATGACCATGAGATTGCTGCAACGGTCATAATTGCGAGGACCGGTCCCAAGTCACTTTTTTCAGTTGCATTGTAACTTCGAACAGTCACTAAATAAAAAAATGGTTGTAAGTCAAAGGCTACCTGCACCTCTGGGTATTAATGCAGTCTGACCACCAGGGGGCAGCAAAGCAATACCGATCCCTGGAGGTACTGGTCCTTTTACCATTCTATCTATAAGCCCGCCTCAACTCTGGGACTGCTATGATGTCACATAGCTTCTGACCAATCACTGGGCAAGGAAGGAAGGAAGTTGTTAAATTGTGGGCAAAGATCGCAGGAGACAGACTTCAGAACAGCTCTTTTATTCGCTCACTCAAAACAACCAGCAACTTGCAGTCTGACAGATAGCCCTTTTATAGGGAGCTGTCAGGCACAACAACCAATAGCGTATGAGCATTCAAACACATGACCAGGGTGGCAACAACAGTTCAGGTAGAGTTCAACTATAAACATAACAACAACAGTTCAGTCAGAGGTCGTCTAGTCAAAACAAGTTTATGGTTCAGTTAGAGGTCAGTCAGAACACAACAGAAGTCTTTTAGGGACCCCGTCCAGAAAATTATTGGATCCCATTTGGGGGGGGGGTTGAGTTTCATTTGGAAAGAAAGACAAAATGCCCAAAGTTTTGTGCAATGGAAGAGTCAAGGCTGTGTTTTAGCCTGGCAGAGAGAAATGCATTGTTTCAAGTCTCCTCCCACCCCAAATTATAATTTTTCTCAATCGTTCTCTGCACAGATACTTTCCTCTACAGCAGTGTTTGTCAACCAGCGACTTTTAAGACCTATGGACTTCAACTCCCAGAATTCCCCAGTCACCCATGCTTGCTGGGGAATTCTGGGAGTGGAAGTCCACTCGTCTTAAAATAATTGAGGTTGACAAACACTGTTCTACAGACTTTGTCCCCTAGTGCTGGTCTGCATAGGTACCCCGGACATTAACCTCCTGTTCATGAAAGAGAAATCAAGGTTATTCGTTTGGCCTGCTTCTCTCTCTAACCAGGTTTGTACCCTTGCCAGAGGGAAAACATTTCATCTTCTAGAGCAGTGTTTCCCAACCTTGGCAACTTGAAGATGTCTGGACTTCAACTCCCAGAATTCCCCAGCCAGCGAAGATTGGGAAACACTGATCTAGAGAGAAATTCAACATCCTGAATACAGTCTCTTTTTTTTTTGTATGCCAGAGGTCATGCTTTGTTTTATTTGGTTATGTTCAGAGGTGGGATTCAGCAGGTTCTGATCAGTTCTGGAGAACCGGTAGTGGAAATTTTGTGTAGTTCGGAGAACCGGTAAATACCACCTCTGACTGGCCCCCGCACCATCTATTCTCTGCTTCCTGAGTCCCAGCTGATCGGGAGGAAATGGGGATTTTGCAGTATCCTTCCCCTGCCACGCCCACCAAGCCACGCCCACCAAGCCATGCCACGCCCATCAAGCCACGCCCATCAAACCACGCTATGCCCACGCCCACAGAACCGGTAGTAAAAAAAATTGAATCCCACCACTGGAACTTA
>JALIGW010000001.1:319101103-319478097 GCA_023053685.1 Diadophis punctatus similis
CAGCAACGTGTTGTTAAGTGAGATTTGCCCCGTTTTACCACCTTTCTGGCCAGAATTGCGAAATGAATCACTGCCGTTGTTAAGTCAGTAACACGGTTGTTAAGCGAATCGGGCTTCCCCATTGGTTGTTTGTCAGGAGGTTGTAAAAGGGGATCACGTGACCTCAGGACACTGCGACCGTCATAAATATGAGCCAGCTGCCATCTGAATTTTGATCACGTGACCACAGGGATGTTGAAACGGTCGTAAATGTGAAAAATGGTCATAAGTCACTTCAGTACTGTTGTCACTTTGAAACAGTCATTAAATGAGCTGTCATAAGTCAAGGGCTACCTGCACACCGCTCAGACTATATGTTGGGGAATAGGCTTGGTTCTTCTGAAGGATTTAAGCCAGGGGTCCCCAAACTTGGCAACTTTAAGACTTGTGGACTTCAACTCCGAGTTGAAGTCCACAAGTCTTAAAGTTGCCAAGTTTGAAGACCTCTGGAATAAACAAATCTTCCAATCTGATTTATTTCTGAAATTTCCCTGCACCAAACACAGCCTAAAAATATACAGCGGTTTGTGATATAGAAATCTGAAGGATGCTCAACAAATCAATAAAATATAACCGAATGAAACATGGCCTCTGGCATGATATATATATATATATATATATATATATATATATATATATATATATATATATATATATATATATATATATATATATATATATATATATATATATATATACATATATACATATATACATATATACATATATACATATATACATATATACATATATACATATATACATATATATATATATATATATATATATATATATATATATATATATATATATATATATATATAACAGAATTCAACTTGAAAGCCCTCAGAACAAGGAGAAACAGCCATCCCCTTTCAATTAGTTACTGCAGCTTGAGGACTAGAAACTTGGAAATGACGCTGAACAAAGGTAAGTAAATCAGTTTGGGGAAAAGGGGAACCGTCGGATCACTGCAACCGCCATAAGTACATGCCAGTTGCCAAGTGTCTGAATGTTGATCCCGTGACCACGGGAAGGCTGCAGCGGTTGGAAGTATCATAAATGGTGCCAAGTCGCTTTTTTCAGGGATGTTATTACTTCGAACGGTCACTAAACAAACTATTGTAAGTCGGGGACTACCAGTTATGTGAACCATGCTTAGCCGCAGACATGCAAATTCAATGAACCAACAAAGCTTGCTTTTTCTGCTCTTGGGAGGTGAACAAACCACCATTCCAGGATTAAATCCCCCCCTATATAAAATGGAGCCCTCTAGATACACAATTGACAATGTTGAAGGTTTGCAAGAGGCAAATTCCCGAATTATAGCATGGGGTGGAGGGAACCAGGGTTAGGGTCCTAGGTTCAATCACTGAATCCTCCCAAATTCAAGGAGAGGGTCTTTCAGACTCAAATCCTGGGGGAGGGGGATCTTTGGATACCCCCAAGGGATTTCCTTGGGCAAGGAAAGCCAGGAGGTTTCCTCAGTTGATCTATTTCTTTTATTTAGGCATCATTCAGAGAGCTTCCAAGCCTGTTGGGAAGAGATATAAAAAACGGGCCTAAAAAATAAACAGAGGGAACATGTTTAGAAACAAAGGGGAATGGAGGGAAACCATAGAAAAAGCATAGAAAAATATGGTAAAATATAGAACATTCACTATTTGTCTGGTTTCCCGCTCATCCATTAGCCCAGTGTTTCCCAACCTTGGCAACTTGAAGATGTCTGGACTTCAACTCCCAGAATTCCCCAGCCCACAAGTTCACACGGTTTAAAAGTGAAGCGGGCCAGGGAATTCTGGGAGTTGAACATCACACGGCTTAAAAGTGAAGCGGGCCGGGGAATTCTGGGAGTTGAAGTCCACACGGCTTAAAAGTGAAGCAGGCCAGGGAATTCTGGGAGTTGAAGTCCACACGGCTTAAAAGTGAAGCGGGCCGGGGAATTCTGGGAGTTGAAGTCCACACGGCTTAAAAGTGAAGCGGGCGGGGGAATTCTGGGAGTTGAACGTCACACGGCTTAAAAGTGGTCCAGGATGAGAAACGCTGCTCTAATAAATTTAATTTTTGCCCCCTTTTTCATCCATAACTCCTTCTCACCCTCTGGACAGGTAAGAGTCAATCCTTCCTCTGGGAGATCTTGGAAGGGTTAGCCTGGTTGATCTCCTTCTCACTCCCTTGGCCTTGAAGGATTCATTTACAACCCCCCCTCCCACATACACCCCTCTATTTTTCTTTCCTGCGGATTTTCCTCTGCCTTTTAACCCCGTTTTTCCTCTGGTTTTTCCACCCCAGATTCTTGATCAGACTGAATCCACCGAGGCCGGCTGAGGCCGAACCTTCATTTCTCGCTGTCCCACGCCCGCAGCCCCTTGCTTTTCACTCATTTCCTTCTTCTTTCCTTTCTTTTTAAGGATTTTTTAAAAATCACCTTTCTTCCCTAAATCCAGACTTTGGAGAGTTCAATCCCCCCCCCTTTGTCCTGGAAGCTTTCTGGCTCTTGAAGGGTTAACTTGTTCTGCGTTGGCTTGACCTGTGTCAAGTGAAGCCGAAGGGTCTTTTTCTCTCCTGTTAAGAAAAATCTCTCTTCCTCCCCTCCTCTCTCCTCCCTTTCCCCTTCTGTCCCCCTTTTCCCCTCTGCTCCTCTTTCACTTTCACCCTATCCCCCCTTTCCCCTCTGCCCCCCAATGTCCCCCCTTTCCCCATCTCCCTTTTTCCCTGTTCCCCTTCCCCTGTCCCCCTTTTACCTTCTGTCCCTCAATGTCCCCCTTTTCCCCCTCTGCCCCATCTGTCCCCCCCTTTTCCCTCTGGCCCCCTTTTCCCCCTTTCCCTCTTTTTCCCTGTCCCCCAATGTCTCCCCTTTTCCCCATCTCCCTTTTTCCCTGTCCCCCTTTTTCCCTTCTGTCCCCCGTTTCCCCTCTGTCTCTCAATGTCCTCATTTCCCCCCTCTGCCCCCTCTGTCCCCCTTTTTCCCTCTTTCTCTCTTTTTCCCTCTGTCCCCCAATGTCCCCCCTTTCCCCATCTCCCTTTTTCCCTGTCCCCCTTCCCCTGCCCCCCTTTTTACCTTCTGTCCCCCGTTTCCCCCCTCTGTCTCTCAAATGTCCCCATGTCCCCCCTCTGCCCCTTCTGTCCCCCCCTTTTCCCTCTGTCCCCCGCTTCCCCTGCCCTCTTTTCATCTTGTTTCCCCTTCTGTCTCCCCTTTCTTCCTCTGTCCCCCCCTTTTCCCTCCTGATCTTTAAAGGGTTAAAACAAATCTTCTCTCCCCCCTCCCCCTGACCCCCCGCCCCCCCTCTCCCCTCTCTCCCCCCCTTTCCCCTCCCCCGCCACCTCGCAGCTTTTCCATCCTTCACCCGTTTCTCCTCTCCTTCCCCTTTCAAGGGTTAAACCGATTTTCATCCCTGCCAGCACTTCAAGGGTTAACCCAAAAAAAAGAAAAGAAAAGAAAAAAGAAACGGGGGGGGGGGGGCGAGCGGGAGAGCGAGAGCGAGCGCTTCCCTTTCCTCCCTCCTCCCCTCTCGGCTACCTCGCGTTCTATCCAGATTGACACATTTGCTACGGGAAGCCGCGCCGGACCAATCAGGCGCGTCCTGGGGGGTTTGGTGGCTTTTTTTTTTCCTCTCCTTCCCCCCACGTGGGCCGCGAGCGCCTTATTTATTTCTTCCCTTCCCTTTCTTCTCCTCCTCCTCCTCCTCCCCCCGCCCTCTCTCTCTCCCTTCCCGGCGCTCTGATTGGCTGCGGCGCGTTCGGCTGTGGCGAAAGAGAAAGCGGCAGACCCCACGTGGAGCTGGCGGGCGTTCCATTGATCGCTTCTCCCCCGCAAAGCTGCCGCGAGGGGGGGGGCGGGGGAAGGAGGAGGGGGAGGAAAAAAGAGAGAGAGAGAGAGAGAGAAAGCGAGGAAAGGAAGAAGGGGCGTTGAAGGGTCTCTCTCTCTCTTTTTTTTTTCTCCCCTTCCCTCTTTCAAACACCCGACAGGGCAGCCCTGACCCGGAGCCACCCCGCCCACGCTCTCCCTTTCCCCGCAAGGAGGAGGCGCGGGCGATCCTGCCACCCGGGTGAGTGGTTTTTTTTTCTTTCTTTCTCGCGCGGTGGTGGAGGGTAGATCCCCCCTGTCTCCTTCGGGTCCGTCTCTCCAAAAGGGTGGTGGGTGCAGCGCTTTGAACGGAGGCGGTGGGATTTAGGAAAGGGATTTAGGAGGGGTGGATCTCTTTCCTGGCTGGAGAATCTACCTGCTGCTGTTGCTGCTTTGGGGCCGGACTATTGTTAGGCTGGGAGAAATCGTGGGGTGGAGGGCGCGATTTTGTACCCGGGACTTTCTTGGGGTTTGTTTTTTTTTTTTTAAAAAAAGGGTAGGGGTCTTTCTAAATCGGAGAAGAGCGAGATCCTTATCCGTGGGAAAAGAGGAGGTGCCGATTGTTAATTGGGCCGATTGTTAATTGGGGTGCTTGGGGGGGTGCGTATGTGTGGGTGGTGGTGGGGGTGCTGTTCCTTCCTGGTATTTCTTTCTTTAAAACAAAGAGGCATCGGGGGGGGGGTTAAAATCCCACCCTCCCCCTTCTTTTATCTCAGCGCCCCTTCCTGCAGCTTCCCTTCAAATACCCACGGATTAAACTGTGATTAATGTTACTTTGCTCCTGGTTTTTCCTCTGCTCCCGTCTCCAGTTAAGCCCTGGGAAGCAGAGAGGGGCTGGCCAGCTCCAAGGGAAGGCATCTTTTTAAAGTCCTTAAAATCTCGCCCAGCGCCTATATTTTTATTTTTTTTTCCTTGTGGCACAAGGGATAGACCACCCTGAACATGTGCGGAGTGCTTTTTTCATGGCTCCTGAATGAAGAGAGCCTCCCACTCCCACAGGGACTGGATGGTGTGTGTGTGTGTGTGTGTGTTGAGGAGTGGGGCAAGCAGGCTTTAAGATCCTTTATTCAGGATCCATGGAGAGGATTTTGTTCGATGTTGTATAACAGTTTGCAAGAACTTTGGAGAAAGCAAGTTTGCATTGTTAATCTACCCGCCAAAGACCCCACTGGGTAAGATTAAATCTTTCTTAAATAGGGGTCTACACACTTTTCGGAAACCGGGACCGGTGGTTAGATTGGAGGTTGGGGGCGTATTCACACACCATACAGGTAATTCTGGACGTATGACCATAATTGAGCCCCCAATTTCTTGTTGCTAAGTGAAACGTTGGTTAAGTGAATTCCGCCCTGTTTTACGACTTTTCTCTCCCACCGTTGTTAAGTGAATCGCTGCAGCTGTTAAGTTGGTCATGACTGTTCTTAAGTGAATCTGGCTTCCCCCATGGACTTTGCTTCTAAGAAGGGTGCAAAAGCGGATCACATGATTCCAGGACACTTGCAACCATCGTATGAGTCAGTGAGTTGCCAAACATCCGGATTTTGGAAGCATAGGACCATGGGGATGTTGCAATGGTCGTAAGTGTGAAAAACGATCATATGTCACTTTTTTTAAATGCTGTCGTAACTTTGAACAGTCGCTAAATGAGCTGTAAAGTCGAGGATTTCCTGTACGTTTAGCCTGCTTAGAGAAATGAACTTTTAGTCTGTTTGCGTGTTTAGCGAATGCATTGGTTCGTTTAGGAAGGGTTTGCCCCGCATCCAACACAAGACTAACCATCATTAAAGGTGGCCTGTGCTCTGAATACAGCCCACTTTGCTTTCAGGTGCCTTATGAGTTGTGTGAATGCTTCCTTTTCAATTATTAACATCTTTTCTCTACATTGCGGGAGAGTAAGAGGCACATGCAGATGTGAAGTTTCCATTTGTTGGAACTTTTGGCCTGGGAGATGGAGACTCCAGATGCAGAAGCAGTCTATCTCCCACCCTTTCACTTCTGTCAATGCGCCTCCTTATTAGAGTCAAATTTCTAAGCTGGAGGCAAGATTCTTGCCAGTGCTGTTTTTTTAAAAAAAAATCCCCATCTGTTTTTTCCCAATCCCTATTTGGGATTCCAGCTTTTTTATTTCAAAATTCATCGAAATCTGAGTTTTTCCATACATGACAGGTAGTCCTCGACTTACAACAGTTTGTTTAGTGACCGTTCAAAGTTACAACGGCGCTGAAAAAAGTGACTTAGGACCAGTTTTCACACTTAACGACCGTTGTAGCCATTCCATCATGGTCGTGTGATCAAAATTCAAACCGCTTGGCAGTTGACTCATATTTATGACGGTTGCAGTGTCACGAACTCGTGATCCCCTTTCGTGACAAGGAAGTCAATGGGGAAAGCCAGATTCACTGAACAACTGTGCGACTAACGACGGCAGTGATTTACTTAACAAAGGTGGCAAGAAAAGGCATAAAATGGAGCCAAACTAACTTAAATGTCTCACTCATCAACAGAAATTTTGGGCTCGATTGTGGTCGTAGGTAGTCGACTGCCTTCTATATTATCTCCAGATGATGTCTCGCTTTATGACTGCATCGAAGTTCCAGTTTCAATGGTGGTTGTATGTCAAGGACTGCCTGTAACTTCATAGTAGTTAATAAATCAGTGACAATAATTGAGTTTAAAACTGATTTATTGTGGGGTGTGGTTTTTTTTTATCTGGTTGTTGTTTTTAAGGAAACCCCTGTTGGCAATGCTGGAGAGAGAGAGAGAGGAAGAGAGAGAGAGAGAAAGGGGGAGAGAGAGAGAGAGAAAGAGAGAGAGAGAGAGAAAGGGAGAGAGAGAGAGAAAGGGAGAGAGAGAAAGGGAGAGAGAGAGGAAGAGAAAGGGAGAGAGAGAAGAGAGAGGAAGAGGAAGAGAGAGGGAGGAAGAGAAAGGGAGAAAGAGAGAAAGAGAGTAGAGAGAGGAAGAGAGAAAGGAAGAGAAAGGGAGAAAGAAAGGAGAGAGAAGGAGAAAGAGAGAGAGATAGAGAGGAAAAGAAAGGGTGAGAGGAAGAGAAAGGGAGAGAGAGGAAGAGAAAGAGAGAGGGAGAAAGAGAGGGAGAGGAAGAGAAAGGGAGAAAGAGAGGAAGAGAGAGGAAGAGGAAGAGAGAGGAAGAGAAAGGAGAGAAGGAGAAAGAGAGATATAGAGAGGAAGAGGAAGAGAAAGGGAGAGAGAGAAGAGAGGAAGAGAGGGAGAAAAAGAGGAAGAGAGAGGGAGGGAGAGAGAGAGGAAGAGGGAGAGGAGGAGAAAGAGGAAGAGAGAAAGAGGAAGAGAAAGGAGAAAGAAGGAGAAAGAGATATAGAGAGGAAAAGAAAGGGAGAGAGGAAGAGGAAGAGAGAGGAAGAGAAGGAGAGAGAGAGGAAGAGAAAGGAGAGAGAAGGAGAGAGAGATATAGAGAGGAAGAGGAAGAGAGAGGAAGAGAAAGGGAGAGAGAGAAGAGAAAGGAAGAGAGGAAGAGAAAGAGGGGGAGAAAAAGAGAGAGAGGGAGAGGGACACACACACACACACACACACACACACACACACACACACACACACACACACACAAAAAACACGCCTTCCTTCCCCTGGGGCCGATTAGATGCCGTTTTCAGCTTTGCACATCCTGATAAAAGCTGGCTGGGATACAAGGAATTGGGGAAGGTGGGGGGTGGGGATGCAGTCAGGAAAGGCTGCAGCTGGGAGATTTTTATATCCTTACTTAAAACTTGGGGGGGGACGTTAAAATTAATCGAGGGGCGCATGTAAGAACAGCTGGAAAAAGGGAATGGTGTGTGACCTAAAACAAAAAAATAAAAGAGAAAGGAACCACATGGGGTTGGTGGTGGGAGGTCTTTTTCTTCCTAACCCTGGAGGAATAAAAGGGGAGGGGGACTGAGTTGTGGCTCCTTCCCCCCCCCCCCACAGTCACATGTGTTAAAAAGGAAATTTATGCTTCCTGAAAACTGCAGCCTTGGGAATTGGAAGCGGGAGAGGAGAAAAAAACGCCCTTGACATGCCCAGAGGCGGCCTTGTTCACCCTGTAATTTCCTTCTGAGTAGACAGCAAATATCCTTCCGGTCTGTGAAGGGCCTTCGAGGGGTCAGATCATCTCTCAAAATCGATGATGAGTTTTGGGCTTTTATCAGTTTGGGCAAAAATCTCTAGTGGGGTGGCTTTCCAGCAGTCTTTGGAGGTAGTCCTCGACTTGCGACCGCAATTGGGACCAGAATTTCTGTTGCTAAGCAAGGCGGTTGTTAAATGAGTCACGCTCGATTTTACAACCTCGATTTTTTTTGCCTTGGTTGTTAAGCAAATCGGTGCAGTTGTTAAGTGAATCGGGTGGTCGTTAAGCGAACCCGGCTTCCCCCATTGACTTCGTTTGTCAGAAGTTGGCCGGGAAGGTCATAAATGGCGATCACGTGATCACGGCACTGCAAGCATCATAAATGCAGGCTGGTTGCCAAACGTCCAAATTTTGATCATGTCATTGGGAGAATGCTGCAGTGGTCGTAAGTGCAAGGACTGGCCATAAATTATTTTATTCAGCCCCGTTCAATCACTAAATGGATGGTTGTAAATCGAGGACTATCTGTAATTGCTACAGGCCTCAGTGGACACAATTTAGGTTACTGAAGGAGGGGGCTTGTAATATTTTGCGGCCTGTGGATCTTTTTCTTTTGGTTTTTTTAGATTTATTATTAGAGTTGGAAGGGACCTTGTAGGTCATCTAGTCCAACCCCCTGCTCAAGCAGGAGTTCCTACACCCTTTGAGACAGATGGCAGTCCAGTCTCTCCTTGAAGGTCGCAAGTGTTGGTGCTCTCACAACCTCCGCTGGCAAGCTGTTCCACTGGTTGTTTTATTGCTTTTAAAAATAGAGCATGTTTTAGTGATTTAAACTATATTCCCCCCCCCCCATGGGTTCCTTATTGCTATCCTAAATCAGGATTTAAGCCATGATTGCAAAGAAGAGAATGCAATGGATAAACCAGAGTCAAATGGAATTTGGTTAGAAGTGTAGAAGGGCTTTCTACAAGAGGCTTTCTACTTTGGAAAGGAGAAGAGAAATGCGTGGAAGGCTTTCTGGGGGTGCTAGTCCTCATGAATCTCTTGTTATCCTCACAAACAAAAGGATGACACTGATCACCAATACATGACTTGTGGGTTTCTTTTATTTCTTATTCATTTGTTCGCCGCCCATCTTGCTTCGAGGCAACTACCGGTATATGGTGTAAAATAAATTAGGTGTAAAATAAATAGATGCCGATAGGCAACCCTGTTCAATCCAATAACGGCACATTTTATGACTGCTGGAATCATGTTCATGGCTCGTTTTGAAAACAGGGTCAGCCATTTCTAGACTGCGAAGGCTTTTCGCTTATAGGTTTGTATTTAAAATGTGTTAAAATTCAGTGTTTCTCAACCTTTGCAAGTTTTAAGACGTGTGGACTTCAACTGGCAGAATTACCTCAGCCAGCATGGTGGCTGGGGGAATTCTGGGAGTTGTAGTTCACCCATCTTAACGTGGCTGAGATGCTCATAATTTCTGACTTGGGATCAGGATAAGATAACCAAGGCTTCCAATTTAACCATGTAACCATCTTATTCTCCCTAGGTTACCCCCAGAACGTGGGCTCCCCAAACCGGAAGAAGTAGTGACCTTGCCTAAAATCACAAACCTATGGTTGATTTACAAGGATGTTCTCCCAAAATCGGCCCCCGGTAAGTTTATGTCTGGCTTTTTAGATTCCCCTTCCACCTCCAGGTTTGGTTTCTTAAATCTTTAGGTTTGAAACTCCATCAAAAAAAAAATTTAAAAGTATACTTTGTTTTAAGTTGATTTAACTCTGACCCAAACGTCAGTGTTTCAATGATGGGTGTGTTTCAGACTGTTGGGATCATTTTTTAAAATTATTTATTTAATATCTGTCCCTCCTTTATTACTTTTTTAAAATAAATAACTCCAGCCAGCGAATATGTCTTTCCTCCTCCTGTTTTTCCCAGAGCAACAACAGTCCTGTGAGGTGGGTTGGGCTGAGAGACAGGGACTGGCCCAAAGTCACCTGGCTGGTTTTCATGCCTAAGGCGGGACTAGAACTCACTGTCTCCTAGTGATTGGCCCAAAGTCACCCAGCCAACTTTCATGCCTAAGGCTGGGATTAGAACTCACCGTCTCCTGCTGATTGGCCCAAAGTCACCTAGCTGATTTTTGATAGCTAAGGTTGTGGATTTAATAGGAGGAGAAGGAGGCCAAAATTTAAGTTGATGGCTTTATTTAGATGCAAAAAATAGTTCAGTGAAGACTTGACCTTCTGAAATAGTTTCATTGATTGATGATTGATTGATTGATTGATTGATTGATTGATTGATTGATTGATTGATTATGTTTATTGAGCTATGGTTGACTCTGAGTGACCACATAGACCGGGTGTCGGCAACCTGCGGCTCCTGAGCCACATGTGGCTCTTTGACCCCTCTTCTGTGACTCCCTACCGATCTGCTCTCCACCCCGAGACACTGGCCCCAACCCAGCCATGGCCGATGCCAACTTTGCTAACACAAGGGCTGGCGGGGTGGGAATGGGATCCGGGAGGAGGGTACAACAGAAAGCGGGACAGGTCCGCAGTTGAGGAGTGAGCATGAGCTGCGGCGGCGGCTTCCCCGAAGACAACCCTCCTCCTCCTCCTCACACGACCCCCAGGCTGGCTGTTGCGGGACTGAGAGGGCGCGCACGAGCAGGGATACCCTCCTCAAGTGTGTATCCGGGTTCGGCCAAAGCGCAGCAAAGACGCACGGAGCGGGCAGGTTGACCGGCTGACAGGTTGGTCTTTGCGAGGGCGCTCTGGCTTTCTCAGAGCCTGATCCCTGGGGTGGCCGTACGGGGTTCGGCGGAGCAAGCTCCCTTTTCCCGCTGCCCTGAGCTTCTTTACTCTTCCAACGGAGTTGATTGAAAAGTTCCCTCTGGGCGGTGAAAGTCTCCTGTGAGGGATTTGAAGCCGCCCTTAGGATGCTTTTCAATCAACGCTACCCGCGGCACTGCTTTGCTTGCTTGAGGAAGGTATCCCCGCTCATATGCGCCTTCCCGGCCCCGCAACAGCCAGCCAGGGGGTTGCGTGAGGAGGAGGAGGAGGGTTGTTTTCAAAAGCCACCGCGGCGGCTTGTGCTTGCTCCTCAGCCAGCCCGGATTTCTGAAAGGTTGCCAAGAAAAAAAGAAAAGGAGTAGCAAAGCATCCTAAGGAGAGCTCGCCAGGTCGTCCCAGTCTCAGTCGGCTTTCCGAGAGAGGGAGAGGGAGAGAGAGAAATGAAAGAGAAAAATGAGGGAGAAAAAGAGAGAAAGAGAAATGAGAAAATGATGGAAGGAGAGAACGAGAGAGAGGAAAAAGAGAGAGAAACACATGAGAGAGAGAGAAGGGAGAGAGAAATGAGAGAGCTGGAGGGAAAGAATGAGAGAAGGAAAAGAGGGAAACAAATGAGAGAAGGGGGGGAGAGAGAGAAAGAAAGAGAGCGGGAGAAGAAAAAGAGAAAAACAGAAATGAGATAGATAGATATTTCCCACAGAAGACACCGGGAGTCACAAAATCTGGGTAGGCATGGCTGGGGGGTGTCATGTGACTCGGTGGGAGTGACGTTGAGTTGGCCACGCCCACCCAGGTTTTGTGGCTCCCAGTGTTTTCTTTTCTGTGGGAAACAGGTCCAAATGGCTCTTTTGAGTTTTTAAGGTTGCAGATCCCTGACATAGACAGATCAACTCCCTGAAGATCTGTCCCCAAATCTGGTCCTTCAAATCTTCCATTCGTGCCTAACTTGCATCTGTAAATCAAGTCCATTTCCCCTTGATTCTGGCCCTCCTCTTCTTCTCTTTCCTTCCCTCTTTCCCAGGATCAAAGCCCATCTCCAGGGAGTTGAGCTTTTGCATCGATTGACCAATTAATTACATACCAACAAATCACTGTCAGCTCTTAGCGACCACATAGATGGATTTTGTCCATGGAAATCTCTCTCCAACCTGGTCCTTCAGCTCTTTCAATGGTGCCTCCATCTCCATTTCAGAACAGGTGGTGGGCCTGTTCTTCTTCTCTTTTTCCTTCCACCTGTCCCAACATCACAGCCTTGGCCGGAAAGCTGAGTCTTCATGTGGCGGCAAAAGTTAATAGGTGCCTGTTCAGTGCTGCCACATGGAGCAAGAATTGTTCCGTGTTTTCTTGACTGTCCATAGAATAGAAGAATAGAATAACAGTTGGAAGGGACCTCGGAGGTCTTCTAGTCCAACCCCCTGCTTAGGCAGGAAACCCTACACCACTTCAGACAAATGGTTATCCAACATCTTAAAAACTTCCAGTGTTGGAGCATTCACAACTTCTGGAGGCAAGCTGTTCCACTGATTAATTGTTCTAACTGACGGACGGACGGATGGATAGATAGATGATAGATAGATAGCAATAGCAATAGCAATAGCAATTACAATAGCAGTTTACAGAGTCAGTGTCTTGCCCCCAACAATCTGGGTCCTCATTTTACTGACCTCGGAAGGATGGAAGGCTGAGTCAACATTGAGCCAATCAGAATCGAACTGCCGGCTATTCAGAGTTAGCCTGCAGTACTCCATTCTTAACCATTGCGCCACCAGGGGGAGAGAGAGAGGGAGGGGGGAGAGAGCAATAGCAATAGCACTTAGACTTATATACCGCTTCACAGTGCTTTGCAGCCCTCCCTAATCGGTTTACAGAGTCAGCCTCTTGCCCTTCCAACAGTCTGGGTCCTCATTTTACCGACTTCGGAAGGATGGAAGGCTGAGTCAACCTTGAACTTAACAAATGTTTCGCTTAGCAACAGAAATCTTGGGCTCAACTGCGGTCGTAAGTCGAGGGCTACCTGTGTTATATACCTTGTTGAGTAAACATTTCTAGTGAGCAAACTCCAATGCTTGGAAATTCTTTTCTGGAACTTGCTATAAAACGCCGAAGTGGCAAATGTTTAACCGGCTGGGATGAACTCATGCCTTAAAGCCAAACAAGAGTTCGTTTGGTGGTGCTTGGTTTGTGGGAAATCACCTCTAAGCTGATTGGAATCTTCAAAATTAAAAATATCTTTTGCATCGTTTTGAATGCTGCAGATTGGCCTAAGACACCTGGAGCAGAAGGCAGTAATTCATGCACAAGCAGTGAGGATGAGTCATGTGCCTTGAAAGCAAATTTTCTGGTCTGGGTTGGTTAAAGCATTTCTAGATTTATAAAAGTTTTCCTCCAAGCAATTCTGTCTGTTCGAACCGTGGACTTCAACTACCAGAATTCTCCATCATTGTTATGTGAATCCAGGTCGTTAAGTGAACCCATGGGACGATTTGCAGAAGAATTGCATATGATGCTCATTTAACCATCATTGTACGGACCAGTCAAATTGATGACCTTTTATTGCAGTGGTCGTTAAGCGAATCACCATTGGGAAAGAGGGAGGGGGAAGGGTTAGGCCTCTGGGAATGAGGGCCGGCGCATGATGCTTGCTCTGCCATGGGTGATTTTGCCCACTCTCTCCGTCTGCCTCCCAGGCTCACCTACAGACACCACCTATGGTCACCACGGCTGTTGCTGCCGCGGCTGCCGCCAGCATCGTATCAACCACCCCGCAGTCTTTGAAATTGACGTACCCTGAGATTTTGGACCGGATCAAAGAAGAATTTCAGTTTTTGCAGAACCAGTACCACAGGTAAAAAGGGCGTTCGTTTTCCCAGGGGATGTTGAGCTGGGTGGACGGTGCGGCTACTTCCTTTGATCCTGGTGTGTGTGGTTGTGTGTGTGTGTGTGTGTGTGTGTGTGTGTGTGTGCGTGTGTGTACACCGAAGCCAGCTTTTCAATCTCTGATTTAATCCTCGGAGCTGCCGTGGACCGTTTGGATGATTTTGCCTCGCTGGGTAAGGAGCCTTTTGCAACCCGAAGAGGCTGTAGCCTTCCTTTATGTAGCTCGTCCTCGATCTACGACCACAATTCAGCCCCAAAGTTCAGTTGCTAAGCAAGACTGTTGCTAAGCGGATTTGCCCCATTTTATGGCCTTCCTTGCCGCAATTGTTAAGTGAGTAACTGCAGTTGTTAAGTTAGTAATTTAAGTTAGTAACTTAACAACTACATGATCCCGGGACCCTGCAACCGTCGTAAATATGAACCAGTTGCCAAGCATCCGAATTTTGGTCACGCGGGCCACGGGGGAGGCCGCAACGTCGTAAGTGTGGAAAGTGGGTCGTAAGTCACTTTTTTCAGTGCCGTTGTAAATTCCAGCGGTCAGTGAACGAGTGGTTGTAAGTGGAGAAGTACCGGTACCTGTACAGTCTGTGTGGCCTCCATAAGGGTTTATCCTGCGGTTTGGGCCATGTCGGGATCGTGCCAATTTCGGAAAATCTATTCCACAGAACCGGCGTAAAATTTCTGGCCTTTGAAATATTGATAAAATTCATGAATTTTGAAATATTCATAACATTCCTGGCCTTTGAAATATCAAAAACGTCATCAAAAAAAGCACAACAAAGAATGTTCTTTCTGCGCCAACTCAGGAAGCTCAAAGTGCCCAAGGAGCTGCTGATACAGTTCTACAGAGGAATCATTGAGTCTGTCATCTGCACCTCTATAACTGTCTGGTTCGGTTCTGCAACCCAACAAGACAGACACAGACTTCAGAGGATAATCAGAACTGCAGAAAAAAACAATTACTGCCAACCTGCCTTCCATTGAGGACCTGTATACTGCAAGAGTCAAAAAGAGGGCCGTGAAAATATTTACTGACCCCTCGCATCCTGGACATAAATTGTTTCAACTCCTACCCTCAAAACGACGCTATAGAGCACTGCACACCAAGACAACTAGACACAAGAACAGTTTTTTCCCGAACGCCATCACTCTGCTAAACAAATAATTCCCTCACCACTGTCAAAACTATTCACTAGGCTGCATTACTATTACTATTAGTCTTCTCATCGTTCCTATCACCCATCTCCTCCCATTTATGACTGCATGACTGTAACTTGTTGCTTGTATCCTTATGATTTATATTAATATTGATTGTTTCCTGATTGCTTATTTGTACCCTATGACAATCATTAAGTGTTTTTTACCTCATGATTCTTGACAAATGTCTCTTTTCTTTTATGTACACTGAGAGCATATGCACCAAAGACAAATTCCTTGTGTGTCCAATCACACTTGGCCAACACTTTTTTCCAGCAAATTTGCTCAGTTTATCTGCTAGAATCAATACTTCCTACTTTTGAAAACAAGCAGATGCCCTGTTGGCAAACTACAATTCCCATCAGCCTGAGGTCCAGAAGGATGGGGGTTATAATCCCAGGAGATGCAAAAGGCTCGATATCCTGAATCAGGGATCCCCAGTACCTGGACTGCATCCCACTACCGGGCTGCGGGCCGCTCAGAATCGGGCCGTGAAAGCGACGGGTCCACAAAGCGGAAAGTTTGGAGACAGCTGGTCTGGATGTTTGAGTGACAGCTCTCTATTTGACCCGGAGAGGGTCCAATCCAAATCAAAATCGCTGTGAAAACCTGTGTTGACTTATTTATTTAATTCAGCGGTCCCCCACCTTTCCAGTTTTGCGGACCGGTGGGGAGAAAGGAGATGGTTTCGTGCGAGCGGTGTGTGAGTTTGCACAAATGGTAGGCACATGTGTCCGCCACACATGCCAATGGAGTTTTGTGCACCCACGCACTCGCCCGCTGTTCGTTCAAGCGGAGCTGCACGCGTGCTCACCGACCACTTCCACAGCCCGGTTCCGAACTGGCCACGGCCCAGGAGCGGGCCACGGCCTGGGGGTTAGGGATCCCTGATTTAATTCATTGATTTATTAATTGTATAGGCTGCCCATCTCAATTGTTGGAGCGACTCTGGGCCACTTACAAGAGGCTGAAACGATAAATATCAAACCAGTTAAGCTAAACGAGAAGGAAATAGAGTTTTGTTTTTAAGCTGTTCAAGTTTCTAGGACTCATGACTGTGGGTGAGGACACCAGACAGTGCAAGGAGGGTAGCTACTGTAAAACAGGGCGAGGGGGCTTGCTGTGGTGGCGCAGTGGTTAGAATGCAGTATTGCAGGCAAACTCTGCCAACTACCAGCGGTTTGATTCTCACCAAGCTCAAGGTTGATTCAGCCTTCCGTCCTTCTGTAGTCGGTAAAATGAGGACCCAGATTGTTGGGGGCAATAGGCTGACTGTAAACCGCTTAGGGAGGGCTGCAAAGCACTGCAAAGCGGTATATAAGTCTTAAGTGCTATTGCTTATTGCTTCAACCAAAGCAATTTTGGGGAAAGCAGCCCCTTTTGCTGAAGCTGTGAATAGATTATGCAAACTAGACAGGGGCTAGAATACATTATGCAAATGCAGATCTGTATTTGCATGATTTATACAGGGAACCGCGTCGAGGTTTCCTTCCTTGGGAAAAAAGGTATCTTTGATCGGCACCGTTATTTTGGGTTTTCTGAAAGGGAAAGACAACGTAGCAGGAATGGGGTACAAGGTTAGGCTGGGGTTGTGTGAACAGGGCCCTCTAAAGTGCGTAGTGCAGGGTGTCGATCCAGTAGCTGACCTAACCGAAGCCATCTTGGAGCTTCAGTGTTGCCACACTGGAGCTGAGGGATAGGGAGGGGGGGATTAGAGATACTGTAGCTGGGGTTTTGTAGCCAAAACAAAATACTTTTTCTTGGGAACCAAGGACATTCTCAGACCTCGCCAGAGGAAGGAGGAGTAAGGTCACCAGGCAACCAGACAGCGCCTTGATTGGACCATGTGACTTATTGTTTGGGGTTGAAAGGAAACTTTTAATTAGGTGAAAACCACGGGAACCTTCAGAGTCGGTTTTCACCAGATCTGTGCCAATAGTATTTTTCCACTAAAAATAGTGGAAGTTTTTAAGAGATTGGATAACCATTTGTCTGAAGTGCTGTAGGGTTTCCTGCCTAAGCAGGGGGTTGGACTAGAAGACCTCCAAGGTCCCTTCCAACTCTCTTATTCTCTTCTCTTCTATATTCTATATTCTATTCTATTCTATTCTATTCTATTCTATATTTCAATATCCTATTCTATTCTAATTTTATTCTATTCTAATTCTATCTTTATTCCATCTATTCTGTTCTATTCTATTCTATTCTAACAAGGAGAGAAGTAACTTAGAACTAAGGAGAAATTTCCTGACAGTTAGAACAATTAATCCGTGGAACAGCTTGCCTCCAGAAGTTGTGAATGCTCCAACACTGGAAGTTTTTAAGAAGATGTTGGATAACCATTTGTCTGAAGTAGTGTAGGGTTTCCTGCCTCGGCAGGGGGTTGGACTAGAAGACCTCCAAGGTCCCTTCCAACTCTGTTGTTATTATTATATTATTATTATTATCCTATCCTATTCTAATTCTAATTCTGTCCTTATTCCTTCTCTTCTCTTCTCTTCTCATTCTCGTTCTATCCTTATTCCATCTATTCTAATTCTATTTTATTCCATCTATTCTATTCTATTCTAATTCTAATTCTATCCTTATTCCATCTATTCTATTCTAATTCTATTCTATTCCATTCCATTCCATTCCGTATGATATCTCCAATAAAGCTATTCTTTGAGGAATCCATCTGCCTCGGAGTTTTGCTTGCTATGGGTCTATTACTTGAAACCCTGACACAGGGGTCCCCAAAAACCGGGCTGCGGCATGCCAAAAAACCGGGCCACGCAAACAAGCAAAGTTCCATCCGCGGGATGAAGGCAGCACGCGAAACCCCGGTCCCTGGTACCCCAAAGGTTGGGGGGACTCTGGCCTAGAGCAGGGGTCTCCAACCTTGGCAACTTTAAACCTGGCGGACTTCAACTCCCAGAATTCCCCAGCCAGCAAAGCTGGGAGTTGAAGTCCGCCAGGCTTAAAGTTGCCAAGGTTGGAGACCCCGAGGCCTAGAGGGTCATCCAGACGCCTCTGTTTCTTTGAAGGAGATGGAAGGGTGGTGCAATCTGTGGTCTTCCTTTTATCTTTCACAGCTTGAAGCTCGAGTGCGAGAAACTGGCCACGGAGAAGACAGAAATTCAGCGACATTATGTCATGGTGAGCAGCTTTTAAAGCACTGTGAAGCGGTATATAAGTTTAAGTGCTATTTTATGATGCGGGTTAAATGCCAGGCTGAGTTTTCCCGGAAAGGGAGTTTTGGAGCCCTCACTCTTGCCTCTTCATTGACTTGTAGTAGAGAATGATGGGAGCTGTAGTAGAAGGCAATCACCAGGGTAGTGAGTGGGCAGGTTTGACACTCTGCTACCGAGCGTACTTTCCTGTTTTGGGGTACAAGAGCTACATTTTTCCAGCTGAAGAAATCTGTTCCGACCCAGCTCCCCAAACACGACAAACCCTCAGTAGTTGAAGTAACGATTAGTTTATTAGGAGCGCCGGCAGCCCCGGCAAAAAGTTTCTCTCTCACCGCAGGCTAACAAGTCTGTCCGGCAGGGAGATGAATAGTTGTCTGCCACATCTATTCATCTCCGCCCCCTGCCTTTTATCCCCAGAGCTAGGGTGGGGCTTCGCTAGCAGTGGTGGCTCTTCCGTCCCAAGGACCGGCCTATAGATTTCCACTGCTCTCCTCTCCTCTGCCTTCTGCGTATCCGCATGTCAGGCACTGGACCCAGCTGTTCCTCATCTTCCTCATCAGCCAATTCCAGACCTGGGGACTGTTGACTCTCCATCTGAGGGCTGACTGACGGCCCAGGCTCCACCTCTGTCTCTTTTTCTGACAGCTCCATTCCCTCTTCCCCCTCGGAGCTCTCAGGTTGCCTTGGTGCTGACCCTGACTCCCACCCCTCCTCCTCCTCCTCCTCTGATTCGGCTGCTGGATGGGCCTGCGGCCAAGAGGCCACAACACAATCATCCTCGACATACGATCCCAATTGAGCCCCAGATTTCTGTTGCTAAGTGAGACATTTGTTAAGTGAGTTTTGCCCCGTTTTACGACCTCACCGGTCAACAGGTGCTAAGTGAATCTCTGCAGTTTTTAAGTTAGGAACCACGGCGGTTAAGCGAATCTGCCTTCCCCCTTGACTTGGTTTGTCAGAAGGTCGCCAAAGGGGATCAGGTGACCCCGGGACACTGCGACCGTCATAACTACGAGACAACTACGAGTAAATCACGTGACAGTGGGGATGCTGCAGCAGCCGTAAGTGTGAAAAACGGTCGTAAGTCACACATTTCAGTGCCGTTGTAACTTCGAACAGTCACTAAAAGGAACCGTTATAAGTCGAGGACTACCTGTGCTGTATTTGCAAAAAAGGAGAGTAAGATAGGGTGGGGGACTGGCTGTTGAGCTCAGTTCTCCCCAGCTTCCCCATCTTGCCCCCTCCCTTCCAGAAAAATGGTCCTCGACCTACGACCTCAATTGAGCCCAACATTTCTGTTGCCGAGCAAGATAGTTGTTAAGTGAGTTTTGCCACTTTTTACGACCTTTCTTGCCCCCCAGGTCTAAAAGTGTCACACAGTAATTTTTTATTGCCTGTTATATGTATATGCAGGGAGAAGCATCCCTATCTAATATAATGGTTTATTCCTGAGCACGTGATTGATATGTTCTAGTACGCATGTGTACATTCCATTCTCTCCGATCTTTCCTTCTGTTCCTGGCTTCCATTGAAGCAAGACCTATTTTTATATCAGAGATGTAGAATAATGAGGATTTATTGTTTTGTACTGAAATAAATATTTTTACTTAGACTTTTAAACTGCGGTTTCTTTTCTAATGTCTGATGTCCGGGAAAAGATCTATTTCTCCTTTGTGAGATTAATTATCGCCTCTGACAAAAAGGAATCTCTGCAAATTGTGATTTTTACATCTGCAGTTTAATAGGGATGGGAAACTCCTTTATAGAAATTCCACGGCTAACCTTGGCTTGCTTTTTGTCTTCCAGTATTATGAAATGTCCTACGGGTTGAACATCGAAATGCACAAACAGGTAAGTGGACACGCGTGTTGGAGGCAAGCATCAGGAATCTCTTTTACTGCTACAGGTAGTCCTCGACTTACGACCACAATTGCTAAGCAAAGTATATATATATAGAGAGAGAGAGAGAGAGAGCTGTTAAAGGAGTCGTGTTTGATTTTACTACGTTTTTCGCCACGGCTGCTAACCAAAACGCTGCAGTTGTTAAGTGAATCACGCAATCGTTAATCGAATCCAGCTTCCCCCATTGACTTGACTTGTCAGAACCTGCCCGGAAGGTTGCAAACCCAGCATCCTACAACCAGCGTCAATACAGGTAGTCCTTGACTTACAATGGTTCATTTAGTGACCGTTCAAAGTTGCAACGGCACTGAAAAAAGTGAGTCATGACTCTTTATCACGCTTATGACGGTTGCCGCAACCCCGTGGTCACCCGATTTACGTGAACATGCATGACAACTGTCTCACATTCATGACGGTCGCAGGGTCCCGGGGTCACGTGAGTCCGCTTTTGCGACCTTCTGACAAGCAAAGTCAAGGGGGAAAGCCAGATTCACTTAACAACCAGGTTACTAACTTACATGCCAAGCGCTCCAATTTTGATCATGTAACCCCGAGGATGCTGCGACGGTCGTCAGGGCGAGGACCTGCGTCGTAAGTGCCTTTTTCAGAGCCCTTGTAACTTTGGACGGTCGCTAAATGAACGGCCGTAAGTCGAGGACTGCCTGTGTTCTTTCATTTTGCTATGTTATTTTCAAAATGGGGGTGTTTTAATTCCGACCGATTGGAATTTTCATCCTGATCTGTTTTGTTTTTTTTTCTTCCTTTTTTCCATTTTCCATTTGCTGCAGTTTAACCTTTAAAGGTGCATTGGGGGCTTCGTGCCGGCTTAGCCGTTCGGTTTAGATTAATCCTCTCGCCAGTCGGCCGAAAATCACGCCCTCCATAGAAATGTGTCAGGTTCTAAGGAGCAGAGAAAGGGCATTTAGCCCCCACCTCACCCCAGTTCGTGATACCGAAGACAGAGAGAACCAGGTTTTGGCTGCATCTGCCTTCCAAATCTGAACCAGCCTCTTTTATTGCCCCTCTGCAGGGATGAGGAGGGGGGCTTTGGACAGCTCCAGCCTCTCTTGCCAGCTTTTCCCTTCCCCATTTCCCCCCCTTCCCAGCTTGGAATCTGCCCAGACAGATGACCCCCAGAATAACACGAGCTTGAAAGGGACCTTGGAGGTCGTCTAGTCCAACCCCGTGCTTAATCAGGAGACCTTATATCAGTGTTTCTCAACCTTGGCAGTTTGAAGATGTGTGGACTTCAACTCCCAGAATTCCCCAGCCAGCAACGCTGGCTGGGGAATTCTGGGAGTTGAAGTCCACACATCTTCAAACTGCCAAGGTTGAGAAACACTGCCCTATATCAATGATGGCTAACCTTTTTTTCCTTGGGTGCTGAAAGCGCATGTGAACACGCGATAGCGCGCGCGTATGTGCCCACACCCATAATGCAAACCCCCCGTGACTGCGCACGTGACCAGCCCCCCGCTGATCTGCTCCCCGCGCATGTGATCCCCCCGTGCTGCCCCACCCCTGTGCATGCGTGCATGACCCCCCCCTCCCATTTTGGGCCTAGCAGGCCTCTCTGAAGCCTCCGGAGGCCGGAAATGGCCCGTTTCTGGACTTCTGGTAGGCCTGTTTTTCGCCCTCCCCAGGCTCTGGAGGCTTTCCTGGAGCCTGGGAAGGGCGAAAACAGCCTCCTCCAGCACTCCGGAGGCCCTCTGGAGGCCGGAAACGGCCCGTTTCTGGACTTCCGGGAGGCCTGTTTTTCGCCCTCCCAGAGCCTCCGTGCGAGCCCTGTACTTAACCTGGCATCCAAAACGGGCCGCGTGGAGACTCCGGGGAGAGGAGGCATGGGCATGGGCATCCCAAAATCAGCTGGCCAGCGCGCGCATGTGCAGTAGAGGTGACCTAGGACAACGTCTCGCGTGCCTGCAGAGATGGCTCCGTGTGCCACCTGTGGCACGTGTGCCATAGGTTCGCCATCACGGCCCTATATGGTTTCAGACAAGTGGCTGTCCAATCTCTTCTTAAAAGCCTCTAATGATGGAACATTCACAACTTCTGGTGGCAAGCTGTTCCACTGGTTAATTCTTCTCACTGTCAGGAAATTCCTCCTTAGTTCTAGGTTGCTTCTGTCCTTGATTAACTTCCATCCATTGTTTCGTGTCCTGCCTTCTGGTGCTTTGGAGAATAGCTGGACCCCCTCTTCTCTGTGGCAGTGTCACGGTGTGATTATTGCCTGTTACATGTATATGCAGGGAGATGCATCCCTATTCAATATAATGGTTTATTCCTGAGCACGTGATTGATATGTTCTTGTACACATGTGTGCATTCCATTCTCCGATCTATCCTTCTTGCTCTGTCTTCCATTGAGAGGAGACGCACATTTTTATATTAGAGATGTAAACAAATGAGGATTTATTGTTTTTGTACCGAAATAAATATTTTACTTAGACTTTTAAACTGCGGTTTCATTTCTAATGTCTGATGTCCGGGAAAAGATCAAACATCGCCTCTGTGAGATTAATTCTCACATCTGTCAGGCAGCCCCTTAGATATTGGAATACAGGTAATCCTCTGTTTACAACTGTTCATTTAGTGTCCACTCAAGGTTACAACAACCCTGAAAAATGTGACTTAGGACCGTTTTTCACAGTTACGACCTTTGCAGTATCCCCATGATCAAGTGTTCAAAATTCAGACGCTTGTCAACTGGTTCCTACTTATGACCGTTGCTGAGTCCCAAAATTCATGTGATCCCCTCTTTGCGACCTTCTGACAAGCAAAGTCAAGGGGGAAAGCCAGATTCACTTAATGACCATGTTACTATCTTATCAACTGCAGGGATTCACTTAACAACTGAGGCAAGAAAGGTCGTACACAATGGGGCAAAACTCTCTTAACAACTGTCTCACTTAGCAAGAGAAATTTTAGGCTCAATTGTGGCCATAAGTCGAGAACTACCTGTGCTGCTATCATGTCACCCCTAGTCCTTCTTTTTATTAAACTAGCCATGCCCAATTCCTGCAACCGTTCTTCCTATGTTTTAGCCTCCAGGCCCCTAATCATCTTGGTTGCTCTTCTCTGTACTCTTTCCAGAGTCTCAACATCTGTTTTATAATGTGGCGACCAAAACTGGATTCCAAGTGTGGCCTTACCACGGCATTATAAAATGATATTAAAAGCCGATGTTCCATATCCCCCTCCTCTCTCTCTCTCTCTCTCTCTCTCTCTCTCTCTCTCTCTCTCTCTCTCTCTCTCTCTCTCTCTCTCTCTCTCTCTCTCTCTCTCTCTCTCTCTCTCTCTCTCCGTGTTTCCTTGGGATGTTGTGTGCTGTTGCATGGCAGGATTTACAATCGGCTTCAGGTGCTGTTGGCCTTGCCGCTTGCCAAAAAGCTGTCACGGTTCCCCTTCCCCTCCTTTCCCCCCTTCCCCTGTTTTATTTTAAGGAGAAACTCATAACTCTGGGTCGTGACAGCCTCCGGTGACAAATGAGAGCTGGCCTGATGTATAAGCTTTGTGGTTATCCCCTCAGCCTGTGCTTCTGGATCCCTTCTCCCCTTTCTCTATCGGAGACCCCTCCTCTCTCTCCCCAAAGGCTGGTGCCTCCCCTTCGATTAGATTTGCCCAGCAGGTGTCTTTTTAATGTTATTCAAGCCCACCACCCCAGGCCCAATCTCCCCCCCCCTTTCCCTCATCACCTGCTTTATTGCCAGCATAAAAAGGTCACACCATTCAATTTGATCCCGGACGAAGCCGCCTCTTCTAGTAAGCTGCTTTGGTGGTCGGGTGGTTGGTGGTGTGGGTTTCCTGATCTCTCCTCCACCCTTCTGTTTATTATTATTATTATTATTATTCCAAAAGGCTCTGCCTTCCTGTCAGGGAAAACGGTGCTTAGGGATGTGCGTAGGCAGGAAAACCGCTTGACGAAAAAATATAAAGAGGGAGGGAGAGAGAGAGAGAGAGAAAGAGAGAGAGAGAGAGATGCAAATGAAATAATATATTTGCAGAAATGCAAGCTAGGAAATTGAGGGAGGGGTTGCTGGGGGGGGTCTGTTGGCAGAAGATAGGAGAGTTGCAATGGGAGAGGTTTATTTATTTATTTGTGAGATTTATATACCACCTCATAGTGCAAGCACTCTCTAAGAGGTTTACACCAGTAAGCAATGTATATTTACATTGCCCCCAACAATCTGGGTCCTCATTTTACCTATCTCGGAAGGATGGAAGGCTGAGTCAACCTTGAGCCGATGAGATTTGAACCGCTGACCTGGGGATCACAGTCAGCTAAAGTGGCCTGCAGTACTGCCTCTGTCACGCAGTGATTATTGCCTGTTATATGTATATGCAGGGAGATGCATCCCTATTCATTATAATGTTTTATTCCTGAGCACGTGATTGATATGTTCTTGTACGCATGTGTACATTCCATTCTCTCCTTCTGTTCCTGGCTTCCATTGAAGCAAGACCTATTTTTATATCAGAGGTGTAGAATAATGAGGATTTATTGTTTTGTACCGAAATAAACATTTTTACTTAGACTCTTAAATTGCGGTTTCTTTTCTAATGTCTGCTGTCCGGGAAAAGATCTATTTCTCCTTTGTGAGATTAATTATCGCCTCTGACAGCCTCTAACCGCTGCGCCACCTTGGCTCGGTTGTCATTCTTAAGGCAAGAGAACCAATGTTCCCTGTAACATCAGAAAACGGCGCACGGCAGTTAGAAACTGCTACGCAGCGTTTTTTTTCATGTGCGCTGCCGCGCAGGCACGCAGCCTCTGCCATTAGAAAATGCCGCGCAGAAGTTAGAAAATGCCGCGCAGCATTCTCTTGTTACGTGCGCAGCCGTGCAGCTGCACAGCTTAGAGGGAACAGTGAAGAGGACCTCCCCCAAAAAAGATAGTAGCAAAAAAGCACTATAACAGTGAAAATTTAGAGGAGGGGTGTCCAAGTCCTGTGGACTTCAATTCCCAGAATTCCCCAGCCAGGCTGGGGTCCTCGGGTGTTAAAAGTTGACAAGGTTGGACACCCCCCTGGGTTAGAGCTTAGTGGTAGAGTCCTGCTTTGCTTGGGTCAATGGTCAACTTTTGAAAAACATCTCTACAGGTCGTCCTCGACTTACGACCACAATTGGGACCAGAATTTCCATTGCTTAAGCAAGGCGGTTGTTAAGTGAGTCGTGTCTGATTTTACCACTTTTGGGCCACAGTTGTTAAAGAAATTACCATGGCTCTTAAGTGAATCTTGTGGTCGTTAAGCGAATCCAGCTTTCCCCATTGACTTTGCTTATCAGAAGGTTGCAAAAGGGGAACCACATGACTCTGGGACAGTGCAACGGTCATAAATAAGAATTGGTTGTCAAGCGCCTGTATTTTGATCCCGTGACCCTGAGGATGCTGCCAAGGTTGTAAGTGCAAGGACCAGTTGTAAGTCACTTTTGTAAGTTCAAACAGTCACTAAATAAATGATTGTAAGTTCAGGACTGCCTGTGTAGCCTTGTGCTTGATGCTACAAGGCTAAACCTGTTCCTAAAGATGAAGATGGTGGCGAGGTTGTGCAGCGGTTAGAGTGCAGTACTGCAGGCCACTTTAGCTGACTGTGATCCGCAGGTCAGCGGTTCAAATCTCACCGGCTCAAGGTTGACTCAGCCTTCCATCCTTCCGAGGTAGGTAAAATGAGGACCCAGATTGTTGGGGGCAATGTAAATATACATTGCTTACTGGTGTAAACCGCTTAGAGAGTGCTTGCACTGTGAGGCGGTATATAAATGTCACTAATAAATTAATAAATAAAGATTGATATGGGTGTCTTTTAAATTTCAGTATAGGTAGTTTCGACTTACGACCATAATTAGCCCAACATTTCTTTTTTTGTGTGTGTAAATTTTTTTTTATTTTTTCTCTCCACAATTTCTGTACATATATCAATACATATACCTTACAATATATTAATAATATATTTAATTATACATTCCATCCAGTCAGCCATAAATCAACATTCTATTTTGCACCTTTTTTATACTTCTGCTCAATCAGTCTGTTTTCCTTCGTCTCTTAACACACCCCTCCCTCTAACTCTATCTCCATCCCCTCCTTCTACTTTCTTACTCCTTCTCTCCCCTCTCCTACTTCCCCCCACTCCCTCTCTTCTCACTACCTTCCTACTTCCTCTTTTCTCCCTCTTCTCCTTTCCTTGAATAATTCCTATCCTCCTTCCTCTCATATTCCTTCTCTGCACTAGAAAGAGTGCAGAGAAGAGCAACAAAGAGGATTAGGGGACTGGAGGCTAAAACATATGAAGAACGGTTGCAGGAACTGGGTATGTCTAGTTTAATGAAAAGAAGGACCAGGGGAGACAGGATAGCAGTGTTCCAATATCTCAGGGGTTGCCACAAAGAAGTGGGAGTCAAGCTATTCTCCAAAGCACCTGAGGGTAGAACAAGAAGCAATGGGTGGACACTAAACAAGGAGAGAAGCAACTTAGAACTAAGGAGAAATTTCCTGACAGTTAGAACAATTAATCCGTGGAACAGCTTGCCTCCAGAAGTTGTGAATGCTCCAACACTGGAAGTTTTTAAGAAGATGTTGGATAACCATTTGTCTGAAGTAGTGTAGGGTTTCCTGCCTAGGCAGGGGGTTGGACTAGAAGACCTCCAAGGTCCCTTCCAACTCTGTTATTATTATTATTATATTGAACAGACTGATGACATATTCTATTCCTTTTAAAATTCTCGGTGCCTCTTCTAAAATCATTATTTTTATATCATTTTCCTACATATAATTCTTTATTCTGGGCATATGTTATTAATCTAATGCTGCGTCCTCAAAACCCAATTTTGTCTCCTGGGTTAGCCCAACATTTCTGTTGCTAAGTGAGACAGTTAAGTGGTTTTTGCCCCATTTTACGACCTTCCTTGCCACCTTTGTTAAGTGAATCACTGCAATTGTTAAGTTAGTAACACAGTTGTTAAGAAGCGGATCTGGCTTCCCCAATGACTTTGCTTGTCAGAAGGTCGCAAAAGGGGATCATGTGACCCCGGGACACTGCAACGGTCATAAACATGAGTCAGTTACCAAATGTTCAGATTTTTTATCATGACTGTTCCAAGTTACAGAGCACTGAGAAAAGTGACCTTATGACCATTTTTCACACTTAATGACCGTTGCAGCATCCCCACGGTCGTGTGATCAAAATTCAGAGGCTTGGCAACCGACTCATATTTATGACGGTTGCCGTGGCCCGGGACACACACCCCTTTTGCGACCTTCTGACAAACAAATCAATGCAGTAGCCAGATTGACTTCACACCCGTGTTCCTAACTTAACAACTGCAGTGATAACCCTTAACAACCGTGGCCAGGAAGTGGCGCAAAACTCCCTTCGCAAGCTTAAAAACCTTGGCCTCAATTGCGGTCGTAAGTCGAGGACTACTTGTATTCCAGAAAGGAGTTAGGACATTTTTTTTTGATGGGGGTGGGAAGGAATCCAAAAAGAAAGATATTGCGTGTATATTTGTGTGTTACTTCTCCTTTGCACACTGGAAGAAAGGACGGACGGACGGACGGAAGCGTGGCAAGCAATTTTAGGCCAGGAGCAGGAAATCTGGGCAGGCGGTTTGATTGTTTCTTATCCGGGCGAGCGTTAAAAGGCCACTAAATTGAACATTAACGAGCTGAAAGTGAATTGGAGACAGCTTCCCCCTCGCGCCCCCTCCCCTCCACCGGAGGTGCCTGGCCACAAGTGCATTAGAAAGGCAAATCCATTATGCAGACCCCAGGAGAGAATTAAATTTTTCCCAGAAAGTACTTACTGTCTCTGTTCCTCTCCTTTCTCCTTCTCCTTCTCCTTCTCCTCCTTCTCCTTCTCCTTCTCCTTCTCCTTCTCCTTCTCCTTCTCCTTCTCCCTCTCCCTCTCCCTCTCCCTCTCCCTCTCCCTCTCCCTCTCCCTCTCCCTCTCTCTCTCTCTCTCTCTCTCTCTCTCTCTCTCTCTCTCTCTCTCTCTCTCTCTCTCTTTTCCTGGCAAGTGCTATCTTAAAAAAAAAAAAAACAGAAGCTTTATATCCCCCGGTAAAATATATGCAGATGCTAATGGGGATGGCAAAAATCAAAAAACTTTGTCCCTTTCCTGCCCAGTTTTCAATGTTTAACAGATTTACAGAGTTGGAAGAGACCTTGCAGGTCATCTATTCCAACCCCCTGCCCAAGCAGGAGACTCTATATCTGCCTCTACCTAGGATCAAACTCACAACCTCCTGATTGTGAGTCAAGAGCTCTACCTCTAGGCTTACAGTGATGAAATGCTACTGGTTCGGCCTGGTTCGAGCGGCTGCCGGTAGCGGTGGCTGCCGGTGGTTCGGTAGCGGTGGCGGCGCAACGCTTTGCCCAACCCCCCGGATGCCACCATTTTCTTTTTTTAACCCTCTGCGCATGCATGAAGCGTTCTTAACCGGTAGGAAAAGTAAGTAGATTTCACCGCTGGTTGGAGGGTTTCCATGGTGAAATAGAGACCGATGAGAGCCCTGCTCTCTGTGCATGCTCAGAAGTCCTCTACTCCTTAAATGGCTGATGGAGAGCCCGGCAAACGTTTTGCGTTTGGACAACTTCAAAGCAGTGGCTTGCTTCTCTCTGGCAAGGGGACAAAATACAGGCAGTCTTCAAGTTACAAACGTTCATTTAGCGACCGTTCGAAGTTACAATGGCCCTGGAAAAAAGTGATTTATGACCGTTTTTCATACTGACAACCATTGCAACATCCCTCCGTGGTCACGTGATGAAAATTCAGCTGCTTGGCAACTGACTCATACTTATGATGGTTGCAGTGTCCCGAAGTCCTGTGATCCCCTTTTGCGACCTGAAGTTGCCTTTAGAAGTTGTGGGAGCTTCATCACTGGAGGCTTTCAAGAAGAGACTGGACTGCCACCTGTCAGAAATGTTATAGGGCCGTGATGGCGAATCTATGGCACACGTGCCACAGGTGGCACGCGGAGCCATATCTGAGGGCACGCGAGGCGTTGCCCTGTGTCAGCTCCAGTGCGCATGCGCATGCTGGCCAGTTGATTTTCGGCCTTGGGGAAGGCTGTTTTCGCCCTCCCCGGGATTTAGGAGGCTTCCCTGAATCCTCCGGAGTGCGAAAAACGGCCCAACGGGCAAACCGGAAGTCCGTTTTTCTGAACTTCCGGTTTGGCCATTTGGCCATTTTTCGCACTTTGGAGGCTTCAGGGAAGCTCAGGGTGCAAAATGGCCCAATGGGGGGGCATGCACAGGGATGCGCGCATGGGGGGGGTTGTGTGTTAGTACGCTAGCGCACGCACACACACTCCCATTTTTGTCACGCAAGAAGAAAAAGGTTTGCCATCACTGGTGTAGGGTCTCCTGCTTGGGCGGGGGGTTGGATTAGATGACCTACAAGGTCCCTGTTCTTCTCTTCTCCTCTCCTCTCCTCTTCTCTCTTCCTCTTCCAATTCCTATTCCCATTCCTATTCCTATTCCCATTCCTATTCTGTTTTGTGGGAATTCAGGCGGATGAACTGTAATGGCGTTTTCCCTTCCTCCTGCCCTCTCCCGCCTCCCCTTTGCCCCTTGCAGACGGAGATTGCCAAGCGGCTGAACGTCATCTGTGCTCAGCTCATCCCCTTCCTGTCTCAGGAGGTGAGTGTCACACCAGGTTATTCCTTTCTCCCGTCCTACTGACAGACAGGGTGTAAGATTTTCAGCTTTTAAAAAACAACAACATGGGAACCAGTTTGGTCCAGTAATGAAGGCACCGAAGCTAGAAAAAGGGAGATGGTGAATTCTAGTCCCACCTTAGGCATGAAAGATGGCTGTGTGACTTTGAACCAATCACTGGGAGACAGTGAGTTCTAGTCCCGCCTTAGGGATGAAACCTGTCTGGGTGACTTTGGACCAATCACCAGGAGACTGGGAGTTCTAGTCCCGCCTTATAGGGATGAAATCTGTCCGGGTGACTTTGGACCAATCATGAGGAGAAAGTGAGTTCTAGTCCCACCTTAAGCACCGAAGCCAGCTGGGTGACATTGGGCCACTCACTAGGAGACTGGGAGTTCTAGTCCCGCCTTATAGGGATGAAATCTGTCTGGGTGACTTTGGACCAATCATGAGGAGAAAGTGAGTTCTAGTCCCACCTTAAGCACCGAAGCCAGCTGGGTGACATTGGGCCACTCACCAGGAGACTGGGAGTTCTAGTCCCGCCTTATAGGGATGAAATCTGTCCGGGTGACTTTAGACCAATCACGAGGAGACAGTGAGTTTTAGTCCCACCTTAAGCACCGAAGCCAGCTGGGTGACATTGGGCCACTCACCAGGAGACTGGGAGTTCTAGTCCCGCCTTATAGGGATGAAATCTGTCTGGGTGACTTTGGACCAATCATGAGGAGAAAGTGAGTTCTAGTCCTGCCTTAGGCACCAGAGCCAGTTGGGTGACTTTGGACTTCAAGTTTATTGTCAAATATGTTCTTGAAACAATTACCTTATTGCTAGGTTTTGTCCAAGATCCAGTCTGGTCCAATCCAAACTCAACATGCAGGTTCATAATTTGGTCCAGTGGTTAAAGCACAAGGCTAGAAAGTGAGAGATCATGGGTTCAAGTCCTGCCTTAGCCATGAAAGCTGGCTGTGGGGACTTTGGGCCAGTCACCAAGAGACTAATTTCTAGTCCCACCTTAGGCGGGTGACTTTAAGCCAATCACCAGGAGACTGGGAGTTCTAGTCTATGAAGTGATTCTGGGGATCTTGGACGTAAAGAGGAAGATAAACCCACCACTGTGATGATTTAAAATAGACCCAGAGTATCCAAAGTTTTGTAAACGATAATCATGTTTCTCACCCCTTTTTGTTTTTCGGTAGCACCAACAACAAGTAGTCCAGGCGGTGGAGCGGGCCAAGCAGGTGACGGTGGCAGAACTCAATGTGGCAATCGGGGTACGTAGGACTCCCTTTTCTGTCTCTTGTTGAGGTTTTCTTGGTGCCCAGAGAGGCTGTTGTGGTTTCTGTTAAAATCTGGGTCATTTGGCATCTGGTACACTTCGCTGTGTTTAAGGAGAAACTTCTCATTTCTGGGAGTTGTACAAGATTACACAACTTTGCTTCTAAGTGTTGGGGGCTCACTACCTCTGGTGGTTTCGAAGGCACAGACGGACACTTCTCAAAGGTGGCTGAATTGGTTTTCTGGGGAGCACAAAGGTTGGACAAGATGATCTTTAGGGTGCCTTTCAGCTTCACTATTTTAGAATTCTGGTTTTTTTTTCTGCACGCCCTTCCCAAGGGCTGGACTAGATGATCTTTAGGGAACCTTCCAACTCCACAACTTTAGAATGGTTTTTTTTTTCCTGCATAGTGCAGACGGTTGGACTAGACCAGGGGTGTCAAACTCAAGGCCCGCAGGCCGGATGCGGCCCGCGATGATGCTGAATCCGGCCCGCGTGGCAGTCTTGGAAACTGTAAGGGTCCGGCCCGCATCACTTCGGCCCGCCCCACGCCATCCCAGCGTGTGTGCGCAGACCCTGTTGTCTGCCGCCACGTGCAGAGCAACTAAAGTAGTCTGTGGGATTACGGTTTTTAAAAAAAAATAGTTTAGACCTTCCAACCTCGCGATATCTTTTTTTTGGGGGGGGCAGAACTATTCTTTTTTTTTTTACCGTAGTCCCACAGACTACTTTAGTTGCTCTGCATGTGGCGGCGGCAAAAGGAGCTGGAAAGGTTAGTAGAAAAGGGATGTGGCTGCCCTGGGTGTGGGGGGGGGTGAGGGTTTGGCCTGGCTGGCCTGCTTGAAGGGCCCTCAGATAAAGCGGAGCGGGGTGGGGCAGCTCTGCACACACACCCCGCCTCGCTTCGTTCTTTGCTACTTCTTCTCGTCGCTCGCTGCCATAACCTAGCAGGAGGCCGAGCAACACACTGGTGCCATGGCCACAAAGCGAGGCGGTGGGGGGTGGAGTACAAAGCAAGGCGGTGGAGGGGTGCAGAGCTGCCCCTCCACGCCCCGCACTGGCTTCCCTGAGCGCCCCGCCAACCAGGCACTGAAGCGCCTTAACTGCCGCCGCAGCGAGACAGAGAGAGAGGAGGGGGGCTCTCCAAACTCTGTGTGTGTGTGTGTTTGTGTGTGTGTGTGTGTGTGTGTAAGAGAGAGAGTGCGATCCCTGCTTCAGTTTATTTATTTATTTATTTATTTATTTGGTATTCTTATATGCCGCCCAACTCCCGGAGGACTCAGGGCGGCGTACAACAGAGAAAAATACAGAATAACCAATTCATAAATAATATTTAAAAACAATATAAAAGTTAAAAGACTCAATATTTAAAATCAACCCAACAGGCATTCAACAACCATACATACTTGGGGGTGAGCTCGAGTGGATTAAGCTCTACCCCCAGCCTGCAAGAAGAGCCATGTCTTAACGGCTTTCCGGAAGGCCAGCAGGGTGGGGATAGTTCGGGTCTCTGGGGGAAGTTGGTTCCAGAGCACGGGGCCGGCCACAGAGAAGGCTCTCCCCCTAGGGCCCGCCAGCCGGCAGTGTTTGGCCGACGGGACCTGGAGGAGGCCGACTCTGTGGGCCCTAACCAGTCGAAGGGAAGTGTGAGGCAGAATGCGGTCCCGGAGATAGCCTGGTCCTAAGCCATGAAGGGCTTTAAAGATGGTGGTCAACACCTTGAATTGGACCTGGAGACCGATGGGCAACCAATGCAGCTGGCGGAGTATCGATGTCACGTGGGTGTACCTAGGCACACCCACCACAGCACGCGCAGCCGCATTTTGCACCAACTGAAGTTTCCGGATACTCTTCAAGGGTAGCCCCATGTAGAGCGCGTTGCAGTAGTCCAAGCGAGAGGTGACAAGGGCATGAGTGACCGTGAGTAGAGCCTCCTTCTCCAAGTATGGCCGCAACTGGTGCACCAGGCGAACCTGTGCAAAGGCCCCCCTAGCCACAGCAGAAAGATGATGTTCCAATTTTAGCTGTGGGTCTAGGAGGACCCCCAAGTTGCGGACCTGATCCGAGGGGGTCAATTTCACTCCCTCGAAAACCAAGGAGGGACAGTTGTCGTAGTCCTTAGGGGGCAATACCCAAAGCCACTCAGTCTTGTCGGGATTAAGTCTGAGTCTGTTCCTCCCCATCCAGATCCTAATGTCGTCCAGGCATCGGCACATTACAGTTGGGGCATTGAAGCTGCTGGCAGTGGGGGGGGGGCAGGAGCCACCTGAGCAGCCATTTTTCTCCTCGTCCTCCTCACTCAAGCAGCGATGGGGCTCTGCGGGACAGCAGGGCCTCTCATTTCTCCCCCGGGGCGGCGAACTCCTGCTTCAGTCGGGGCATTCAAGCTGCTGGTGGCGGCAGCCACCTAAGCAGCCATGATTGCCCCCTCCCCAGCCAGCCAGCCCCGCCTGACCTGGTCCCTGCCTGACCAGCCGGCGCAAAGCTTCACTGTTCTTCTCCTCATCGTCGTCCTCCTCGTCCAAGCGGCAGCGGGCTTCGTGGGGCAGGCACTCATTCCTGCCCCGGGCAGCAAACTCCAGCGGGCTGGAGGCGGGTGTGAAGGGCCTGGCCCCGCAGTGCTTCCTCCCTCAGTTGAAGGCTTCGTTCAGCCTTCAAACACTAAGGCTGGCCCACGTGAGCAAGCAGCGCATCAAGGCCACGGACGGCGTTGGTTCCTGCACCCGGCCGATTCCGATTCCACGGTCGACCATAAACACGAGCAAAACTCACTTAACCGATTTCTCACTTAGCAACAACATACATTTTGGGCTCAATGGTGGTCGTAAGCCGAGGACTATTTGTAAAGATAGTTACCGGGTGAAAAAGGTTGTAATTCGTGATCACACAACCGTGGGACGCTGCCAAGATCAGGAAATGCAAAGCGGTTTGCCAAGGGCCGAAATTGTAATCCTGTGACAACATGAATGGTTGTTGGTACTTCAACTCTGGGTTACAACAAGCCGTAAGTTGGGTTTCCTGCTTGGGAGAAAAGGAAATTTGTGGTTTTTCTCAGTGGATTGCAAGCACGGGCAGCATTTTATGTCTTTTATTGTTTTACTTCTATGCTGTCCGTCTTGCCCAGAGGTGGCTCTAGAAGATTTACAACCAATAAAACCAATAAAATAAAAAGTCAGCGGGGAAAGTCGCATTCACTTAACGACCGTATGATTCACTTTACAACCGCACCAATTCACTTACCACCCCTGGCCAAAAGCTTGTGAAATTGAACGCGGCTCACTTAACAACCGCCCTGCTTAGCAACAGAAATTTAGAATAGAATTAGAATAGAATTAGAATAGAATAAAATATGGAATTAGAATATAGAATAGAATAGAATAGAATAGAATAGAATATTGGAATGAAGAATAGAATAGAATAGAATAGAATAGAATAGAATAGAATAGAATAGAATAGAATAGAATAGAATAGAATAGAATAGAATATTGGAATGAAGAATAAAATAGAATAGAATAGAATATTGGAATGAAGAATAGAATAGAATAGAATAGAATAGAATAGAATAGAATAGAATAGAATATTGGAATGAAGAATAAAATAGAATAGAATAGAATATTGGAATGAATAGAATAGAATAGAATAGAATAGAATAGAATAGAATAGAATAGAATAGAATAGAAGAATAACTTTATTGTCACTTTGAATGTACACTAATCAGCATACTTTAAAATGAATTTTTGTTGCATACAGCTCTCCAAAATATACACTACACACTAAATTCCGACCCCAATTGTGGTCATAAGCTGAGGACATTCTGTATTTCTTCGCCTCATTTGCTTTTGCAAAAAGTTTGCAATGACTGAGTAATATCATTCGGATCGGCCGCGTTGACGAGTTCCGGGTGGTTTAAACCCTCCCCCCTTTTTAAAAAAATTTAACAA
Organism: Diadophis punctatus similis; assembly: GCA_023053685.1. Lineage (NCBI taxonomy): Eukaryota > Metazoa > Chordata > Lepidosauria > Squamata > Dipsadidae > Diadophis > Diadophis punctatus. The sequence continues at coordinate 319,135,883 of JALIGW010000001.1, forward strand.
TGCCTTGTATTTTTGAATGCTCTGCCTGCGCGTCGTACAGGGAGGTTTTTATGCCCTTGGAAATTGCCAACGAAGCTGGCTCCAGCACAACTGCACCGCGGCCTTTGTGGCGACTCGATTGCTTCTTTTCTTTAATATTTGATTTGAGGGCCGTAATCGAGGGCGAGAGAAGGCTCGGCTGTCTAAATCGGATCCTAATGGATGTTTTGCTTCTTCCTGGCTCTCTTCCCTCCCTCCCACCTCCTCGCCCGATTTGCTGCAAATTCGGGCTGAACCTTCCTTTTCTTCCCCCCCCTTTTTTTTTGCAAGGTTCTTTTTGAGATCATTCATTATTTACCGAGCCGAGCCTCCTAACAGGCTCTCGTCTCCTGCAAACTTTGATGGATTTTGCTGCGTCCTGGGGAATTGTATTTTTTTTTTGGTTGTTGTTGTTCAAATTGTCTTGGCCTTCATTCGTGTCTTTGCATCTCTTATGGTGGGGATGCACGGGCTGGGTTTGGGGGGGATGGGTGGGAATTTTCCCTTTGTAGGAAGGCCACTGCAAAATTTAGGGTGAGGAAGTGTGACCCATAAGCCCCAGCTGGTGGTCTTTGGGATAGGTAAAGGGAGAAAGAGACACAGCTGTCTAACTGCTGGGTATTAATTCAGTGGAAGATATTCTGATTTGTGGCATCCTTGGTGGTCTCTGAGCTTGGTGGTTTTCATGATCCAACTAAGTAACATCATCAGTGCTAGAAATGAGTGGGGTTTAGGCAAGGAATGTAGGCCATAATATACACTTGGCTGACTGGGGGAGACCTTGGAACATAAATTACCGTATTTTTCGGAGTATAAGACGCACCGGAGTATAAGACGCACCTTAGTTTTGGGGGAGGAAAACAAGGGAAAAAGGCCTCTGCCTCCCAGCAATTTGCCAAACAGCAAACAGCACAGATGATATACACTGTTTGCTGTGTATTTCTGTGCATGTGTGCCTGATCCATAGAAATGGCAAAGAATTGGAGAAATGTACATTTATGGCAGTATATTAATCCCACAAAGTTTTCTTAAATGTAATCACACTAACTCCTCCCAATTATTTAAATAGATCTACTCCAAACATGACTAGTCAGGGTTTCTCAGTTGCCTTCTTTTAATACTAATACTTAATACTAATACTTAATACTAAAACAGGAAATTTCAGATTATACTTTTACAGATCTTTAAAATTGATGTGGCTTTCTGGAAGTATTCTCTGCTATTTAAAAGAAGATACAATAGCACTTGGCCTCTTCAGAGCAAGCATTTATTTTAAAAAGCTTCTTCATTTTGTTAAGTTGTCTAGAACAATAATAAAGCAGTCATTAAAAAATAAGTCTAATAATTTGAACACTCTACAAACATTCAACAAAATAACATATTAACAGAATCTGCCTCTACCTAGGATAGAACTTACAACCTCCTGATTGTGAGGCAAGAGCTCTAGCTCTGAGCCATAGCAGCTATAGCTTGCCTCCATTTGATTTCAGCAGCCTAATATTGCCAGCAGTTTATCTCCCAGCAATTTGTCACATTACAGCCACCGTAGTTAGTTTCATTTTACCACGTGGCTTGCAAGCCTGTCAGCTGTAGATTGGGAGGCAGTTTATCTCTTCTTGTGCTCTTCTTGTGCTTTGCCCTGTTTGCTGCAAAGAGGTAAATTGCTGGCAGGCAGTGGCCAAAGGGTGGGGGTGGCTGGGTGGGGCTGCATTCGGTGTATAAGACGCACCCAGGTTTTCACCCTCTTTTTGAGGGTAAAAAGGTGCGTCTTATACTCCGAAAAATACGGTATAAAATAATGAAATCAGCAGCTTATAAAGAAAATTATTACAAAATGTTCTATAGGTGGCACCTGGCCCCAGCAAGATTGGCTAAGATATATCCAAATTTAAATCCTACCTGTTGGAAATGCAAAAAAGACGTAGGTACCTTCTTTCATATGTGGTGGACGTGTCCTGAAGCGAGAGGATACTGGAAGAAAATACACAACTGGTTGCAAGATATAACAGGAAGAGCAATAGAATATACCCTGGAATTTTTTACTTGGAATAATCAGAAAACAACACCCAAAGAACATTCAATATTTAATACTGCATATTGTGACAGCGGCAAGGATTGCGTACGCACAACATTGGAAGGACATTCAAGTGCCCTCGGAGAATGTAACAATGGCAAAGATATACAGATGTGCTGAGATGAATGGGCAGATTAACTATTGAACTGAAAGGACAAAATAATTCGGAATATTATGAAATATGGACAAAATGGTATGATTGGACCAAAAAAAAAGGAAAGTCAGAGACAATGTGGGACAAAGATGTAAAATTTTATAAATATGAAAAAATAATGTATAAATTATACAAACAAAATAATAATGTACGAATACGGGTGTAGATCTGTGTAAATATATCATGATGTATAGAATGAAAAATTAATAAAGAAAATTTTAAAAAATGAGTGGGGTTTGTGGAGAGGAGGAGGATGACTGTGGGGTCCTTGGTTGTTTTCTTGCAGACGTTTCATGACCCAACTAGGTAACATCATCAGGGTTAGTGGGGAGATTGACATTAGATTGACAATCAAGAAGCAATCAACACCCCAATCAAAGAACTGCCAAACAAGCCAGCAGATCCCAATATCCCAAAGACCACTCCCATCAACGCTGACAGGGAGAGCCACTGGAATATAAACTGAGAAGCAAACCCCACTCTCTACTAGCACTGATGATGTTATCTAGTTTGGTAAGGAAACGTCTGCGAGGAAACAGCCACGCTCAGAGAGCACCAAGGACCCCCTCATTTTAATCATAATCTGCAAATCCAGGTGGTCCTCAACTTACAACAGTTCCTTTAGTGACCGTTTGAAGCTACAATGGCACTGGAAAAAAGTGACTTATGACCATTTTTTCATATTTATGTCCGTCGCAGCCGCCCCCACGGTCACGTGATTTACATTCGGATGCTTGGCAACCGGTTCATATTTATGACGGCTGCAGCGTCCGGGTGGTCGTGTGATTCCCTTTTGCGAGCTTCTGACCAGCAAAGTCAAGGCGGAAGCCAGATTCACTTAACAACCGCTGTTAACCGATTTAACAAACGCGGCAAGAGAAGTCGTAAAATGGGGCAAAACTCGCTGAACCCATTTCTCACTTAGCAGCATCAATCCTGGGCTCAGTTGTAGCCGTATGTCGAGGACTACCGGTATTTATCTCTGTTGGCTCAGATTTGCTTCAGGAAACCGGCCGTTCTTTTGCAAGCTTTTCTTAGCCTCAGCTGACCCATTGCGAGAACGGATGCGAGGCGGTTTTTGAAGGAAAAAGGCAATTTTTTCGTCTTTGATAACAGCCGCCTGGTGGAGGTGTTTGCTTCGGTCTTTGAAAAGACACCTCAAAGATCTATCTCGACCTCTGATGTATGCGCAAGGGGAAAAGCAGGAGGAGAAAAAAGGCATTAAGGCCCACCTTAGTCCATCTTTTAGTTTCTCTCAACGACAATCCGAGGTTTCTGGGCTGCTTGTAGACAGCTGTTCTGACCCAGCTCCCCAAACACGATAAACCCTTTGTACTTGAAGCAATGATTCCATTATTAGGAGCGCCGGCAGCCCCGGCAAAAAGTTTCTCTCTCACCGCAGGCTAACAAGTCTGTCCGGCAGGGAGATGAATAGTTGTCTGCCACATCTATTCATCTCCGCCCCCTGCCTTTTATCCCCAGAGCTAGGGTGGGGCTACACAAGCAGCGGTGGCTCTTCCGTCCCAAGGACCGGCCCATAGATTTCCACCTCTCTCCTTTCCTCTGCCTTCTGTGCAGGGGCGGGTTCCTAATTTTTTTACTACCACTCTGTGGGCATGGCTTATTTTGTGGGTGTGGCTTGCCAGCCATGTGACCGGGTGGGCGTGGCTTGCCAGCCATGTGACCGGGTGGGCGTGGCTTGCCGGTCATATATTAGTTATTTCAGAGAGATGTTACTACTATTTTTGCTATTTTATACCTTACATGAAAAGCTTTGCATACAAAGTGTGTGTTACACCATGGCAACACAGCAACCTTTATATGCAGAAAATGCTATAGTTAAAAGACAAGCAAGTCTCATACAGCATTTTTGGTTTCAGTCATGGATTCCTTAGACGAAAATATTGAGGACTGTTAAAAGAACAGTATCTTTTAACAGTCCTCAATGTTTTTGTCTAAAGAATAACAGTATAAAACTGTATAAAATTAACAGTATAAAAGGTTAAGCTTTAGGAAACTGCCCACTTTGGGAAGCTTTAGGCAAAAGCGAAGGAAAAGTGTCAAATGCGAGCTTCTTATTATTTTCAAGCAAAGGGACGGGGAAAGACTTAATTGTCAGGTTTCTGGGCATGCGCAGAAGAAATTTTAAAAAAAAAATTTAAATTTTTTTTTTTAATGGCGGCGCCCAGGCACCGGCAACCGACCGCACACCGGTACTGTGACGTCACTAGCGGGCCGCTACCGGTGCTATAGAGTGGACCGCACCGGTAGGAACCCACCACTGCTTCTGTGCCTCCGCGCGTCAGGCACTGGACCCAGCTGTTCCTCCTCTTCCTCATCAGCTACCTCCAGACCTGGGGGCTGTCGACTCTCCATCTGAGGACTGACGGACAGCCCAGGCTCCGCCTCTGTCTCTCTCTCTGCCAACTCCATTCCCTCTTCCCCCTTGGAGCTCTCAGGTTGCCTTGATGCTGACCCTGACTCTCATGTCTCCTCCTCCTCGTCGTCTGAGGGTTAAAAAAAGGAAATGGTGACATTCTGGTGGGTGGGCGGAGCTTCGCGCTGCTGCCGCTACCAGTTCTCCAAACCACCGGGCAGAACCGGCAGCATTTCACCCCTGGGTTGAGGTTACTGACATTGGTCCCTTATCTTTCTACCTGCCCATCTATAGCAATAGCAATAGCACTTAGACTTATATACCACTTCATAGTGCTTTACAGCCCCTCTCTAAGCGGTTTACAGAGTTCAGCATATTTCCCCCAACAATCTGGGTCCTCATTTTACCGACCTCAGAAGGATGGAAGGCTGAGTCAACCTTGAGCCGGTGAGATTTGAACAGCCGAACTGCTGAACTAGCAGTCAGCTGAAGTAGGTTGCAGTGCTGCACTTTAACCACTGCGCCACCTCGGCTCCATCTCTGCTTTCCATTCAGCTGCCATGGCTCCTAGCAGCTAATATCTAATTAATAAAAATTAATGTAGCAATAACGATATAAACCATAAAAGAGGATGCATTAAAAACCAATCCTTGCTGTGTCTCAATGCAAACAGGACTGTATTGTTTTATAGTGGTGTTTTTTAACCGGTGTGCTGCACACACAGTTGTGCCAAGGGGTGGTTTCTCGTATGCCGAGATCCCCCCTTTTTTTGTATTGTGTATATTCTGCACAATGTGTATATATTCAGTTCGGTACAGATGCAGATAGTCCTCGTTTAGCAACCAAAATTGGGACTCGGAGATTCAGTTATTAAGTGAAGCAGATACTATGAGAAACCGGATCTTACGTTCTTCAGGGTTGGTTTGTTTTTTTCCGTTTATCGACCTGCAAAGGTCATAAATACAAGGATTTATTATAGGTAGCCCTCCACTTACAACAGTTCATTTAGTGACTGTTCGAAGTTACAACGGCACTGGAAAAAAAAGGGACCTAGGACCGTTTTTCACAGTTATGACCTTTCTAGCAGCTCCATGATCACGTGATCAAAATTCAGACACTTGGCAACTGGTTCATATTTATGACCGCTGCTGTGTCCTGAGGTCATATGATCCCCTTTTGCGACCTTCCAACGAAGCAAAGTCAATGGGGGGAGCCAGATTCACTTAACAACCGTGTCACTAACTGAACGACTGCAGTGATGCACTTCACCATGAAAAAAGTCATAAAGTCCGGTTTGACTCACTTAACAACCGTCTTGCTTAGTAAGGGATATTCTGATCCCAATTGTGGTTATAGGTCAAGGCTTATAAAAAATGACCAATGGTGAAGACATCATTAAAAATAAAAAAGATAAAAAGCCAGCGCGAAAGTCTCAAATATTAGAGAGATAAAAGCCAGTTTGGTGCAATGGTTCAGGTGCTGTTGTGGCCCGCCAGCGGCCAGCAGAGCTGGCGGCAGACTCGGACAGTGAGGAGGTTGGGGAGGAACATGGGCCAGTCCTGGAATCTGGGGAACGCTCTGTTTAAGTGCTCTGCGTCGGAGGCAGAGATGGGGCCAGGGCCGTCCGACAGTTATCAGCTACCTTCGGAGTCGGAGATAAGTGGGGCAGAAGAACAGCTGGAGCCTGTTCCCGATGTTCACATGTGCAGAGCTGTCAGGAGAAGGGAACAATTAAGGAACAGAGGTCGACTCGAGAGTAAAGGCACAAGGGGACGCTGAATGGCCCCTCCCATAGAGAATAAATAGGAGCGAAAGGGAAGTGGTGTTTGAAGGAGACAATTAGTTCGTTTATTAGTGTGAAGATTTGCTTATTTAAATTCGTGCCTCACAGAGACTCCTTGCCAAGTATTTCATTGTACATTGTTGCGCCTGGAAGCTATCGGCCTGGCAACTATCCAAGGACTGATAAGGTCTGTGGTTGCAATTCATCCTTGAAAGACTGTTTGCCGGGACTTTGCTGGATGTGAACGCTAGGAGTTCACATTAGCCAAATAAAAAGGGAGGTTTTTTTGGGACAAGGAGTGTGTTTCGTGATTTGGCGCAGCCTAGGTCAGAACAGGTGCTGGCCTAGAAACCAGGAGACGGTGAGTTCCAGTCCTGCCTTAGGCACAAAAGCCAGTTGGGTGGGCCAATCACTAGGAGACAGTGAATTCTAGTCCTACCTTAAATACAAAAGCCAGCTGGGAGACTCTGGGCCAATCACCAGGAGACAGTGAATTCTAGTCCTATCTTAAGCATAAAAGCCAGCTGGTAGACTCTGGGCCAATCACTGGGAGACTGTGAGTTCTAGTCCCTCACTCTCAGCCCAACCCACCTAACATGGTGGTGGTGTATGGGAAATTAAGAGGAGGATGGATTATTAAAAATGCTAGCTGCCTTGAGTTACTTACAAAGTGTTAAAGGCAGGATGTTGGATAACTATTTGTCTGAAGTGGTGTATGGTTTCCTGCCTAAGCAGGGGGTTGGACTAGAAGACCTCCAAGGTCCCTTCCAACTCTTCTATTCTATTCTATTCTATTCTATTCTATTCTATTCTATTCTATTCTAGTCAAGAAATCAAATAAATACTAAAGGCAAACTTCAACACTTTAAAATGCAAACTTTGAAACCACAGTGTTTTTCTAAACGATAAAAAAAAACACCGTTGATCTCTAAGTCTCTTCAATTCCTTTCTGTCTCCCCAGCACCAGCTCCAAGCTCAACACCTTTCCCATCACGCACCCCCCATCCCGTTGACCCCTCACCCTTCCGGCGTGCAGTCCGCCAGCTTGGCCAGCCTCGGTAGCGCTTCTGGGCTGCTGGCGCTGTCAGGGGCATTGGGAGCGCAGGCCCATCTGGTTGCCAAGGATGACCGAGGGCTTCTCGATGCCGACCGAGGTAGGTTTCTCCAGATAATCTTGGTTCTTCATTCTTTGAGAGTGAGCTATGAAAGATTTTCCTGATTGATCAAATTTGAAGTGTACAGACTTCAATTCCCAGAATTCTCCAGTGAGCATTTGCGGACTTCAACTCCCAGAATTCCCCAGCCAACATTTGTGGACTTCAACTCCCAGAATTCCCCAGCCCTAACCCTAACCCCAACCAGCATTAGTGGACTTCAACTCCCAGAATTCCCCAACCAGCATTAGTGGACTTCAACTCCCAGAATTCCCCAACCAGCATTAGTGGACTTCAATTCCCAGAATTCCCCAACCAGCATTAGTGGACTTCAATTCCCAGAATTCCCCAGCCAACATTTGTGGACTTCAACTCCCAGAATTCCCTAACCCTAACCCCAACCAGCATTAGTGGACTTCAACTCCCAGAATTCCCCAACCAGCATTAGTGGACTTCAACTCCCAGAATTCCCCAATTAGCATTAGTTGACTTCAATTCCCAGAATTCCCCAGCCACCGTTTGTGGACTTCAACTCCTAGAATTCTTCAGTCAACATTCATAAATTTCAGGTCCCAGAATTCTTAAATTCTTAAAAATGTCTTAAAAGTTGCCCTGTTTAAGAAACATTGCTGTAACTCGTGGGCTTTCATTGCGGTTCCCCTAGATATGAAGAAACATTGAATGTCTAGTTTAAAACATTCTCCCAAGTGACTAGTTCACATTGTCTGATATTGGAGGGGGGGGAAATCATGCTGGTTTGGGAATTCTGGAGATTGAAGTCCGCCTATCTTAAAGTTGCCAGGTTTGAGAAATGCAGTACTGGTGTTTTGCGTCACTTTGAAAGAATGCACGGATCTTTCAAAGTCTGTTTGCGCGCGTGCATTAAGATTGCTATTCCCCATGAAATGAGCTTTATAAGATGGGAATTTTGAGGGTCCCAACCAAAATTTGAAAATGGGATAATGGGAAAAAGATGTCAACTGTTCCTAAAAGTAAAAGAAGTGTAAATGTGGAGCAGGTGACCAGATAGCTGTTTGAGTTTGCTGTTACTAGCTCATTTATTTATTTCATTCAGTGTATTTAGCTCAACTTTAAGACTTGTGGACTTCAGTTCCCAGAATTCCCTAGGCAGCATGGGGAATTCCCCCAGCACGGCTGGTTGGTGAATTCTGGGAATTGAAGTCCCCAAGTCTTAAAGTTGCCAATGTTAGACACCTCTGATTTAATTTATGCTAGGTAGTTTATTAATGGATGATTTGCAACATAGCCACAGGTAGTCCTCGACTTACGACCATTCATTTAGAAACCTTTTGAAGTTAACATGACAAAAGTGACATATGACCAGTCCTTGTACATATGACTGTTGCAGCATCCTGGGGTCACGTGATCGCCATTCGTGACTTTCCCGGCCTACTTCCGGCAAGCAAAGCTGACTGGGAAGGTTGCAAATCGTTATAGTGTGATGTCTCACTTAGTGACTGCCATAACCAGACTTAACAGCAAGAAAAAGAGATCGTAACTTCGCTTAACGCCAGAAAAAGCTCATAAAATCAGATACAGCCCCAAGACACTTCGCTTCCGGCTGCCCCGTTATAGCGACAAATTTTCCCGGTTGTAAGTCGAGGACTACTCACATTTCTTCGATTATCAGCTGTGTCAGCGGTTGAGGAGAAGAGAATTTTCATCACTAATCACCCGGTCCCACTTATTGCTGGCCCGAGGTGAATGCCAGCCTTCCAATATGGATCATTTTAGGGGTGCAACTTTGACAAGGAATGAGGAAAAAAAAAGCCGGATATTTTTTGGGGGGGGGCTCCTTTCCAAATGCCCTTGAATCCCCCCCACTCCTCCAATTAAAGAGGCGGAAAGGTGCAACCCCAATGATAATTTAATGTTCACATTTTGTACCGTTGTGGGAGGGTGTTTTTATGTACAGTTGAAGGCGGGATGGGTGGCATTCTTCGTATTTTGATACTAAAACCCTTCTCTTCTTGCCTTGTTGCCTGTTCCGTGTTGTCATGGCGACAGAGAGAGACCCCGGACCCGTAAGTCTCTTTGCTTCCCCCCCCCTTTCTTTCTCTGCACCCCTCCCCTCCCAATTGTTTCTCCCTCCTCCTAGCCCCCAGCGGGGAAAAGAAGCTGTTTATCTCGTGTGTGTGTGTGTGTGTGTGTGTGTGTGTGTGTGTGTGTGTGTGTGTGTGTGTGTGTGTATATATATGTGTGTGTGTGTGTGTGTGTATATATATGTGTGTGTGTGTATATGTGTATATATATATATATATATATATATATATATATATATATATATATATATATATATATATATATATATATATATATATATATATATAAAATTACAAAGGCCCTGATAAAGAAGTAGGGTGATGCTTGCACGAGATAATCGAGGAATAAGGACCAAGACGCTCGCAGAAAAATCTGACAAGTTGAAATTTGCTGGTTTTTTGGCATCTTAATGCAAATAATTAGGGATAATCAAGCAGTAAGGACCAAGACGCTCGCAGAAAAATCTGACAATTTGAAATTTGTTGGGAGGGGTGGGGGCTGGCCCTTAATGGAAATAATTGGAGACAATCAAGGAACAAGGGCCAAGACGCTTGCAAAAAATCTGAACAATTTGAAATTTTTTTGTGTGGGGGGGTTGGCCCTTAATGCAAATAATTGGGGCTCTTTCTGGACCCGATTCTGCAGGCTGAGCTCCCAACCAGGTTTCTCGACTCGGAGGCTCCCTCCGAAAATGTGTACACTCGGGGTGATGTGTTTTTATCAGTCCTGTGCGGAATTTTTTCCTTGCCAAGCAAAGCGAGAAGGCAAAATCAGAAAAAAGAAGAAACGACTAGGAGACAGTGGGAAGGATTTCCTTTTTGTCTTGGAAATAAGCAGGAAGGAAGTTGGCATGGTGGGGGGGAAGTGCTCCTTTGAGGTGTATTTAGGTTAGATTAGATAACCTTTGTTGTCATTTTTTTACTGTGAGTGCATTGGCACACATTAAAAATGAAATTCTGTTGCTTGCTCTCAAAAGAGAGATAGATATAGATATATAGATATAGATATGTATACCAGGGGCGAGGTAAGCCAGAACCTGGGGCTGGGTCTTCGAGGGTACAACAGACCCTTTCTGTTGTAGGTGCTCCATTCTGCACTTTGTTTTATTGGAGGCGTTGAACTCTTCTCTCCGCTGAACTCACCTCGGTAGCCTTTCCAAAAAATAAAAAACTACTTCATGAATGAAATATGACAGTCGTGTTTGTTTTACAAGTTCATTGATGGAACCGTGAAATGATGGCCCTTTTGCTTTTGAAAAGGGATTTAAGGCTGCGCTTGGAAAAAGCTCTCCGTCTTGTTGTAAGCCGCCCCGACTCGCTTGATAGTGAGATGGGCAACATATAAATGTAATAAATAAATAAATAAAATATTTCTTTTTCTCCCTTCCCTTCCTCCTTCTCTTTCCTTTCTTCTTCCCTTCCTCTTCTCTTCCCTTTCCCTTTCCTTTCGTTCCCTTTCCCTCTTCCCTTTCCTTCTTCTCTTTCCCTTCCCTTCCTCTTCCCTGCCCATCCATTCCCCTCCTCCTCCCCTCCCCTTTCCTTTCTTCTTCCTTCCCCTTCCCCCTTCCCTTTTTCATCGGTTCCGTTCCTCCACTTTCTTTCAATCTTTTTAGTTTGCTTTTGATCCTGTGTGAATGTCTTCCTTCCTTCCTTCCTTCCTTCCTTCCTTCCTTCCTTCCTTCCTTCCTTCCTTCCTTCCTTCCTCTCTATCTCTTCCTTCCCCTTTCCTTTACTCTCTTGTTTTCTCTGCTTCGTTACAGCTACAACACCCAAGTTGTGCAGCGATGTGCTAAGGGTGTGCATTTCCTGCTAGTCTCCACCTCCAATACACACTACATAAACATGACAAAATAAATAGATAAATACAAAATTATGCATATACCCACATATATTATACGACACAGACAACGGCACTTAAAAAGTGACTTATGACCATTTTTTATACTTAACAACTTTTGTAGCCTCCCCGTGATCATGTGATCAAAATTCAGACGCTTGGCAGCTGGTTCATACTTATGACCGTTGCTGTGTTCCGAGGTCACGTGATCCCATTTTGTGACGTTTTGACAAGGCAAGTCAACGGTGGGAAGGCAGACTTACTTAACAACCATGTTACTATTAGTTATCCATTGCAGTGATTCACTTAACAGCTCTGGCAACAAAGGTCATAAAATGGGGCAAAGCTCACTTAATAAATGTCTCGCTTAACAACAGAAATTTTGGGCTCAGTTGTGGTCGTAAGGCGAGGACTACCTGTATAGACTTATTCTTTGTTTCTCTGCTAAATAACCCACAGATTTTTCACAGCAGGTTAGACTAGAATTAAAACAGAGCAATAGGTGTTTGATGATCCTCAACCATGGTTTGTAAGTCGAGGTTTAGTGGTTTACTAACCCACTGAAAAAAGTGACTTACAGCTGCTCTTCACACCTATGACCATTGCAACATCCCCAGAATTTTGACGTGATCAAAATTTCAGGCGCTTGACAATCGGCATGTATATATGGCGTTTATGTCCCGGGATCCTGTGATCGCCATTTGTGAGGTCCCCAGCTAGATCCCAACACGCAAAGTCAATGTGCGAAGCCAGTTCACTTTACAAGCAGACGGTTCACTTAATAGCTAAAGTGATTCGCTTAATAACCGTGGCAAAAAGGTTGTAAAATTGGGCGTGATTTACTTAACAGCCACCTTGCTTAGCAATACTGGAAACAATTGTGGTTGTAAGGCAGACACCACCTTGTATTTTGAGGGGGAAAACACTCACTGGTTTAGCGTGTTGTCTGAACGCTGAAGTTTATGTCCCCTTTGGATTTCTGTTCTGCAGAGCTCTTTAATGCTGTCAAACGGAGAAAGGATGCGAGCCATTTCGGATTACTTGAACAGTAGCAAAAAAAGGAAGACGGAAAAGGAATACGGCACGGATTACGTGAGTGGCTTCCCTTTTTTGGAGCAAGCAGGCTTTGAGAACGAGGGTTGGGCGGAACTGAGCTTCTTCTCTGCAATCCAGATGTTTTGCAAGTGGGTGACGGAGTTGGATTGTGTCATCCGTTGCCTAACGTTGCTACTAAAACCTGGATATTTTTCCTCCCTTCTAAAACTTGTAGCCCAGATGAAGATACAAGTAGACCCTCGACTTACAACCACAATTGAGCCCAGGATTTCTGCTGCTAAGCGAGACAGCTGTTAAGCAGGTTTTTGCCCCATCTTACGAACTTTTCTTGCCACCGTTGCTAAGTGAATCACCACGGTTGTTGCTAGTAACACGGTTGTTAAGTGAATCCGGCTTCCTCATTGACTTGGCTTGTCAGAAGGTCGCAAAAGGGGATCGCATGACCCCGGGACACTGCAACTGTCATAAGTATGAGTCCGTTGCTAAGTGTCTGAATTTTGATCACATGACCATGGAGATGCTGCAATGGTCATAAGCGTGAAAAACGATCGTAAGTCACTTTTTTCAGTACTGTTGTAACTTGGAATGGTCACTAAATGAACTGTTGTAAGTCGAGGGCTACCTGTAGCATATTGGTCAGGTAGTTCTCGCCTTAAGTTACAACCACTCGTTTAATGACCAAAATTACAACAGCACTGGAAAAAAAGTGACTTATGACCAGTTTTCACCCTTACGACTGTCGCAGCATGCCCATAGTTACACGATAAAATTTTTGGCAGTCGGCAACCAGCATATATTTAACATTTTATTTATTTATATATATATATATATATATATATATATATATATATATATATATATATATATATATATATATATATATATATATATGTTTGTGTGTGTGTGTGTGTGTGTGTAGGTCTTTGGTTATTCGGGTTTTCTCCCGCATGAAATTGGAAGTGTCTTGGCGACGTTTCGACGAAGTCTCATTCGTCATTGTGATTCATTTCACAACTGATGTGTTTCGATTAACAACCATGGCAAAAAGGTCATAAAATCGTGCGTGACTCACTTAACGGCCTCATTGCCTGGCAAGGAAGTTCCGGTCCCAGTTGTGGTTATAAAGTTGAGGACAAAAACTTTGCTGTTCTCCTGCAGCTAGACCGCTTCTTTAAACTGCTCCAATGAGCCAAATGTCCCCTCATGCGTTTGCATTACCCCCATCCCTGGCCACCCTGAAATAAATCTCTTTTTTCTGTTTTTCTGCCCTCCCTTTTCATTTCTTTCAGGGCAGTGATGGGGAGAAAAGTGAAGACAACTTGGTGGTGGACGAGGTTTGTGTTACTTCGTATATTTTATTTTTATTTTATTTTAGAAAATTTATATTTCTGCCTACTCACCCGTGTCGACTCAAGGCGGCTTACATGTCACGATGTGAATATTGCTAGTTGAGCACCTCTGCCATATTTCTAGGTTTACTGTATTTTTCTAATCAAGCAGACATGTGACATGTATTACTGCGCATGTGTGCATTCCAGGAGTCTCCTCCTTCCTTCTTCTCCGGTGAGCCTCGTCCGAGGCAGACGTGAATTCTTAGCTGAGAAAATGTAGCTTATTAAGGTTTATATTCTTTTGTTACTTTTGCACTGAAATAAATATTTTGTTAATTAGAATTGAATCTCGGTTTTATTTTCTAAGTAAGGATGACTTCAAGGAAGCAAGATCCTATATCACCTCTTTGATAGGAATAATTTCCTATCCGTCATTACACAATATATGCTGGGGGCGGGCGAGTTTTAAAAATGCTTTGAAGAGCAATAAAGCCCTGGGCAGGGTCTTTTGGCACACGAAGGGGGATAGACCAGTGAATTTAGGGGGAGCTGGAAGGGTGGGGTATATATTGAAGCAACAATTTGAATGGCTTAAAGCGGCATTTCTCAAAAGTTGCCTATTTTAAGATATTGTGGTTTTCAACTCCTAGAATTCCCCAGCCAGAATGGCGGAGTACTTAATGATCTTTACTGTCTCCTTCAACAAGGGTGTCCAACCTTGGTGACTTTAAGACTTGTGGACTTCAACTCCCAGAATTCCTGGGAAGAACGGCTGGCTGAGGAATTCTGGGAGTTGAAGTCCACAAGTCTTAAAGTCACCATGGTTGGAGACCCCTGCACCTTCTTCAGTAGGAAGTGGGATGGACTTGATGATCTTTATTGTTCCCTTCAGTTTTACAATTCCGAGAAAGGGAGGTAGCAAGTGTCTTGGAATAATGACTAGCAGTGGTGGCTGGGGAATTCTGGGAGTTGAAGTCCAAAGATCTTGAGGTAGCCAAGTTTGAAAAAACACTAGCTTAAAGCATCTATTGCCACCTGAAATGTATTCATTTATTTATTGGATTTATATGCTTTCTGTCAAGATAGGAATTTCTCCTATCAGAGGCGATCTTGGATCTTGTTCCCTTGAAGTCATTCGCATTAGAAAATAAAACCGAGATTTAAATCTAATTAACAAAATATTTATTTCAGTACAAAAGTAATAAAAATAGACCCTTAATAAGCTACATCTTTTCAGCTAATGAAGTCACGTCTGCCTTCGGCAGAAATGGAGAAGAGAAAGGAAAGAAAGAAATGGGAGTTGACAAACTCCTGGAATGCATGCATGCGTAGTAAAACATATCACATGTCTGCTTGATCATAAATACAAGAAACCTTAGGAAACAGTAGAAGTGCACAACTGGCAATAATTCAC
The DNA here is from genome assembly GCA_023053685.1 of Diadophis punctatus similis. Taxonomy (NCBI): domain Eukaryota; kingdom Metazoa; phylum Chordata; class Lepidosauria; order Squamata; family Dipsadidae; genus Diadophis; species Diadophis punctatus. The sequence goes on from JALIGW010000001.1 coordinate 319,151,144, forward strand.
ATTGTGACACTTTCTTATATCCTGTAGGACATACAATTAGTCCTCGACTTACAGCAGTTCATTTAGTGACCATTGAAAGTTATGTGATCCAAATTCAGATGCTCAGCAACCGACTCATATTTATGAAGATTGCAGTTCATTTAGTGACCGTTCAAAGTTACAACAGCACTGGAAAAAGTGACTCCTGAGCTTTTTCCACAGTTATGGCCATTGCAGCATCCCTGTGGTCACGTGATCCAAATTCAGATGCTCAGCAGCCGACTCATATTTATGACGGTTGCAATTTCTCAGAGCCACGTGATCCCCTTTTGCGACCACCTAACCAGCAAAGTCAAGGGGGGGAATAACAACTCCGCTCTGAGTCCCTCGGGAGTTGGGCGGCATATAAGAAAACCTAAATAAATAAATAAATAAATAAACCATGTTACTAACTTAACCGCTGTGGTGATTCACTTAACAACCGTAGCAAAAAAAGTCGTAAAATGGGGCAAAACTCACTTGACAAATGTCTCACTTAACAACTGACATTTTGGGCTCAATTGTGGTCGCAAGTCGAGGACTACCTGTATCACTTAACCTTCTTCCCCTTGGCCCCACAGCAGCGACCCTGTTGGGTGAGTTAGGCTGAAAGAGATCAACAAACCTGGGAGTTCAGTGGGTGACATTGGAGCGCTCCACTCGATCTCAGCCTAACCTACTTCGCAGGGTTGTTGTTGTTGCAGGCACCAGGCGAGAGAGCTCTGTCTGCCACCTGCAGCTTTCAGAGAAGGGGAAGAATTAAAGTGCAATGCAATGAATCAGGATAAATCAAGTGTGTCTCAAACTAGGTGGCCGAGGTGGCACAGTGCAGCACTGCAGGCTACTCCAGCTGACTGCTAGTTCAGCAGTTCAGCTGTTCAAATCTCACCAGGCTCAAGGTTGACTCAGCCTTCCATCCTTCTGAGGTCGGTAAAATGAGGACCCAGATTGTTGGGGGCAATATGCTGAACTCTGCAAACCGCTTAGAGAGGGCTGTAAAGCACTGTGAAGCGGTATATACTGTAAGTCTAAGTGCTATTGCTATTGCTATTGAACACCTGAGGACTTCAACTCCCAGAATTCCCTTGTTGGGCTGAGGTATTATGGGAATTGAAGTCTACAGTGCCCAAGGTTGAAAAACACTGAGGAAATGATGAAATATAAGGGAAATATAAGGGGATAGGGGCAGAAAACAGGGAGATGAGGAAGATTATAACCTAACCTCTGTTCCCTCTACCACAGGATCCTTCTTCGCCCCACAGCGTTCAGTCCTTCTCCTCCCGAGAAAATGGGGTCGATAAAGCCACTCTGCATCGGAAAGAGCTGGGCCACCACAGCCCCACATCCATGGCGTCTTCCAGCAGTGCCTCCCCAACTCGTCCCACCAAGGAGCTGGCCACAGTACGTCACGAGGAGGGATGGGTTCCTGGGGGTGCAGGTGTGGGGGTAGACTACAACTTCCATCATCCCCAGGCAGATGCGCCAACCGTGGGGGCTGTCCTTCCACACTGTGCCATAGCATGCCTGTTCGATATTAATTTTCATTTAGGCCCAGGGCCTCCCAGATGTTGTGGGACTACAATTCCCAGAAGTCCTTGCTGCCTGGGGAGGTTGGAAGGGTGGGAGTCAAATATGGTGGGGGAGGGGGGCACCAGCTTGGAGAGAGTGCGGGGGTCCTTGGTTCTTTGGTTGTTTTTCTTGAAGATGTTTCATTACCAAACTAGGTAACGCCATCAGTGTTAGAAGGGAGTGGGGTTTGTAGAGTGGTGGAGAAGGGAAGGAAGGAAGGAAGGAAGGAAGGAAGGAAGGAAGGAAGGAAGGAAGGAAGGAAGGAAGGAAGGAAGGAAGGAAGGAAGGAAAAGAGGATTGTGGCACCTTTGGTGCTCCCTGAGTTTGGTTGTTTTTCTTGCAGACGTTTCATTACCCAACTAGGTAACATCATCAGTGCTAGAAGGGAGTGGAGTTTGTAGGGAGGAGGAAGAAGAGGAGGAGAAGGATGGGAGGGAGAAAGATTGTGAGGTCCTCGATGCTCTCCAAGCTTGATAGTTTAGACGTTTCATCAACCAACTAGGTAACATCATCAGTGCTAGAAGTGGGTGTGGTTTATTCTCATTTTATATTCTAGTCTAGTGGTTTGCCCTGTCAATGTTGGTGGGAATGGTCTTGGTTGATTCCTTGATTAGGCTGTTGTTTATTGCTGGCTTGTTTGGCAGTTTGGGGTATTGTTCATTTCTTGATTGTTGGTCTGATATTAATCTGTGCTTATCTGGGTGTTGATTGCTGGTGGGAAGGTGTTTTGGTCTTTTTGTTTCCTCTTTGGTTTTTTGATTGTCCCTTTTGAATGGTGTGTAGATGTTGTTTATCTCTATGTGCCTGTTGATGACCCATTTGTCTGACTCCCAGGCTTACAGAAATTCTCTAGCATTTTTGGACTTTCGGCTTGGTCTCGGATGGTCACGGTTTCCCAGTTGGAGAAAGTAGCTTTTCACATCTAGATCTTCCATTATTAGTGTTTTTCAAAGTTAGCAATTTTCAAATGAATGGACTCAACTCCCGGAATTCAATTCTGGGAGTTGAAGTTCACAGATTTTAGAGTTAGGTGGGCTGAGAAACACTAAATCTAGATCCAAGTGAGGGCATCAAACCAGCCAGATGATGACCGGATCAATTTATCCATTAGGCAAAACAGGTACAATGGTTAGAGCCCACAAAACATTTTAATTTTTCTCCCTGTTAATAAAAATGAAATACAACAGTTTTTGTATTAAAAAGGGAACCTTTTTAAAGTTATTACGGCACTGGGAAAAAAAGACTTATGACCGTTTTTCACACTTATGACCATTGCAGCTTCCTCGAGGTCACATGATTTACATTCAGATACTTGACAACTGTCTCACATTTATGACGGTTGCCGTGACCTGGGGTCATGTGATCACCTTCTGTGACTTTCTTACAAGCAAAGTGAATGGGAAAGCCCGATTCACTTAACAACGGTGTTACTAATTTAACAGCTCCAGTGATTCACTTAATATGGCAAGAAAAGTCGTAAAATGGGGCCAAATTCACTTAACACATTTCTCACTTAGCAACATAAATTTTGGTCTTGATTGTGGACCGTTCAAAGTTACAACGGCACAAAACTGGTATTTAAAGTGGTTGCGATACCTTGAAGTCACATGATCAGCCTTTTTCAACCTCTCCCAGCCGGTTTCCAATGAGCAAAGTCCATTGCAAGAGCTGGATTCACTTAACAACCAGGTGATCCACTTAACAGCCACATGGCTCATTCAACAACTGCTGTAAAAATGGTTGGAAAATCAGCGGCTGCCCTGTGATAGCTCATTTTACGCACCGATGGAAAATTCTGATCCCAATGATGGTCATAAGTTGAGGACTAGCTATCCTGTAGTCCTGGGCAGTGGGTGTGGCCAAGCAGCCTGGGTAGTTCCCATTGGCCAGGCCGAAGTTTCTCTTAAGACCTGGAGGGCGGGAGCAAGGGGTCGGCCACAGAGTGTTCACCAGCTACAGGTAGTCCTTGACTCACGACCACAATTGAGCCCAAAATGTTTGTTGTTAAGTGAGACATTGGTTAAGTGAGTTTTGCCCCGTTTTACGAGCTTTCTTGCCTCGGTTGTTAAGCGAATCATAGTCCTTGACTTACGACCACAATTGAGCCCCAAATGTTTGTTGTTAAGTGAGACATTGGTTACGTGAGTTTTGCCCCGTTTTACGAGCTTTCTTGCCTTGGTTGTTAAGCGAATCGCTGCGGTTGATAAGTTAGTAACCCGGTTGTGAAATGAATCTGGCTTCCCCTTTGACTTTGCGTGCCAGAAGGTCGCAAAAGAGGATCACGTGACCCCGGGACACAGCAACGGTCATAAACAGGAACCAAGCGTCTGAGTTTTGATCACGTGACCACGGTGGGATGCCGCAAAGGTCGTAACTCTGAAAAAGGGTCCCAAATCACTTTTGACAGTGCCGTTGTAACTTGGGAACGGTCACTCAATGCACTGTCGTAAGTCGAGGACTGCCTGTATGGCAAAGCCCAATTTCGTAGTGAAGTAGAAGGACCCCAGGCAACAGCTGTTTTCTGCTCCATCGCCCTTCCTTCCGTAGCTTGCAAAGAGAGAAGGGATGTGGGTTTGTCAGAATCCCTCCCCGAACATCAGGGCTGGAGAGAGGCATCCCTCCGACGACTCTCTTGGGGCCCTGGAGGTTTTCCAGACCCTGGTTTTGGCAACGGCAGCACCAACAGCTGCAGGAAAGTTTGGGGAAGCCGGCTGTTGCAACCCTCATGGCCATCCCCCTCCTCCTCTGTGGCAAGATGCCCCAAAAGGCCTGTCCTTCTTCCAAAACTCAAGCTTTGCCACAGCGAGAATGCCAAATTCTGGATAGCCTTTAATGAAGATCCCTCTTTCCTTTCCTTTCCTTTCCTTTCCCTCCTTTCCTTTCCTCCTTTCCTTTCCTTTCCTTCTTTCCTTTCCTTTCCTTTCCTTTCCTTTCCTTCTTTCCTTTCCTTTCCTTCTTTCCTTTCCTTCTTTCCTTTCCTTTCCTCCTTTCCTTTCCTTTCCTTCTTTCCTTTCCTTTCCTTCTTTCCTTTCCTTTCCTCCTTTCCTTTCCTTTCCTTCTTTCCTTTCCTCCTTTCCTTTCCTTTTCCTTCTTTCCTTTCCTTTCCCTCCTTTCCTTTCCTCCTTTCCTTTCCTTTCCTTCTTTCCTTTCCTTTCCTTCTTTCCTTTCCTTCTTTCCTTTCCTTCTTTCCTTTCCTTTCCTTCTTTCCTTTCCTTCTTTCCTTTCCTTTCCTCCTTTCCTTTCCTTTCCTTCTTTCCTTTCCTTTCCTTCTTTCCTTTCCTTCTTTCCTTTCCTTTCCTCCTTTCCTTTCCTTTCCTTCTTTCCTTTCCTCCTTTCCTTTCCTTTTCCTTCTTTCCTTTCCTTTCCCTCCTTTCCTTTCCTCCTTTCCTTTCCTTTCCTTCTTTCCTTTCCTTTCCTTCTTTCCTTTCCTTCTTTCCTTTCCTTTCCTCCTTTTCTTTCCTTTCCTTCTTTCCTTTCCTTTCCTTCTTTCCTTTCCTTCTTTCCTTTCCTTCTTTCCTTTCCTTTCCTCCTTTCCTTTCCTTTCCTTCTTTCCTTTCCTTTCCTTTCCTTTCCTTCTTTCCTTTCCTTTCCTTCTTTCCTTTCCTTCTTTCCTTTCCTTTCCTCCTTTCCTTTCCTTTCCTTCTTTCCTTTCCTTTCCTTCTTTCCTTTCCTTCTTTCCTTTCCTTTCCTCCTTTCCTTTCCTTTCCTTCTTTCCTTTCCATCTTTCCTTTCCTTTTCCTTCTTTCCTTTCCTTTCCCTCCTTTCCTTTCCTCCTTTCCTTTCCTTTCCTTCTTTCCTTTCCTTTCCTTCTTTCCTTTCCTTCTTTCCTTTCCTTTCCTCCTTTTCTTTCCTTTCCTTCTTTCCTTTCCTTTCCTTCTTTCCTTTCCTTCTTTCCTTTCCTTTCCTCCTTTCCTTTCCTTTCCTTTCCTTTCCTTCTTTCCTTTCCTTTCCTTTCCTTTCCTTTCCTTTCCTTTCCCTCCTTTCCTTTCCTCCTTTCCTTTCCTTTTCCTTCTTTCCTTTCCTTTCCCTCCTTTCCTTCTTTCCTTTCCTTTCCTTCTTTCCTTTCCTTCTTTCCTTTCCTTTCCTCCTTTCCTTTCCTTTCCTTCTTTCCTTTCCTTTCCTTCTTTCCTTTCCTTCTTTCCTTTCCTTTCCTCCTTTCCTTTCCTTTCCTTCTTTCCTTTCCATCTTTCCTTTCCTTTTCCTTCTTTCCTTTCCTTTCCCTCCTTTCCTTTCCTCCTTTCCTTTCCTTTCCTTCTTTCCTTTCCTTTCCTTCTTTCCTTTCCTTCTTTCCTTTCCTTTCCTCCTTTTCTTTCCTTTCCTTCTTTCCTTTCCTTTCCTTCTTTCCTTTCCTTCTTTCCTTTCCTTTCCTCCTTTCCTTTCCTTTCCTTTCCTTTCCTTCTTTCCTTTCCTTTCCTTTCCTTTCCTTTCCTTTCCTTTCCTTTCCTTTCCCTCCTTTCCTTTCCTCCTTTCCTTTCCTTTTCCTTCTTTCCTTTCCTTTCCCTCCTTTCCTTTCCTTCTTTCCTTTCCTTTCCCTCCTTTCCTTTCCTTTCCTTTCCTTTCCTTTCCTTTCCTTTCCTCCTTTCCTTTCCTTCTTTCCTTTCCTTTCCCTCCTTTCCTTTCCTTCTTTCCTTTCCTTTCCTCCTTTCCTTTCCTTTCCTTCTTTCCTTTCCTTTCCTTTCCTTTCCTCCTTTCCTTTCCTTCTTTCCTTTCCTTTCCCTCCTTTCCTTTCCTTCTTTCCTTTCCTTTCCCTCCTTTCCTTTCCTTTCCTTTCCTTTCCTTTCCTTTCCCTCTTTTCCTTTCCTTCTTTCCTTTCCTTTCCTCCTTTCCTTTCCTTTCCTTCTTTCCTTTCCTTTCCTTTCCTTTCCTCCTTTCCTTTCCTTCTTTCCTTTCCTTTCCCTCCTTTCCTTTCCTTCTTTCCTTTCCTTTCCCTCCTTTCCTTTCCTTCTTTCCTTTCCTTTTCCTTCTTTCCTTTCCTTTCCTTCTTTCCTTTCCTTTCCCTCCTTTCCTTTCCTTCTTTCCTTTCCTTTCCCTCCTTTCCTTTCCCTCCTTTCCTTTCCTTCTTTCCTTTCCTTTCCCTCCTTTCCTTTCCTTCTTTCCTTTCCTTTCCCTCCTTTCCTTTCCTCCTTTCCTTTCCTTTTCCTTCTTTCCTTTCCTTTCCCTCCTTTCCTTTCCTTCTTTCCTTTCCTTTCCCTCCTTTCCTTTCCTTCTTTCCTTTCCTTTCCCTCCTTTCCTTTCCTTCTTTCCTTTCCTTTCCTTTCCTTCTTTCCTTTCCTTTCCTCCTTTCCTTTCCTTTCCTTCTTTCCTTTCCTTTCCTTTCCTCTTTTCCTTTCCTTCTTTCCTTTCCTTTTCCTCCTTTCCTTTCCTTCTTTCCTTTCCTTTCCTTTCCTTCTTTCCTTTCCTTCTTTCCTTTCCTTTCCTCCTTTCCTTTCCTTTCCTTCTTTCCTTTCCTTTCCTTTCCTCTTTTCCTTTCCTTCTTTCCTTTCCTTTTCCTTCTTTCCTTTCCTCCTTTCCTTTCCTTCTTTCCTTTCCTTTCCCTCCTTTCCTTTCCTTCTTTCCTTTCCTTTCCTCCTTTCCTTTCCTTTCCTTCTTTCCTTTCCTTTCCTTTCCTTTCCTTCTTTCCTTTCCTTTCCCTCCTTTCCTTTCCTTTCCTTCTTTCCTTTCCTTTTCCTTCTTTCCTTTCCTTTCCCTCCTTTCCTTTCCTTCTTTCCTTTCCTCCTTTCCTTTCCTTTCCTTCTTTCCTTTCCTCCTTTCCTTTCCTTTCCTTCTTTCCTTTCCTTCTTTCCTTTCCTTTCCTTCTTTCCTTTCCTTTCCTTTCCTTCTTTCCTTTCCTTTCCTTTCCTTTCCTTTCCTTTCCTTCTTTCCTTTCCTTTTCCTTTCCTTTCCTTTCCTCCTTTCCTTTCCTTTCTTCCTTTCCTTTCCTTCTTTCTTTTCCTCCTTTCCTTTCCTCCTTTCCTTTCCTTTCCTCTTTTCCTTTCCTTTCCTTTCCTTTCCTTTCCTCCTTTCTTTTCCTTTCCTCCTTTCCTTTCCTCTTTCATTTTTCTTCCTTTCCTTCCCTCGTCCTTTCCTTTCCTTCTTTTCCTCTCCTTTCCTCCTTTCCTTTCCTTTCCTCTTTCATTTTTCTTCTTTTCCTTCCCTCGTCCTTTCCTTTCCTTTTCCTTTCCTTCTTTTCCTTTTCCTTTCCTTTCCTTTCCTTTCCTTTCCTTTCCTTTCCTCTCCTCCTTTCCTTTCCTTTCCTCTTTTATTTTTCTTCCTTCCCTTCCCTTGTCCTTTCCTTTCCTCTCCTCCTTTCCTTTTCCCTTTCCTTTCCCTTCTTTTCCTTTTCCTTTTCCTTTCCTTTCCTTCCCTTCTCATTTTTGCAACAACTAAAATTTTACTGTGTGTTTTTCGTCCCTTGGATTTTATTTACCATGCCTTATGACTGGCTGTTGTAATTTCCTTTTTACCGCATTCAGGTGTAGTTCGGCTTTTGTGTAGTCCTCCATTTTACAACTGTTTGTTTAGGGACCATCCAAAGTTACAACAGCACTGAAAAAAGTGACTTGGGACCGTTGTTCACACTTACGACCGTTGCAGCATCCTTATGGTCACGTGATTTACATTCGGATGCTTGACACAACTGACTCTCACTTATGACGGTTGCAGTGAGTCACGTGATCTCCTTTTGCGTCCTTCTGACAAGTAAAGTCAATGGGGGAGCCAGATTCACTGAACAACCGGGTTACTAACTGAACAACTGCAATGATTCACTTAACAACTATGGCGAGAAAGTGCATAAAATGAGGCGAATCTCACTTAACAAACGTCTCCCTGAGCAACATAAATTTTGGGCTCTATCGTGGTCGTAAGTCGAGGACTAGCTGTATGGCACCCAAAATGAAATCATCAAAATGATTTTACAACAGGCATGTTAACATTCTTGGCAAACTTCCAGTCCCCTGAGTGAAAATCAATTTCCTCTCCTGCTTTAGGCTGATGGCGGAGGGGGGGGGGTGTTCTTCCCTTTTCTATTTTTTCTTTTTTTTTTTTTAAATTTTTTTTTATTTTTATTTTTTATTTTTGGTCATTTTAACACTTTCTAACAGATTTGGAGGCATGGCTTCCTTTCGGAGAAGGAAGCTTTGTTTTCCTGGCCTTACGAGATAAATGGTGGCTCTGAGGCAGATTCCGCTATGTGGTGTATCTCTCCACAGATAAATGGAGGATTTGTATTGCAAGGATAAAAAGCTTCGTCCGGCCTCTTTGAACGCAAGCTGCGTTCAAGGTCACATTCAGGAAAACAGGCTGGTTTCCCAAGCATTTTACCAAGGACGTCTCAACGCCCACGTTTCAACAATACCCCGTGACCACAATTGTCTGCAGCGTTCTCAGTATGGCGGCGACACTATCTTATAAGTCACGGGTGTCAAACTGGATTTCTTTGAGGGCCAGATCAGCATTGTAGTTCTCCGGGGGCCGGCCGAGGGTTGGGGGAGACAGGACCGATGCCTCCTGCAGCACCCTGCTGGCCAAAACGGCAGAGACGGCCTGGATGGCCTCCTACAGCACTTTGCTGGCCAAAATGGGGCACAGGGACACCCCCCTATGCCCCATTTTGGCTGGCAGAGTGCTGCAAGGGACTGTCCAGGCTGAAAACGGGGTGGGTGGGGCACGTGCAGCCCCACGCATCCCGTTTTGGCTGCCAGGGACACCGTGGGCCGATCCTTTGCTATTTCCAGACCGGCCAGATTTAAGCACCTCACGGGCTGGATACGGCTTGTGGGCCTTGAGTTTGACACCCCTGTTATAAGTGGTCCTAAACTTACAAACATTGTTTTAATGATCGTTCGAAGCCACTATGGCATTTAAAAAATTGACTTATGTCTGGGTCCTCACACTTACAACCGTTGCAGTATCCACACGGTCACTTGATCAAAATTCAGGCGCTGGGGCAGCCGGCACGTATTTAAAACAATTACAGTGTCCCAGGGTCATGTGTATCAGTCAACCCATCAGGATAGAGCTGGAAGGGACCTCGGAGGTCTTCTAGTCCAACCCCCTGCTCGAGCAGGAGATCCTATACCATTTCAGACAAGTGACTGTCCAGTCGTCTTCTTGAAAACCTCCAGGGATGGAGCACCATTTGTGACCTTCCCAGCCGGCTTCTGACCAGTAAATTCAAATTTGATCACCCAAATTTGATTTAGTTTGATGATGCAGAAAAAAGCGGTAAATTTTGTCAAAATCATTTATTTGTTCATTCAGTCACTTCCGATGTTCCAACTGGCCCTGGGTAAGATCCCAATCCTTAGCTTAATATAAAAACCACAAAATGCAAACAAAAATACACAGGAAGAAATGCAAATGATTTTGAGAGTCGGTGTTGCCCATGGAATACTGAGGTGTCAAATAGAAATAAGTAAGCATTTTATTTTATTTTCTGTTTTCATGTAAATAAATAAGCAGTATTTTGCAGGTAGAGAAAGCAGTCACCCCCGGTTTGAAGTCTAACACCCCAAATTCCCAAGGCGAAGGAACTATGCCCGGATCTTCTGGCACCCTCTCCCAGTTCCGTCCAGGAGTAACGAAGCAGACGGTGGAATCATTCGGTAATCATCTTCATTTAACGACCCCATAATCCCTTGTAGGGTGGAGTCTGGGCAACTGGGATAGACAACCTCACCGCCAGATGGATCTACAACTGGCTGACAAACCGTACTCAGCAAGTAGTCCTTAATGGGTCTAATTCCACATGGAGAGAAATAAGCAGTGGGGTACCACAAGGCTCCGTCTTAGGCCCAGTACTCTTCAATAAACGACTTAGATGAGGGAATAGAAGGGGAACTTACCAAATTTGCAGATGATACTAAGCTGACAGGAATAGCTAACACCCTAGAACCGTGGTGGCGAACCTATGGCACGCGTGCCACAGGTGGCACGTGGAGCCATAGTGGCCGGCACGCGAGGGTTCCCACCGGCAAACCGGAAGTGCGGAAAAACGCACTTCCGGTTTGCCGGTGTGCTGTTTTTTGCACTCCGGAGGGTTCAGGGAAGCTCCCTGAAGCTCCGGAATGCAAAAAACTACAAAATGGACAAACCGGAAGTGCACTTTTCCGCACTTCCGGTTTGTCCGTTTTGTAGTTTTTTGCACTCCAGAGCTTCAGGGAGCTTCCCTGAACCCTCCGGAATGCAAAAAAACAGCTCACCGGCAAACCGGAAGTGCGTTTTTCCGCACTTCCGGTTTGCCGGTTTCATCGTCCCAGGCTCCGGTAAGCCTTTGCGCGGGGGTGGGGGGGTGCGCATGCGCAGGGGGCAGCATGGGGGGGTGTTGTGTGCATGCGTGGGGGGGAGGGAATGGGTGTGGGCACGTGAGCGCGTGCGAGCGCCCCCCCCCCTTTTTAGCACGCGAGCCTAAAAAGGTTCGCCACCACTGCCCTAGAAGATAGGCTCAAGATCCAGATGGATCTTGACAGACTTGAACACTGGGCCCTATCTAACAAAATGAAATTCAATGTAGAGAAAAGTCAAGTCTTACACTTAGGTTAAAAAAAACCAAAAGTATACATATAAACTGGGTGAAACCAGGCTTAATAGCAGTAACTGTGAGAGGAGTCTTGGAGTCTTAGTGGACAGCCAGCTAAATATAAGCCAGCAGTGTGCAGCGGCAGCCAAAAAAGCCAATGCAATCCTAAATTGCATTAACAAAGGGATACAATCTAGATCAAGTGAGGTACTAATACCACTCTATAAAGCCTTGGTTAGACCGCACCTGGAGTATTGCATCAGTTTTGGTCACCACACTGTAAAAAAGATGTTGAGACTCTAGAAAAAGTGCAGAGAAGAGCAACCAAGATGATTAGGGGACTGGAGGCTAAAACATACAGTGACGGGTTGCAGGAACTGGGCATGGCTAGTCTAGGGAAGAGAAGGACCAGGGGAGACATGATAGCAGTCTTTCAATATTTGAGGGGCTGCCACAGAGAGGAAGGGGGTCAAGCTATTTTCAAAGGCACCTGAAGGACAGACAAGGAATAATGGATGGAAACCGATCAAGGAGAGATTCAACCTAGAAATAAGGAGAAATTTTCTGACAGTGAGAAGAATCAACCCATGGAACAGAAGTTGCCTTCGGAGGTTGTGGGAGCTTCATCACTGGAGGCTTTCAAGAAGAGACTGGACTGCCATCTGTCAGAAATGGTGTAGGGTCTCCTGCTTGAGCAGGGGGTTGGACTAGATGTCCTACAAGGTCCCTTTCAACTCTGTTAATCTGTTATCAACTGAATGGAGCTAGCAGAGTGTTTTAATGGCCGGATGCCCTTCCTGTCACCAAAGAGGAGTTTTGTTCAGTAGATATATTCTCAGTGTGCCCAGAGAGAGAAATATCTGCCTCTACCTAGGATCGAACTCAAAGCCTTCTGCTTGTGAGGCGAGACCTCCACCTCTAGGCCACCGCCCCCCCCTTTTTTTTGTGTGGGGAGAAAAGCATTTGTGGCAGTGGAAGTCACCACTGTAGGGCTGTTAAGAAGGCAGTAAAACAAATAAAATAAAATGGAGGACCAAGGTTATCTGAAGGAAGACGGGAAACTGATGAAAGGACAGTTTTAAAGCACCCCTGTCAATAAGCTCATAAAAATTACTAGCAGGCTAAAGTGGTTGGCCAGAATGTTAATTGGCTTAGAGTGTGTAACTGGCAGCTTATTTGTTTTTTAAGGTTGGGCCAGTGAGTGTGGGTGAGAGTGATGGAGAGAGAGAAAGGGGAGTTGAATTGAAATGCAGGCCTGCTTTTAAGACTGAATTTCTCAACCTCAGCAACTTTAAGAGGTGTGGACTTCAATTCCCAGAATTTCTCAGCTCAGACCTGTGGACTTCAACTCCCAGAATTCCTCAGCCCAGATCTGTGGACTTCAACTCCCAGAATTCCTCAGCCCAGATCTGTGGACTTCAACTCCCAGAATTCCTCACTCTAGATCTGTGGACTTCAACTCCCAGAATTCCTCAGCCCAGCTCTGTGGACTTCAACTCCCAGAATTCCTCACTCTAGATCTGTGGACTTCAACTCCCAGAATTCCTCAGCCCAGCTCTGTGGACTTCAACTCCCAGAATTCCTCACTCTAGATCTGTGGACTTCAATTCCCAGAATTCCTCAGTCCAGCTCTGTGGACTTCAACTCCCAGAATTCTCCTAACTGGCTGGGGAATTTGGGGAGTTGGGGAGTTGAGTTTGGGGAGTCCATACATTTTAAAGTTGCTAAGACTGAGAACCAGTTAGGGTGAATTTGAAGCAATTGGGGAAAATGAACACGAGAATCTTCTCTTTTGGTTTCAGCTTTGAGCCTTCGGAATCCGCTCACCGTCCAGAACTCCTATCAAGCCGCTTTTAACGTCGCTCATGTTTCAGTCAATGGCGACATGGTGGGCACCGGAGCCTACGCCGGGCTGCACCTGGTCTCCCCCCAGCTGAACGGGGCTGGCGTTGTGGGGACGGGCAGCTACGGGCGTTCCCCTTTGGTGAGTCTGTGGGGAGAAGCCCCCTTGCAGGGGAGGGGGAGGGGGGTCTTCCCTGGTATTAACCGAAGTTCCTCTGTCCTTCTAGGTAGCTTATGATCCTCACGTGCATTTGAGGGCTTCCGGCCTTTCTGCAGGAATGCAAGCCGGCATTTCTTCTGCCAAGCCGTAAGTGTGTGCGGGAGCTCAGCAATGTGCATACAAATCTATTGAATTGAATTGAATTGAATTGAATGTGCCCCCTTTGAGAGCAGGGGGTCCGAATCAAGCCCCGCCCCCTCTCTGGGACGGTGGTCCTAGACCCGTGATGGCGAACCTATGGCAGGCGTGCCAGAAGTGGCATGCATAGCCATCTCTCCGGGCACGCGAGCCGTCCCCCGTTGCTCTTCCGGGTTCCGGCGTGCTGGCCAGCTGGTCTTCACATGTATGGGAGCAGCAGAAACCGGAATACGCGCCGGGAAGATGATCTTCAGGTTTCCAGCGTGCGCACGCACACCAGACAGCTGGTCTTCGCACACGCATGTGTGCCATAAACCGGAAGACCAGGTTGCTGGATTGCATGTGCACGCCGGAAACCGGAAGATCATCTTCCGGGTGAGTGTATTCTGGTTTCTGCTCTTCCGGTTTCTGGCGCGCATGTGCACCGGGCGGCTGCTCTTCCGGTTTCTGGCGCACACATGCGCACCGGCGAGCTGGTTTTTGCGCGTGCATGCAAGCCAGAAACCAGAAGACCAGGTGGCCGGTGCGCATGTGCATGCCGGAAACCGGAAGATCATCTTCCTGACACGCGCATGGGCACCGGGCGGCTGCTCTTCCGGTTTCTGGCATGCAAACGCGCGCTCCCGTTTCGGCACTAGGTGCTGAAAAGATTCGCCAACACTATCCTAGACATTATGCACGGCAAAAATTCCAAACTTCCCTTCTTTCCTTCTGTCTTTCCTTTGCCTTCTCCCTTCCCTTGTCTCGTTCCCTTCCTTTCCCTCTTTTCTTCTCTTCCCTTCCCTCTTCCCTTCCTTTCTCTCTTTCTCTTCCCTTTCCTTTCCTTTCCCTCTTCCCTTCCCTCTTTTCTTCTCTTCCTTTCTCTCTTTCTTTCTCTTCCCTTTCTTTGCTTTCCCTCTTCCCTTCTCTTTCTTTCCTTCTTCCCTTCTCCCTTTCCTTTCCTTTCCCTCTTCCCTTCCCTCTTTTCTTCTCTTCCTTTCTCTCTTTCTTTCTCTTCCCTTTCTTTGCTTTCCCTCTTCCCTTCTCTTTCTTTCCTTCTTCCCTTCTCCCTTTCCCTTCCTTTCCCTCTTCCCTTCCCTCTTTTCTTCCCTTCCTTTCCCTCTTTCTTTCTCTTCCCTTTCTTTGCTTTCCCTCTTCCCTTCTTTCTTTCCTTCTTCCCTTCTCCCTTTCCTTTCCTTTCCCTTCTCCTCTCCCTTTCCCTTCCTTTCCCTCTTCCCTTCCCTCTTTTCTTCCCTTCCTTTCTCTCTTTCTTTCTCTTCCCTTTCTTTGCTTTCCCTCTTCCCTTCTCTTTCTTTCCTTCTTCCCTTCTCCCTTTCCTTTCCTTTCCCTCTTCCCTTCCCTCTTTTCTTCCCTTCCTTTCTCTCTTTCTTTCTCTTCCCTTTCTTTGCTTTCCCTCTTCCCTTCTCTTTCTTTCCTTCTTCCCTTCTCCCTTTCCTTTCCTTTCCTTTCCCTTCTCTCCCTTTCCTTTCCCTTCCTTTCCCTCTTCCCTTCCCTCTTTTCTTCCCTTCCTTTCTCTCTTCCTTTCTCTTCCCTTTCTTTGCTTTCCCTCTTCCCTTCTCTTTCTTTCCTTCTTCCCTTCTCCCTTTCCCTTCTCCTCTCCCTTTCCCTTCCTTTCCCTCTTCCCTTCCCTCTTTTCTTCCCTTCCTTTCTCTCTTTCTTTCTCTTCCCTTTCTTTGCTTTCCCTCTTCCCTTCTCTTTCTTTCCTTCTTCCCTTCTCCCTTTCCCTTCCTTTCCCTCTTCCCTTCCCTCTTTTCTTCCCTTCCTTTCCCTCTTTTCTTCTCTTCCTTTCCCTCTTCCCTTCCTTTCTCTCTTTCTTTCTCTTCCCTTTCTTTGCTTTCCCTCTTCCCTTCTCTTTCTTTCCTTCTTCCCTTCTCCCTTTCCCTTCCTTTCCCTCTTCCCTTCCCTCTTTTCTTCCCTTCCTTTCTCTCTTTCTTTCTCTTCCCTTTCTTTGCTTTCCCTCTTCCCTTCTCTTTCTTTCCTTCTTCCCTTCTCCCTTTCCTTTCCTTTCCCTTCTCTCCCTTTCCTTTCCCTTCCTTTCCCTCTTCCCTTCCCTCTTTTCTTCCCTTCCTTTCTCTCTTTCTTTCTCTTCCCTTTCTTTGCTTTCCCTCTTCCCTTCTCTTTCTTTCCTTCTTCCCTTCTCCCTTTCCCTTCCTTTCCCTCTTCCCTTCCCTCTTTTCTTCCCTTCCTTTCCCTCTTTCTTTCTCTTCCCTTTCTTTGCTTTCCCTCTTCCCTTCTCTTTCTTTCCTTCTTCCCTTCTCCCTTTCCTTTCCTTTCCCTTCTCCTCTCCCTTTCCCTTCCTTTCCCTCTTCCCTTCCCTCTTTTCTTCCCTTCCTTTCTCTCTTTCTTTCTCTACCCTTTCTTTGCTTTCCCTCTTCCCTTCTCTTTCTTCCCTTCTTCCCTTCTCCCTTTCCCTTCCTTTCCCTCTTCCCTTCCCTCTTTTCTTCCCTTCCTTTCCCTCTTTCTTTCTCTTCCCTTTCTTTGCTTTCCCTCTTCCCTTCTCTTTCTTTCCCTCTTCCCTTCTCCCTTTCCTTTCCTTTCCCTTCTCCTCTCCCTTTCCTTTCCTTTCCCTTCTCTCCCTTTCCTTTCCCTTCCTTTCCCTCTTCCCTTCCCTCTTTTCTTCCCTTCCTTTCTCTCTTTCTTTCTCTTCCCTTTCTTTGCTTTCCCTCTTCCCTTCTCTTTCTTTCCTTCTTCCCTTCTCCCTTTCCTTTCCTTTCCCTCTTCCCTTCCCTCTTTTCTTCCCTTCCTTTCTCTCTTTCTTTCTCTTCCCTTTCTTTCCTTTCCCTCTTCCCTTCTCTTTCTTTCCTTCTTCCCTTCTCCCTTTCCCTTCCTTTCCCTCTTCCCTTCCCTCTTTTCTTCCCTTCCTTTCTCTCTTTCTTTCTCTTCCCTTTCTTTGCTTTCCCTCTTCCCTTCTCTTTCTTTCCTTCTTCCCTTCTCCCTTTCCCTTCCTTTCCCTCTTCCCTTCCCTCTTTTCTTCCCTTCCTTTCCCTCTTTTCTTCTCTTCCTTTCCCTCTTCCCTTCCTTTCTCTCTTTCTTTCTCTTCCCTTTCTTTGCTTTCCCTCTTCCCTTCTCTTTCTTTCCTTCTTCCCTTCTCCCTTTCCTTTCCTTTCCCTCTTCCCTTCCCTCTTTTCTTCCCTTCCTTTCTCTCTTTCTTTCTCT
Organism: Diadophis punctatus similis; assembly: GCA_023053685.1. Taxonomy (NCBI): domain Eukaryota; kingdom Metazoa; phylum Chordata; class Lepidosauria; order Squamata; family Dipsadidae; genus Diadophis; species Diadophis punctatus. The sequence goes on from JALIGW010000001.1 coordinate 319,167,586, forward strand.
TCCCTTTCTTTCCTTTCCCTCTTCCCTTCTCTTTCTTTCCTTCTTCCCTTCTCCCTTTCCCTTCCTTTCCCTCTTCCCTTCCCTCTTTTCTTCCCTTCCTTTCCCTCTTTCTTTCTCTTCCCTTTCTTTGCTTTCCCTCTTCCCTTCTCTTTCTTTCCTTCTTCCCTTCTCCCTTTCCTTTCCTTTCGCTTCTCCTCTCCCTTTCCCTTCCTTTCCCTCTTCCCTTCCCTCTTTTCTTCCCTTCCTTTCTCTCTTTCTTTCTCTTCCCTTTCTTTCCTTTCCCTCTTCCCTTCTCTTTCTTTCCTTCTTCCCTTCTCCCTTTCCCTTCCTTTCCCTCTTCCCTTCCCTCTTTTCTTCCCTTCCTTTCCCTCTTTCTTTCTCTTCCCTTTCTTTGCTTTCCCTCTTCCCTTCTCTTTCTTTCCTTCTTCCCTTCTCCCTTTCCTTTCCTTTCCCTTCTCCTCTCCCTTTCCCTTCCTTTCCCTCTTCCCTTCCCTCTTTTCTTCCCTTCCTTTCTCTCTTTCTTTCTCTTCCCTTTCTTTCCTTTCCCTCTTCCCTTCTCTTTCTTTCCTTCTTCCCTTCTCCCTTTCCCTTCCTTTCCCTCTTCCCTTCCCTCTTTTCTTCCCTTCCCTTCCCTCTTTTCTTCTCTTCCTTTCCCTCTTCCCTTCCTTTCTCTCTTTCTTTCTCTTCCCTTTCTTTGCTTTCCCTCTTCCCTTCTCTTTCTTTCCTTCTTCCCTTCTCCCTTTCCTTTCCTTTCCCTCTTCCCTTCCCTCTTTTCTTCCCTTCCTTTCTCTCTTTCTTTCTCTTCCCTTTCTTTCCTTTCCCTCTTCCCTTCTCTTTCTTTCCTTCTTCCCTTCTCCCTTTCCCTTCCTTTCCCTCTTCCCTTCCCTCTTTTCTTCCCTTCCTTTCCCTCTTTCTTTCTCTTCCCTTTCTTTGCTTTCCCTCTTCCCTTCTCTTTCTTTCCTTCTTCCCTTCTCCCTTTCCTTTCCTTTCGCTTCTCCTCTCCCTTTCCCTTCCTTTCCCTCTTCCCTTCCCTCTTTTCTTCCCTTCCTTTCTCTCTTTCTTTCTCTTCCCTTTCTTTCCTTTCCCTCTTCCCTTCTCTTTCTTTCCTTCTTCCCTTCTCCCTTTCCCTTCCTTTCCCTCTTCCCTTCCCTCTTTTCTTCCCTTCCTTTCCCTCTTTCTTTCTCTTCCCTTTCTTTGCTTTCCCTCTTCCCTTCTCTTTCTTTCCTTCTTCCCTTCTCCCTTTCCTTTCCTTTCCCTTCTCCTCTCCCTTTCCCTTCCTTTCCCTCTTCCCTTCCCTCTTTTCTTCCCTTCCTTTCTCTCTTTCTTTCTCTTCCCTTTCTTTGCTTTCCCTCTTCCCTTCTCTTTCTTTCCTTCTTCCCTTCTCCCTTTCCCTTCCTTTCCCTCTTCCCTTCCCTCTTTTCTTCCCTTCCTTTCCCTCTTTCTTTCTCTTCCCTTTCTTTGCTTTCCCTCTTCCCTTCTCTTTCTTTCCCTCTTCCCTTCTCCCTTTCCTTTCCTTTCCCTTCTCCTCTCCCTTTCCCTTCCTTTCCCTTCACCTATTTTCTTCCTTCTTTCCTTCCTTTGTCCTTCCTTCCCTTCCTTTCTTCATCCATCCAGCTACTATTAAACTGCTCTTAATGTTGCCGGGCGGGTGGTGGTGGTGGTGGATTTTAAGCATTTTAGCCGAGATCCGATAGAGAGAAATAGCAAGAGTTGAATATCAAAAGAGTTGAATATCGACAGGGCCAACGGTTCAGACCTTCAAAGAGCTCGGCTTAATATCTGATCTCGCCTTCCAGATGTTGCTCAATTCCAGCCGCTCGAGCGGCCCTGTTCCCCAGGGTCCCTTATGGCTTGTCTGTAAGTGAGCCTTGTCTGTCCTCCCACCCAGAGCCTACTCCTTCCACGTAAGCGCTGACGGGCAGATGCAGCCGGTGCCCTTCCCTCCCGACGCCCTGATCGGCTCCGGCATCCCACGCCACGCCCGCCAGCTCCACACGCTCTCCCACGGCGAGGTGGTCTGTGCCGTCACCATCAGCAATTCCACCCAGCACGTCTACACGGGGGGCAAAGGCTGCGTCAAGGTCTGGGATGTGGGGCAGCCGGGCACCAAGACCCCCGTGGCGCAGCTGGACTGCCTGGTAAGCGAAGTAGGAACCTCCCTGAATGGTCGGGTGCAAATCATGGGGTTGGTGGGATTTTATGATGTTCCTTCTCCAGTACTTTCTTTTTCTTCCCTCCTTCTCCTTACTTCTATCTCTTCCCTTCCCCAACTTTCCTTTCTCCCATTTCCCCTTTCTTTCCTTCTTTCCTTCTTTCCTTCCTTCCTTCCTTCCTTCCTTCCTTCATTCATTCACTTCTCCCCTTTCCTTCCTACCCTACCCTCTCTTTTTCCTTCTCTTCGCCTTCTTCTCTTTCATTCCTTTTGTCCTTCCTTCTCTCTTTCCTTCCATCTTCCTTTGCTCCCAGCCTCTTCTCTCTTCTCTCTCCTTCTTTCCTTGTCTATCTTCTATCTCCTTTCTTTCCTTCCTTCCTTCCTGCCCCCCATCTCCTTCCTTCCTTCCTTTCCTCCCTCCCTCGCCCATTCCCTCCTTGTTTGTTGTCTTCCAACTCCTTCCTTCCTTTCTTCCTTCCTTCCATTCATTCATTCATTCATTCATTCATTCATTCATTCATTCATTCACTTCTCCCCTTTCCTTCCTACCCTATCCTCTCTTTTTCCTTCCCTTCTTCCTTCTCTTCCCCTTCTTCTCTTTCATTCCTTTTGTCCTTCCTTCTCTCTTTCCTTCCATCTTCCTTTGCTCCCAGCCTCTTCTCTCTTCTCTCTCCTTCTTTCCTTGTCTATCTTCTATCTCCTTTCTTTCCTTCCTTCCTTCCTGCCCCCCATCTCCTTCCTTCCTTCCTTTCCTCCCTCCCTCGCCCATTCCCTCCTTGTTTGTTGTCTTCCAACTCCTTCCTTCCTTTCTTCCTTCCTTCCATTCATTCATTCATTCATTCATTCATTCATTCATTCATTCACTTCTCCCCTTTCCTTCCTACCCTATCCTCTCTTTTTCCTTCCCTTCTTCCTTCTCTTCCCCTTCTTCTCTTTCATTCTTTTTGTCCTTCCTTCTCTCTTTCCTTCCATCTTCCTTTGCTCCCAGCCTCTTCTCTCTTCTCTCTCCTTCTTTCCTTGTCTATCTTCTATCTCCTTTCCTTCCTTCCTTCCTTCCTGCCCCCATCTCCTTCCTTCCTTCCTTTCCTCCCTTCCTCGCCCATTCCCTCCTTGTTTGTTGTCTTCCAACTCCTTCCTTCCTTCCTTCTTTCCTTCCTTCCTTCCTTCCTTCCTGCCCCCATCTCCTTCCTTCCTTCCTTTCCTCCCTTCCTCGCCCACTCCCTCCTTGTTTGTTGTCTTCCAACTCCTTCCTTCCTTCCTTCCTTCCTTCCTTCCTTCCTTCCTTCCTTCCTTCCTTCCTTCCTTCCTTCCTTCCTTCCTTTCCTCCCTTCCTCGCCCACTCCCTCCTTGTTTGTTGTCTTCCAACTCCTTCCTTCCTTCCTTCCTTCCTTCCTTCCTGCCTTCCTTCCTTCCTTCCTTCCTTCCTTCCTTTAGTAATCAACTGAAAGGAAACCCACCCACCCCAGCTATTTCCCTAGCTTTTAATCTCTCCGGGCAAAACTCATCCTCTCCAGAAACGCTTATGGTGTTTTATAGCATCAATTCTTCACGCCGGCATCTAGATTTAAAGTTGGCCTCTCTTTATTTTTATGGCTCCCCTTCCTTTCCTCCTGCTTTTAATCCTCACCGAAGGAGCTGGGAACTTTTCTTTTACAGTCTCCTCGGACGCTCAAGAAAGGAGGAATGGTATCTTTCCCAGAGAGCAAATTTGTGGGCCCCCCCAATCCCTCCTGCCCCTCGCAAGGGATGGGAATGCCGTTCTTTCCCGTTTTCTGATTTTTCCTGTTTTCTCTCCCCCCCCCCCACAGAACCGAGACAACTACATCCGATCCTGCAAGCTTCTTCCCGACGGCCACAGCCTCATCGTTGGGGGCGAGGCCAGCACCTTGTCCATCTGGGACTTGGCAGCCCCAACGCCCCGGATCAAGGCTGAGCTGACCTCCTCCGCCCCAGCCTGCTACGCTCTGGCCATCAGCCCCGACGCCAAAGTCTGCTTCTCCTGCTGCAGCGACGGCAACATCGTGGTCTGGGATTTGCAGAACCAAACCCTGGTTCGGTAAGGACTCTCGTCCTGTTGTGGCCCGCCAGCGGCCAGCAGAGCTGGCAGGAGATTCGGACAGTGAGGAGGTTGGGGAGGAACATGGGCCAGTCCTGGAGTCTGGGGAAGGCTCTGTGTCGGAGGCAGAGATGGGGCCAGGGCCGTCTGACAGTTATCAGCTACCTTCGGAGTCAGACATCAGTGAGGCAGAGGAACAGCTGGAGCCTGTTCCCAGTGTGCGCATGCGCAGAGTTGCCAGACGAAGGGAACAGCTAAGGAACAAGGGTCGACTTGGGAGTAAGGCCACAGGTGGACGATGAATGGCCCCTCCCATAGGGAATAAAAGAGGAGCGGAACGGGGAGGGGAGTTTGCAGGAGACAATTAGTTCGCTTCATTGGTTCCTGACTCTCAAGAGACTCCTTGCCAAGTTTTGAAGATATCGGCCTGGCAACTCTCCAAGCGTAGATAAGGTCTGTGACTGTGAATTCACCCTAGAAAGACTTTGCTGGATGTGAATGAGAGAAATTCACAGTAACTTAATTTTTAAAAAAGGCCCACAGGATATGCTGAATTTGCTTATCAACCACATGGTTCACTTAATGACCACGTGACCCACTGAACGACATGGAGACTCCCCTAACGAACACCAAAATGCTCATAAAAGGGAGTCCGCTCACATAGTGACTCAGTTGACTTATGACTTTGGCTCAGTTGCGGTCGTAAGTCGAGGATCATCTAAGCCTTGGTCAGACCACACCTAGAGTACTGCATCCAGTTTTGGTCACCACACTCCAAAAAAGACATTGAAACTCTAGAGAAAGTGCAGAAGAGAGCAACCAGGATGATAAAGGGTCTGGAAAATAAAACATACGAAGAGCGGTTGCAGGAACTGAGCTTGGCCAGTCTGGCGAAGAGAAGGACCAGGGGTGACATGATAGCAGTGTTCCAATACTTGAGGGGATGCCACAGAGAGGAGGGGGTCAGGTTGTTCTCTATGGCACCAGAAAGCCAAGCAAGGAATAAGGGATGGAAGCTGACCAAGGAGAGATTCAACCTGGAAGTGAGGAGAAACTTTCTGACGGTGAGAGCGATCAACCAGTGGAACAGCTTGCCAGCGGAGGTTGTGGGAGCCCCAACACTTGTGACCTTCAAGGGGAGACTGGACTGCCATCTGTCTCAAATGGTGTAGGAACTCCTGCTTGAGCAGGGGGTTGGACTAGATGACCTACAAGGTCCCTTCCAACTCTAATAATAAATCTAAATCTAAAAAGGGGGGGTTGTCACTCCTTGTCTGCTTCGTGGTTTGTGGAATCCTAGGTCAGAACATGTCCGGACCGAGGAGCTGCCATGACCGTGGGAAAGCACCAACTCCGGGGCTTCCAGCGGTCACAGACTTTGGCTGGCCGGTCCTCATGTCACCTTTGGGGTTGTCCCACTTAAAACAGACAGGGCAGTGGTTTCATTTCACATTGCAATCAAACCGAATCGTTGAAATATTTCAATATTTTTGGATTGTATCAACGAAAAGGGAACGCAAGTGAACGTAAAACCTGGTTCCATAACACAAAAAAACTATCTTCCAAAGGATGCCAATTATTTATAGCAGGGGTGTCAAGCTCAAGATCCGGCCCGTGGGGTGGCCTGCAGGGCCCCCCCTGGAAACAGCAAAGGACCAACCTATGGTGCTTCTGCCAGCGGCCCTCCCGAGCTCCGTTTTCGGCTGCGACGGCCTCCTGCAACCCTCTGCCAAGCTCCGTTTTCACTGGCAGAGCATGCAGGCCGCCACAGGCAGCCCCGACACGAGTGACATAAAGCTGGCCACGTCCACCCTGGCCATGCCCAACCCCCCTCCCCCCGAGGTCAAACACAACCTGGATGCGGCCCTCAAGGAAATCGAGTTTGACACCCCTGATCTCCGATATTGACAATTTCTTTCTAGTTTGGGTATTTCTAGCAGGCATGGCTATGAAATGTACTCAGATACACTTTCGTGGCCATAAGGACTAGGAGCTTGTATGAGTTTGGTAAATGAGTTCCTGAAGATAATTCTACATCCGTGGGAATGGGAATGTATTTTTCTTTTTTTTTTTTTGCTCATGATTCTTCTTCTCCTTTCCATCCTCTTCCTCCATTTTTCTTCTCTTCTCCTTCCTCCTCCTCTTCTTCTTTTTCCCATCTTCCTTCTCTTCTCTTCCTGCTCCTATTCTTCTTCCCTTTCCTCTTCTCCTCCCACGCTGCTTCTCTTCTTCATCCTCCTTCCTTCTCCTCTTCTTCCTCCTCCTCCTCTTCTCTTCCATTTTTCTCTTTTCCCCTCTTTCTCCTGTGCTGCTTCTTTTCTCTTTTTCCTCCATCTCTTCTTCCTTTTTTTTTTCCTTCTCCCCTCCTGCTTATTCTTCTCTTGCTCCTGTTCTGCCTCTCCCTCCTCCCATGCTTCTATTCTTCCTTCTCTTTGTCCTCCTCCTCCTTCTCTTCTCCCATTTCTTCCTCCCATTTGTCTCTTCCTCCTATTCTTCTTTCTCTCCCTCCTCTCCCTCTTCCTCCTCTTCTCTTCTCCCATTTCTTCCTCCCATTTGTCTCTTCCTCCTCCTCTTCTTCTTTCTCTACCTCCTCTCCCTCGTCTTCTCCGATTTCTTCCTCCCATTTGTCTCTTCCTCCTCTTCTTCTTTCTCTCCCTCTTCCTCCTCTTCCTCCCATGTTTCTTTACTTCCTTCTCTTCTCCTTCCTCCACCTTCTCTTCCTCCTCTTCCTTTCTGTCCTCCTCCCTCCCTCCTCCAAATGCTTCTCTTCTTCCTTCCCTTTTTCCTTCTCTTCTCCTCTTCCTCCTCCTTTGTCTTCTTCCCCCTCCACTTCTTCTCCTCTGCCCCCAGACAGTTCCAGGGTCACACGGACGGGGCGAGTTGCATTGACATTTCCAACGATGGCACCAAACTTTGGACCGGCGGTTTGGACAACACCGTCCGGTGCTGGGACCTCCGCGAAGGCCGGCAGCTCCAGCAACACGACTTCAGTTCCCAGGTCAGCTGGGAAAAAATGGGGGTGGAGGGAAACCAGGTTGGGGAGCTCAGAAGGACGGCCCAGTTACATTGGGGACTTGTGGCATTTAATGTCAGAAAGTCTGTAAAATACAGATAGTCCTCAACTGATGACCACAGAATTTCTGTTGCTAAGTGAGAAATTTTGTGAAGTGAGATCTGACCCATTTTACGACCTTTCTTGCCACCGTTGCTAAGTGAATCACTGCAGTTGTTAAATTAGTCACACGGTCGTTAAGTGAATCTGGCTTCCCCCGTTGATTTTGCTTGTCAGAAGGCCGCAAAAGGAGACCCCGGGACACAGTTCGTCATAAATACGAACCAGCTGCCAAGCATCCGAATGTCAATCACGTGGCCCTGAGGATGCTGCAGCAGTCACAAGTGTGAAAACCGGTCACAAGTCACTTTTTTCAGTGCTGTGGTAACTTTGAACGGTCACTAAATGAACAGTTGTAAGTGGAGGACAGCCTTCCGCCTTCCTTCTGCTCCTGTTAGCTTTGTCCCTCATGAAAACCATCCTGCCTTTTATCTGGCTTTGGGTCAGTTTGCACCCTCATCAAGCTTTGGTCATCTTGAGGACTAGAAACTTCGGGGCCGCTTTTAGTTTCTGTTTCCCTTTCCTCTGCTTGGGTTGCAAGTATCCCATCTTTTTCCTCTTCTCTCTCTCTCTCTCTCTCTCTCTCCAGATCTTCTCCCTGGGCTACTGCCCCACGGGAGAGTGGCTGGCGGTGGGGATGGAGAGCAGCAACGTGGAAATCCTCCACGTGACGAAATCGGAGAAGTACCAGCTGCACCTTCACGAGAGCTGCGTCCTCTCCCTGAAGTTCGCTTCCTGTGGTGGGTGTCACTTCTTAAAGGGGCTCCTTTCACCCTTGACAAGCCTGTTTTTGCGGGAAGATGCACTAACCCTGCGTTTTTCCACTTCTGCCCTCCAAACGACGCTATAGGGCACTGCACACCAGAACAACTAGACACAAGGACAGTTTTTCCCCCCATGGCATCACTCTGCTAAACAACTAATTCCCACAACACTGTCAAACTATTTACTAAGACTGTATTGCTATTTTCTTCTCATCCTTCCTATTACCTATCGACGCCCACATGACAATAACCTTGTTGCTTGTATCTTTATGATTTATATTGTTTTATTTAGTTTCCTAGTATGATTTGATTGCTTATTTAGTATCCTATGACTATCACGAAGTGTTGTATCTTATGATTCTTGGTGAATGTATTTTTTTTTATGTACACTGAGAGCATATGCACCAAAGACAAATTCCTTGTGTGTCCAATCCCACTTGGCCAATAAAAAATTCTATTCTATTCTATTTTCTATTCTATTCTCTTTTTTATTCTGTTCTATTTTCTATTCTATTCTATTTTCTATTCTATTTTCTATTCTATTTTCTATTCTGTTTTCTGTTCTATTCTATTTTCTATTCTATTCTATTCTATTTTCTATTCTATTCTATTTTCTATTCTATTCTATTCTATTTTCTATTCTATTCTATTTTCTATTCTATTCTATTTTCTATTCTATTTTCTGTTCTACTCTATTTTCTATTCTATTCTATTCTATTCTGCAAATGGACTTCAACTCCCAGAATTGCCCAGCCAGCATAAGCTGGCTGGGGAATTCTGGGAGTTGAAGTCCACCTGTCTTAAAATGGCGGTGTTTGCAAAAGACTGCTCTAACTGATGAATTTTATTGCACATTGCCCCAGATTACCAAGAATCATTGAATAGCTAGTTTCAAGCAAACTCCCTAACTGAGTTTGTCTGATCTTGGAAAAAAACTGACCAGGATCAGACCTCGAAGAGACCCACAAGCTTGCTTCCGTTTCTCTCACATACAGGGAAATGGTTTGTCAGCACCGGGAAGGACAACCTGCTAAATGCCTGGCGGACCCCTTACGGAGCCAGCATATTCCAGGTAAGAGTTGAACCCTGTTCCTAAAATGATGCAAACCTATAACTGGTTAATTCCAATTAATCCAATTAAATTTTTTTAAGAATTAAAACATTCCAATTAATCAGTGGAACAACTTGCCTCCAGAAGTTGTGAACGCTCCAACACTGCAAGTTTTTAAGAAGATGTTGGATAACCATTTGTCTGAAGTGGTGTAGGGTTTCCTGCCTAAGCAGGGGGTTGGACTAGAAGACCTCCAAGGTCCCTTCCAACTCTATTATTCTATTCTATTCTCTATTCTATTCTATTTTCTATTCAATTCTATATTCTATTCTATTCTATATTCTATTCTATTTTCTATTCTACATTCTATTCGATTTTCTATTCTATTCTATTCTATTCGGTTTTCTATTCTACATTCTACATTCTATTCTGTTCTATATTCTATTCTATATTCTAGTCTAGTTTATTCTATATTCTATTCTATTTTCTATTCTGCATTCTATATTCTATTCTATTCTATATTCTATTCTATTTTCTATTCTATTCTATTTGTTAATTTTTAATCTTCTACATTTTATCCTGTAAATTGGAATTTTAGTATAGTTACACGACGTATGATTGACAGACTAGATTTTTATCATAGATTTTAGTTGTTATTTATTCTTTTATGCTAGAATTTTTAATTGTATATTTTACTGAGTGTTTTTCTTTGTTCTGGTCTCTGGTCTCTGGTTGTAATAAACTAAATTGAAATTGAATATATAATCTTCTGCATTTTATGCTGTACATTGGAAAGTGGGAGGGCCATATCGCTGCTCATGAAAACCTATTTTTAAATGTGTCAGTCGTGTTTGTTTGATTATTGATTTAAAAAATCGAAAAGGTCGCAAAAGTGAAATCACGTGATCCCCGAGATCCTGCTACCGTTATAAATATGAGTCAGTAGCTAGGCATCTTAATTTTGATCACACAACCATGAGGATGCTACAAAGGTTATAACTGTGAAAAATTGTCATGTCGCTTTTGTCAGCGCCATTGTAACTTTGAACGGTCACTAAATGAAAGTCCAGTAAGACAATGGCTACAGGTAGTCCTCGACTTACAGCTGCCCGTTTAGTGAACGTTCGAAGTTACAGTGGCACAGCAAAAAGGGACGTACGACCGTTTTTCACAGTTATGACCGTTGCTGCATGCATCCCAATGGTCACGTGATTTACATTCAGATGCTTGACAGCTGACTCATTTATGACGGTCGCAGTGTCCCGGGGTCACGTAATCCCGTTTTGTGACCGGACAAGCAAAGTCAACGGGGGAAACCAGATTCACTTAACAACCGTATTACTAATTTAACAACTGCAGTGATTCACTTAAGAAATGTGGCGAGAGAAGTCGTAAGATGGGACAGAACTCACTTCACAAATGTCTCAGTTAGCAACATACGTTTTGGGCTCAATTGTGGTCATAAGTTGAGGACTTATCTGTATTTTGTGGGTAGGATGGTGGTAATAATTCCTGTAAAATCAGATGGCTTCAAAGGCTACAAGAAGGTTAGATTAAGTCTCTTAAACCAGCGGTGGGATTGCAGGGATTTCTTCCGATGCCCTCAATCCATTTACTCGAATTATTCAAGGCAGGAAGAGAACAAAAGACATTGCAAAAAAAGGCCTAAACAAAATTGTTTTGCATTCAACAAAAAAGCATAGCCGCCTTCCGAGTCAAGGTCAACGCCCTGATGTTTTCACCAATTGTGGTTTTTGCTGATATTGACCAGTGGGGAAACAGATCTTCATATTATGGGAAATACTCTGATAATATGCAGAAGAGAACTGGGTGAAAAGTCAAAATATTAACCCTATCATGTGGGAAAGAAGGAAAGAAGGCGGGGAAGGAAGGAAAGAAGGGGAAGGAAGAAGGAGGGGAAGGAAGGAAAGAAGAGGAAGGAAAGGAGGTGAAAGAAGGAAAGAAGGCGGGGAAGGAAGGAAAGAAGAGGAAGGAAAGGAGGTGAAAGAAGGAAAGAAGGCGGGGAAGGAAGGAAAGAAGGGGAAGGAAGGAAAGGAAGAAGGAGGGGAAGGAAGGAAGGAAAGGAGGGGAAGGAAGGAAAGAAAGAAGGGGAAGGGAGGAAGGAATTCCATATTAGCAAAACTTGGAAAATAATTTTAAAAACATATTTCTGTGAATCTTCATTGTGATGAGTAGTAATTGGATCTACTGTATTGTATCTCCAAATGAGACAAGATATTGCAGAACAGGAAAAGACGCAAAATAATAATAACTTGGATCTGCACATATACTATGCTGATACATTATGACAGCTGGGAAGAACTCAATGCATATAGGTAGTCCTCAAGTTACGCCCGTAATGGAGCCTGCCCATTACAATCATAAGTCGTGGCCCTTATAAAGCAGATCATCGTGTAAATAACTTGATTACACAGCCTTTTTTTTGTAGTGGTGCCTAAGTGAATCATTACGGTTGTTAAGTGAATTCAAGGTTGTTAAGCGAACCCTGTTTGCTGTGGGGTGTTTTTGCCAAAACCCAGAAGTCCATGCCAATTTTTGGCAAAAATGTTAATTATGGCCATGGGATACAGATCCTCCTTGATTTATGACCACAAGAGCCCAAAATTTCTGTAGATAAGCGAGACAGTTGTTAACTGAATTCTGCCCCATTTTACGACCTTTCTTGCCACAGTCGTTAAGTGAATCACTGCGGTTGTTAAATTAGCAACAGGGTTAAGTGAATCTGGCTTCCCCATTCACTTCGCTTCTCAGAAGGTCGCAAAAGGGGATCACATGACCCCCGGACACTGCAACCGTCATAACTGTGAGGATTTGCCAAGCGTCTTGAGTTTTGATCATGTGACTGTGGAGATGCTGCAAGGATCCTAAGTGTGCAAAACAGTAATGTGTCACTTTTTTCAGTGCGGCTGCAACTTCGGACGGTTACTAAGTGAAGCCAGATTTGCTTCACAACCCTGTGACTAATTTAACAATCGCAGGGATTCGCTTAACGCCTGTTGTGGCAGGAAAGCTGGTAAAATGGAGCAAACCTCACTTAACAACTGTCTCGCTTAGCAAAAGAAATGTCGGGCTCAATTGTTGGAATTAGAATTAGAATAAACGAGTTGGAAGGGACCTCAGAGGTCTTGTAGTCCAACCCCCTGCTTAGGCAAGAAACCCTATATCCGTGATGGCGAATGTATGGCACGCATGCCGGAGGTGGCACGCAGAGCCCTCTCTGTGGGCACGCGCACCGTCGCCAGCTGTTCTTCTGGTTTTCGGCGCAGCTGGTCTTCGCGGGCGCCAGAGCGCCAGAAAATGGCCTCAAAAACGGCCCAAAAAAAGGCTGGTTTCCAGGTTGTTTTTTGAGGCGTTTTCAGACCATTTTTGGGACCATTTCAGGCCGTATTTGGGCTGTTTTCGGGCTGTTTTCGGGCCGTTTTTAGGCCGTTTTTTGGACTGTTTTTCAGCCCAAAAACGGCCTGGAAACGGCCCAAAAATGGTCCCAAAAATGGTCTGAAAACGCCTCAAAAAATAACCTGGAAACCAGCCTTTTTTTGGGCCGTTTTTGAGGCCATTTTCTGGCGCTCTGGCGCCCGCGAAGACCAGCTGCGCCGAAAACCAGAAGAACAGCTGGCGACGGTGCGCGTGCCCACAGAGAGGGCTCTGCGTGCCACCTCCGGCATGCGTGCCATACATTCGCCATCACGGATATAGGGTTTCTTGCCTAAGCAGGGGGTTGGACTAGAAGACCTCTGAGGTCCCTTCCAACTCGTTTATTCTAATTCTTATTCCAACAATTGAGCCCGACATTTCTTTTGCTAAGCGAGACAGTTGTTAAGTGAGGTTTGCTCCATTTTACCAGCTTTCCTGCCACAACAGGCGTTAAGCGAATCCCTGCGATTGTTAAATTAGTCACAGGGTTGTGAAGCAGCCCAAAAAACAGGCATGTGCGTGCTGGCCAGCTGGTCTTCAGGTTTCCGGTTCTCCGGCGCACACACATGCACACACATTCTGGTTTGGGCATGTCACGATGTGAATAATTGCCAGTTGTGCATCTCTACTGTTTTCTAAGGTTTATTGTATTTCTAATCAAGCAGACATGTGGTATGTTTTACTACGCATGCGTGCATTCCAGGAGTTTTTCTTCGATGCCTGCCCGAAGGCAGACGTGAATCCATTAGCTGAGAAGATGTAGTTTATTAAGGGTTTATTTTTGTTACTTTTGTACCGAAATAAATATTTTGTTAATTAGATTTGAATCTCGGTTTTATTTTCTAAATACAAATGACTTCGAGGAAGCAAGATCCTAAAATCGCCTCTGGTAGGAAAATTCCTATCTGACAGGGCACTTGGCGCCGAAAAGTTTCGCCCTCACTGCCCTATACCGTTTCAGACAAATTGTGGTCGTACGTCGAGGCTCACAGCCTTTTACCTTTGTGTAACCTTCCCTTCTCCCTGTCTCCGCAGTCTAAAGAAACCTCGTCCGTCCTCAGCTGCGACGTTTCCACAGATGATCAATTCATCGTCACCGGATCCGGGGACAAGAAAGCGTCCGTTTACGAAGTCATGTACTGACAAGAATCGCGACGGTTGCTCCAAACTGACCCCAAAAAGAAGGGGCTGCTCGTTGGCGCCCCTTCTCGGGTTTTTTTCCAGCCAAAGAATCCCCTCACAATCCAGGAACGGAACCAGGGATCCGGAACCCACAACGAGGACGCTGGGTGGGTTGTGGGAAGGCAGCCCCCTCTGTCTTCCACTCAACCTGAGGCTTTCGCGGAGTTTAGTGGTTTCTCGCCAAGTTGTCCTTATCCTGGCATGGTGGGAACAAGGGTTGGCGCTCTTTGGTGGGTGTGTGGGTGCGTGGGTGTGCGTGCGTGCGCGCAAGTGTGTGTCCTCATTGAAATTCCTTTGGAAAAGTTTGTTGTGTATTTTAACCTTTTTTTTTTTTAGAAAAAAAAATGAACTTTCAAATAAAAGAAAATAATGGTGTTTGGGTTACTGGCCCATCTGGATCGCTTCTGTTTTTGTGAGATTCCTTTGTGTGAAAAAGGGGTGGGGCTCTCCTCACATGCTGGGGGCCGCCATCTTGACTTGATTGACCTACCCGGGGTTTTGTATGACTTCTGAAAAATGCCTCGGTTTCTATGTGTGTTCAGAGGTGCAGGAGAACTGAAACCTTTCGGGAAATTGAGGACGGTAAGAAGGAACACCGATATGGACAAGATTTTAATCTTTTTTTTTTTAATGCCTCCAGTGTTTGGGATCAACAAGTGTGGATCCTGGAGGGCTCTGGAAAACTTAGAAAGCTGTTTCTCTTAAGTTGTGGAAGGATGCAAATTTTCGGGTAAGGGATTTGCTGGACTGCAAAGGTTTATAACTTAAATTGTGGGAAATCCAATTAAAAGATTTATTGGAAAGCCCTGACTGGATGCCCATAATACACAGAGCCAAAGTTAATAAACTTTACAGGTCCGGTTATCATACAGGTAGTCCTCAATTTATGACTGGTCACTATCTACCTACATCTACCTATAGCTATCTATGTTTCTGTCTATCTGTCTATCGTCTGTCTGTCTATCACAGTGATAGTGAACCTTTTTTGGCTCGGGTGCCAAAAGGGTATGCGCATGTCTGATAGCGTGCGCGCGTGTGCCCACACCCATAATGCAATTCAACTCCCAGAATTCCCCAATCAGCATTAATGGACTTCAACTCCCAGAATTCCCCAACCAGCTTTAGAACTTCCAGAATTCCCCAACCAGCATTAGAACTCCCAGAATTCCCCAACCAGCATTAATGAACTTGAACTCCCAGAATTCCCTGACCAGTATTAATGGACTTCAACTCCCAGAATTCTGGGAGTTGAAGTCACACATCTTCAAGTTGCCAAGAATGAGTAAATACTGTTCTAATACATCGTCCATAAAAGTTTGTTTTTTTAAAAAAAATAGTTTTACAATTTTTATGTATTTTTATATTTATTTTTCCCTCTATTCACATAACATTTGGAAAGTTCGTTCCATAAACACTTTGAGCTAACAGATTTTTGCACATTATGTTCAAAAGTGCAAAAAGAACATCAGAGGCATGCATCTCTGGTTTTCACGTTGCCGAAAAGCAACAACCATTATCATCTGGCATAATTTTGAACAGTCATTAAGCAACCGGTCATAAGTCAGGGACTGCCTGTAGCAGATCTATCTGCGAGGTGTAAATGCAGCCCCTTTTTTGCTTTCACCCAAAAATGAAAATATGGACTGCAATATTCAGGTGGCCGGAATGTGGGTGGGGTTCTGATGAGCCTGATGCGGATTGGCCGCTCAGCTTGTCAAACACAATTTTGAGGTGATCTTCTGGCTCCTTCTGGAAGATAATGAAATGATTTTGCTCCATCGGGCATCTGAAAGGACTACACACACCCCTTGCTTCTTGAGGGGAGAAAAATATCTTCCTGAGAGACTTGGCTCTTTTAAGTTTCTAGTCCTCATGCAAGGAGGTTTTGAAGCGCAACGGCCGTTTCGGCATCACAGTCTCCGAAGCCAGTGGGGGAAATACAGTACATTTTCCCAGGGAACGGAAAGCGTTTGGACCTCCTAGCCATCCAATGTGAGGAACGTGGCTCAGTAGACCAGTTCGTAAACTGTGGCTTTCTTGTCTCCTGATCCGGTCACGATAATCTTGTCATTAGCCGAGATGTCACAGCTCAGAACTGAGGAAGATTCTTTGGACTGCAAAAGAAAGCAGGGAAATGAAGAGAAGAAACGGACTGATTCTGCCGACGTTCACAGGAAAACTTGCCAGATTTTCACAAGACGTCTTGCTTGGCAACGCCAATTATTGGTGTCTCCTTTTAGCAACCTAGACCTCACCACCTCTTAGTGACTGGCCCGAAGTCACCCAGCCGACTTTCAGGGCTAAGGCAGAACTAGAACTCACTGCCTCCCAGCTTCTAGCCTGGTACCTTAATCACTAGAACCAAACTCTTAAACAGAGAAGAAACCAGTCACCAGGAGAAGGTGAGTTCTAGTCCCGTCTTCAGTATGAAAGCCATCCGAGTGGCTTTGAGCCAATCACCAGCAGTGAGTTCTAGTCTCAAATTAGGCATGAAAACCAGCTAGGTGACTTTGAGCCAATCTCTAGGAGATGGGGAATTCTAGTCCTGCGCCCTAGGCATGAAATCTGGCTGGGTGACTGAGACAATCTCTAGGAGATGGGGAATTCTAGTCCTGTGTCTTAGGCACGAAATCTGGCTGGGTGACTTTGAGCCAATCTCTAGGAGATGGGGAATTCTAGTCGTGCGCCTTAGGCACAAAATCTGGCTAGGTGGCTTTGAGCCAATCTCTAGGAGATGGGGAATTCTAGTCCTGTGCCTTAGGCACGAAATCTGGCTGGGTGACTTTGGAGATGGTGAGTTCTAGTCCCATTTTAAACCTGAAAGCCATCTGGGTGATTTTGGGCCAATCACCAGGAGTTGGTGAGTTCTAGTCCCATTTTAGGCATGAAAGAGAGCTGGGTGACTTTGGGCCAATCACCAGGAGACTGGGAGCTCTAGACCCACCTCAGGCATGGAAGCCGGCTGGGTGACTTTGAGTCATTCCCTCTCTCTCAGCGCAACTCACCACCCAGGGCTGTTATTGTAGGGAAAATCTGAGGAGGGAGGAGTATTAGACAAATTAGTCACGAGTTGGGATACAAGTAATTAAATAAATTAAGTAATTAAATAATTAAATTGATAGCATAACCATGGTTAGGCCAAGAGTAGGTGTCTAAAACAATGCCTGAATATTAGTGCTGAAGGAGGAGTCCCGTCTTCTATAAGTCTGTAGAGATTCTCAGTCATCCAGGTCATGGTTGTCCCAAAGGTGCTTTTTTCAGGAGGCAACTGGACTTTCTTGTTTTTTATTTCAAAGACATTTTGCTTCTCATCCCAGAAGCTTCTTCAGCTCTGACTGGATGGTGGGGAACAGAAGGATTTATATTCCTTGCAGACAGCTGGTCATTTGCATCCTTTTTAGACAGCCCTTGAGGCCACTTGGAGGTTTGTCTGTGTCCTCAGGGTCACCTGACTACTGCAAATGGTTCCTGTAGTCTGCATTTTTTTCCTCTGGAAATCCATTCCTACTCTCACACCATTTGAACGGGTGTTCATCCCAAATTATATACCTAAAAGTCTGTAGAGATTCGCCGCCATCCAGGTCATGGTTGTTCCAAATACAATTTGGGACGAACACCCTTTGAATGGTGTGGGAGTAGGCATGGATTTCCAGAGGAAACAACACCTACTCAGGTGACCCTGAGGACACAGATAAACCTCCAAGTGGCCTCAAGGGCTCTCTAAAAAGGATGCAAATGACCAGCTGTCTGCAAGGAGTATCAATCCTTCCATTCCCCACCATCCAGTCAGAGCTGAAGAAGCTTCTTGGATGAGAAGCGAAACGTCTTCAAGGAAAAAACAAAGTCCAGTTGCTTCTTGCAAAAAGCACCTTTGGGACATGTCTTCTATGGTAGCTCTAACAAGTGAGCCAAACTGCAACTGGGTCCTCTTACAACCAAACCTGGCTGAATCGTACGGTCTCCTCTCCATCCAGAAATCTCACAATCATTTCGTATTTTCTGCAGAGAGCGAAAGCTTTCAGCCAGCAGCCGCGCAACCCTCGATCTCCATTACCTGAAAGATGCTGGCACCATAGGGAGCCCGCCACGCATTAAGCAGATTATCTTTGCCGGTACTGATAAACCATTTGCCTGCAGCGAGAGAGGAGAGGAAAAACAGAGAAGGGATCCGGTCTGCGTGCACGAACTTTACAGATGATAAGAGAGAGAGAGAGAGAGAGAGAGAGAGAGAGAGAGAGAGAGAGAGAGAGAGAGAGAGAGAGAGCTTCTTCTGAGGTCCCAGGAGCCATTTATGGATCCTCGATTTACAATCATTCATTTAGTGACCGCTTGAAGTTTACAAGTGTCAGGGTTCCAAACAATAACTCCATAAAAAGCAGAACTCTGAGCCAGGCATATTCCTCAAAGAACAATTTTATTGGAGATATCATATTGGCACAAACTGGTGAAAACCAACTCTGAATGTTCCCGCGGTTTTCAGCTGATTAAACAGTGAAAGTTCCCCCTTTCCCCAAACCATCAGTCACATTGTCCAATCAAGGCACTGGCTGGTTGCCTGGATATTGTGCTCCTCCTCTCTCCAGCCACCTGTTGGAATGTCCTTGGTTCCCACAGGAAACTATTTTGTTTTGGCTACAAACCCCCCCCCCCATCTAACTATGCTGCCCCTCCCTATCCCATCTTCGCATTGTGGCAACCCTGAGGCCTCCAAAATGGCCCCAGGCAGGTTTGCTTCACAGTTGACAACAAAACTATTGGAAAAAGTGACTTATAAACCAGTCCTCACATTTACGACCATTGCAGCATCCCACAGTCACGTGATCAGAACTCGGTTGCTTGGGAACCGGCATGTATTTTATGACAGTTGCAACGTCCCAGGGTCATGTGATTTCCCATTTGTGACCTTCCTCAATTGGCTTCCAACAAGCAAAGTCAAAGGGAGAAGTCAGACCTGCTTAACGACCGCATTATTCACTTAAAAATTGTAGCAAAAAAAACACGTGCCACTCATTTAACAACTATCTTTGCTTAGCCACAGAAATTCTGTCCCAATTGTGGCTGTAAATCGAGGACTACTTGTATAGCAGTTAAAAAAAGTTAATTGTAAATATTAACTACAGGTAATCCTTGACTTGCGACCACAATTGGGCCCAGAATTTATGTTGCTAAGAAATTTGTTAAGTGAGTTTTGCCCAGGGGTGAAATGCTACCGGTTCGGGCCGGTTCGGGCCTACCGGTAGTGGCGGCAGCCAGTGGTTCGGAGAACCGGTAGCAGGGGCAGTGCGAGGCTCTGCCCACCCGCCCGGATGTCGCCATTTTCTTTTTTTAACCCTCTGTGCATGCGGCAGGCCTTCTGCGCATGCACAGAGGGTGAAAAAGCACGCGTGATGGTGGCGCGTGCGCAAATCATGCGCTTCTGAACCGGTAGGGAAGATAAGTAGATTTTGCAGCTGGTTTTGCCTCACGTTACGACCTTTCATGCCACGTTTGTGAAGTGAATCCCTGCAGTTGTTAAGTTAGTAACACGGTTAAGTGAATCTGGCTTCTCCGGTGACTTTATTTGTCAGAAGCTTTTCTGAACAGTTTTTATCCCAGAGCTATAATTGCACTTAATAATGAATTGAAGGGTCACCATCAGTGAGCTGTTGGATAGTATTACTTGGTCTGTTGTATGGATGTTTGAGTGGTTCAGGGTGGGGAATTTGTGATGGGTGGGGCGTGTTTTTAGGGATTGCTATGTGTGCTGGGACTGGTCTTGAAGCGTTATGTGAATTTCGTTGTATGGGTGTACTGTGTATATACGTACAATGACAATAAATTATGATGATGATGATGATGATGATGATGATGATGATGATGATGATGAAGCTCGCAAAAGGAGATCACATGACCCCGGAATGCTGCGACCATCATAACCGTGAGTTCAGTAGTCAAACATGTAAATCACATGACCATGGAGATGCTGCAATGGTCGTTAAGTGTGAAAAACGGTCATAACTCTGTTTTTTTTAATGCCGGTGTAACTTGGAACGGTCACTAAATGAACGGTTGTAAGTCGAGGACTACTTGTATTGCAACAAGACCTTTATTGTCTTTGCAACCCCCAGCTAATCTAGTGGAGTCATTTGCCTATAACGCAGGGAGTTCCCTAGTGGATATTTGTTATCATAATTCAGCCATCTTTCTTTCCCCACGTGATTTGCCACATTCAGACAACGTATTGTGGCAGTTCAATTAACCCATGGAGAGAAATTGTCCAATTTATTTATTTATTATTTATTATTAATATTTGTGTGCCGCTCAACTCAGCAGGGACTCTGAGCGGCTAACAACAATATAAACAATATAATATAAAAACAATTTAAAAAACATAGCTAAAAACACAATAAGAACATTAAAAGCACTCAGTCACTCACACACTCATGGGCCTACATCTATCAACTATTAGGCCCAGGTTTGTCAAAAAAGCCAGGTTTTCACAGCTTTTCTGAAGGCCAATAGGGTGGGGATAGTCCGGATCTCGGGGGGGTAGCTGATTCCACAAAGTAGGGGCCGCCACAGGGAAGGCCCTCGCCCGAGGGCCCGCCAGCCGACATTGTCTAGCCGACGGAACCCATAGCAGGCCAACCCTGTGAGATCTAACAGGTCATAGGGAGGTATATTGTAGGAGACGGTCCGGAAGATACTCTGGCCCTGCACCATATAGGGCTTTAAAGGTAATCACCTACACCAGAGGTCTCCAACCTTGGCAACTTTATGAGGTGTGGACTTCAATTCCCAGAATTCCTCAGCCAGCATGGCTGATTGAGGCATTCTGGGATTTGAAGTCCACACCTCATAAAGTTGCCAAGGTTGGAGACCTCTGACCTACACCTTGAATTGTACCCGGAGACCAATGGGTAACCAATGCAGCTCGCGTAAGATGGGAGTAGTGTGGGTGTACCTAGGCACACCCACCCACAGCACGCGCCGCTGCATTTTGGACCAGCTGAAGTCTCCGAGTACTCTTCAAGGGTAGCCCCATGTAGAGCGCGTTGCGGTAATCAAGCCGTGAGGTGACAATTCATCAAGTCATGAATATATCCAATGCATTGCTTTGTAACACACACACAGACACACCAACATTTAAAAGCACCCAGCTTATACACAATAGAATACACAATAACCAAGTTGGAAGGGGCCTTGAAGGTCTTCTAGTCCAACCCCCTGTTCAAGCCGGAGACCCTATATTATTCCGGACAAACGGCTGTCCAATCTCTTCTTCGAAACTACCTCCTTCGAATCGTTTTTGTTGTTCATTATATTTTACAGGTAGTCCTCGACTTATGACCACCCACTGAGCCCAGAATTTATGTTGCTAAGTGAGAAATTTGTTAAGCGAATTTTGACCCATTTTTTTCTTGCCTCATTTCTGAAGTGAATCACTGCAGTTCTTAAATTAGTAACAAATTAGTAAGCTGTTAAGTGAATCTGGCTTCCCCACGGATTTGGCTGGTCAGAAGGTCGCAAAAAGGAATCATATGACTCGGCGACACCGCAACCGTCATAAATATGAGTCAGTTGCCAAGCATCCAAATGTAAATCACCTGACCATGGGGATGATGCAACAGTCGTAAGTGTGAAAAATGGTCCTAAGTCACTTTTTTCAGTGCTGTTGTAACTCCAAACGGTCACTAAGTGAACTGTTGGAAGTCGAGGACCACCTGTACTTTCCTGAATGTTATTGTGGTGTGTGACTGTGACTTATCTAAGTGGGTTGTGCGAATGCAGCTCCACCAGCTGCCTCCGTCTTTCTTACCCACGCAACCTACCACAGGAAGCGAACTTCAGGGAGAGGACGCAGCTCTCGTGAAGGTGCAGCTGGTACTTCTCCGATTTCGTCACGTGGAGGATTTCCACGTTGCTGCTCTCCATCCCGACCGCCAGCCACTCTCCTGTGGGACAGTAGCCCAGGGAGAAGATCTGGAGGGAAAGGAGGGAGACGGGTGGGAAGGAAGGAAGGAAGGAATAGCAATAGCACTAGCACTTAGACTTATATACCGCTTCATAGTGCTTTCCAGCCCTCTCTAAGCGGTTTACAGAGTTCAGCATATTGCCCCCAACAATCTGGGTCCTCATTTTACCCACCTCAGAAGGATGGAAGGCTGAGTCAACCTTGAGCCTGGTGAGATTTGAACAGCTGAACTGCTGAACTAGCAGTCAGCCTGCAGTGGCTGCATTTAACCACTGCACCACTTCAGCTCTTGAAGCTCTTCTTCAGGAAGGAAGAAAGGAGAGAGAGAGAGAGAAGGAAGGAAGGAAGGAAGGAAGGAAGGAAGGAGAGAGAAAGAAAGAGAGAGATAGAGAAAGAAAGAAAGAAGGAAGGAAAAAGAAGGAAGGAAGAAGAGAGAAAGAAAAAGAAAAAGAAAGAAAGGAAGAAGGAAGGAAGGAAGGAAGGAGAGAGAAAGAGAAAGAAAGAAAGAAAGAAAGAAAGAAAGAAAGAAAGAAAAGGAAAAAAGAAGAAAGGAAGGAGAGAGAGAGAAAGAAAAAGAAAGAAAAAGAAAGAAAGAAAGAAGGAAGGAAGGAAGGAAGGAGAGAGAGAGAAAGAGAGAGAGAGAAAGAAAGAGAGAAAGAAAGAAAGAACGAAAGAAAGAAAGAGAGAGAGAAAGAGAGAGAGAGAAAGAAGGAAGGAAGGAAGGAGGAAGGAAAGGAAGGAAGGAAGGAAGGAAGGAAGGAAGGAAGGAAGGAAGGAAGGAAGGAAGGAAGGAAGGAAGGAAGGAAGGAAGGAAAGATGGGAAAAGTTGAAGATTAAAGCTTAAAAGGTTTGAGGGCCAGGATGGTGCATTTGAAACACACAAAGCAAAATCCACAGCCAAAGATTCTAGTCCTCATGCCTCCAAAGTTAACAGCAGGAGAAGGGTTCATTTACATAAATGATGGCGAACCTATGATGGCGAAATGATGGTCAGTGATGGCGAACCTATGGCACGCGTGCCGGAAGTGGCACGCAGAGTCATCTGTCTGGGCATGCCAGCTGTCGCCCATTGCTCTTCCGGGTTCCAGCACCGGCCAGCTGGTCTTCACACACACGGGAGCTCCAGAAACCAGAAGAGCAGCTCCCTGGTGCACATGCGTGCACCGGGAAGCTGAGCTTCCGGTTTCCAGCACGCATGTGCGCACCGGCCAGCTGGTCTTCGTGCACACATGCACACGTGCGCCAGAAACCAAAAGACCAGGTGCCAACTGCTCTTATGGTTTTTGGCGCTTCCGCACATGCACACCGAGGAGCTGCTCTTCTGGTTTCCGGCGCGTCCCCCGTGCACGCCCGCACACTCCTGTTTCAGCACTCGGTGCCGAAAAGGTTCACCAACACTGAACTAGGTTAATTCAAAGTCAAGTGGTTACACTGTTACAACATGTTAAATGTAGGGTTTTTTAAAAACAACTTTGGCTTATTTTGGGGAAGGGAGTGACTGACGGGGTTATAGGAAGTCAACCCTTGATCACTGGGGAAGCTGGTAGGAAGTTGAAAGTTGTAATATGAAGTCCTCAATTAATGACCCCGTGGTCATTGTTTAACAATGGCAGTTACGACTGTCAGAATGGTCATCGATGAACAGCACGTTCACATGATGTTTAAACATACAACCACCTCACTTAACAACAGAGTTCCCAGTCCCAATTACTGTCCTTAAATGAGGACCACCCATAATTACAGCAGTCCTTCCTTACTGACCGCCTTCCTCAGCAACCGTTTGAAGTTGCAATGGTGTAAAACGAAGCTTCACCACAGGCTGCCGATAAACACAATGCATGAAGAACGTGGAAGCAAAAATTGCAATTTTGGGGGTGTGGGGGTGTCACATAATGCCTTGGTTAAAGACTGCAATGATTTGCTTCACCACCAAATGGGAGGTGAGATGGTTAAACCCACTGAAGTCATGTGATTTTCCACTTAGTGACGGAGTTGCCGGTCCCATTGTGATCGCTAAATGAGGATCACCCACTTGTCCGATATCGGTGTGCCAAGATCCCGCCCCTGCCTAGGGCTGATTGGTTGCCACCGGAGACCCCACCCACTCAAAGGCCGTCCATCAAAAGTCTCCGCCCCTTTCCCAGCTGACCTGCGAGGTGAAGTCGTGTTGCTGCAGCTGCCGGCCTTCGCGGAGGTCCCAGCACCGGACGGTGTTGTCCAAACCGCCGGTCCAAAGTTTGGTGCCGTAATTGGAGATATCAATGCAGCTCGCCCCATCTGTGTGACCCTGGAACTGCCTGCAAAGGGAGGTAGAAACCAACAAGAACGCCTCTAATTTATTTTTATTAAATCATAATACTGTTATAAATCTGAACTAAGCTCCTCATTGGCAACGGGAAGGGCATCCGGCCAGTAAACACTCAGCTCCATTCAGTTGCCCAGACTCCACCCCGCAAGGGATTATGGGGTCATTAAAAGAAGATGCTAATACTCTCATAAATAAGGTAGTTTATAAATCAGGTGGGTCCTATGGTCACCCTCAATTTACAACCATATATGAGCCAAGGTGGCGCAGCAGTTAGAGTGCAGTACTGCAGGCTACTTTAGCTGACTGTGATCAGCAGGTCAGCGGTTCAAATCTCACCGGCTCAAGGTTGACTCAGCCTTCCATCCTTCCGAGGTAGGTAAAATGAGGACCCAGATTGTTGGGGGCAATATAAATATACATTGGTTACTGGTGTAAACCGCTTAGAGCAGCGGTTCCCAACCTTCCTAATGCCATGACCCGCGCCCCGCCTCCGTGCCCCCACCACGACCCACCCCGCTGCCGCCATTTGGGTTCTTTTACGCTTTGCGCATCCCCTTCGCAGAGTCTCTCCCATCTACCTGTAGCGTTTGGGGCGAAGGGGATGGGTCTCTCCGGGCAGCCGCCTGTCCCGGCCCCGCCGAAGTCGCGCACGCCTTTCGCGACGAGGCTTGAAAAGCTCCCAGAGGCAACACGCGAAGCGAGTGAAGACCTCGCCCGGATCTGGAGACTTTGCCCGGATGCCGCCATTTGGGTTCTTTTACTCTCTGTGCATGCGCAGAACGCTTTGCGCATGCGCAGAGGGTAAAAGAACCCAAATAGCGGCGGCGGGATGGGTCGCGGTGGGGGTACGCGGGCGGGGTGCAGGTTGTGGGTGCGATATGGCCAGGCATGTGGCAGTGGGGGGGGAGCTGAGGATGCCAGGGCGACCCCTGGGAAATGGTCGTTCGACCCCCAAAGGGGTCGCGACCCCCAGGTTGGGAACTGCTGGCTTAGAGAGTGCTTGCACTATGAGGCGGTATATAAGTCTCACTAATAAATAAACACATATAAGACAAGAACTACCTGCATTTGCTTTGGGGCTGGGAGAAGCTTAGGCAGTGTGGTTTTCTGAACGAACCAGGTTGAAACAACGTATGGTTTGAATAAATGTCAGCAGAAGAATAAAACTGACAATAATATCGGTAGTCCTCGACTTACGACCACAATTGAGCCCCAAATTTTTGTTGTTCAGTGGAACATTTGTTAAGTGCGTTTTGCCCCATTTTACGACCTTTCTCACCACAGTTGTTAAGGGAATCACTGCAGTTGTTAAATTAGAAACACAGTTGTTAAATGAATCTGGCTTCCCTAGTGACGTTGCTTGTCGGAAGGTCGCAAAAAGGGGAATCACGTGAGCCCTAGGACTCTGCTACTGTCATAAATGTGAGTCAGTTCCCAAGGGTCTCAATCTTGATCATGTGATCATGGGGAGGCTACAACGGTCATAAGTGTGAAAAATGGTCATAAGTCACTTTTTCCAGTGCCGTTGTAACTTCGGTCACTAACTGAACTGTTGTAAGTTGAGGACTACCTGTAGTAACAGCAGCAGCAACATCATACAACCGAAAGCTTTTGTTTAGTTCTTACTAAAGTTGAACAAATATTTCAGTTTTTCTGCTTCAGGAATGAAGAAGGATTTAAATACATGTAGTCCTCGATTTACGACCTCAATTGAGCCCATAATTTCCACTGCTAAGCAAGACAGTTGTTATGTGAGCTTTTCCACAGTTTTCAACCTTTTTTGCCTCAGTTGTTAAGTGAATCACTGCAGTTGTTAAGTTAATGACTCATGCGGTCGTTAAGCGAATCTGGCTTCCCCCATTGTCGGAAGCTGGCTGAGAAGGTCACAAATGGTGATCACGTGACCCCTGGACACGGCAAACGGTCATAACTACGAGCCAGTTGCCAAGCGCCCAAATTTTGATCACATGACCACAGAGATACTGCAATGGTTATGAATGTGAAAACTGGTCCTACGTCACTTTTTTCAGCATCGTCACAACTTCGGACGGTCACTAAATGAATGGCTGTAAGTCGAGGACTACCGGTAAGGCTGCCTGCGTTCCCTCCTCAGCACTCACAAACTAGCATCCCGCCGCTAAACTTCTAAAATTATCTTGGGAAATACCAGATTAGCCATCACCATGGCTCTCACCTAACCATGGTTTGGTTCTGCAAATCCCAGACCACGATGTTGCCGTCGCTGCAGCAGGAGAAGCAGACTTTGGCGTCAGGGCTGATGGCCAGAGCGTAGCAGGCCGGGGCGGAGGAGGTCAGCTCGGCCTTGATCCGGGGCGTAGGGGCTGCCAGGTCCCAGATGGACAAGGTGCTGGCCTCGCCCCCAACGATGAGGCTGCGGCTGTCGGGAAGAAGCTTGCAGGATCTGATGTAATTATCTCGGTTCTGGGGCGGGTGCGGGGGGGAGAGAAAGGCAGAAAGTTACGGTATATAAACTCCATAGCCTAGCTTCCCGCCATCCTAACCCCTGGCATCTCTCGTGCAAAATAATGGTACACATGATAACAACAGCGGCCGATTTTCGAACCATTATAAAAAGAGGCTTCTTTGTACGTACCAGGCAGTCCAGCTGCGCCACGGGGGTCTTGGCGCCCGGCTGCCCCACATCCCAGACCTTGACGCAGCCTTTGCCCCCCGTGTAGACGTGCTGGGTGGAATTGCTGATGGTGACGGCACAGACCACCTCGCCGTGGGAGAGCGTGTGGAGCTGGCGGGCGTGGCGTGGGATGCCGGAGCCGATCAGGGCGTCGGGAGGGAAGGGCACCGGCTGCATCTGCCCGTCAGCGCTTACGTGGAAGGAGTAGGCCCTGTCAGGGTCAGAGAATTAACTGCTATTACAAACTAGTCCTCGGACGTACGACCACAATGGAGCCCAAATTTTATATTGCTAAGCGAACTTTGCCCCAGTTTATGACCTTTCTTGCCACAGTTGTTAAGTGAATCATGGCAGTTGTTAAGTGAGTAACACGGTGGTTAAGTGAATCTGGCTTCCCCCTTGTCAGAAGGTCGCAAAAGGGGATTGCGTGACTCCAGGACACTGCAACCGTCATAAATACGAGTCAGTTGCACAAGCATCTGAATTTTGACCACGTGACATGGGGATGCTGCAAACATCGTAACTGAAAAACGGTCATAAATCACATTTTCCATTGCTGTTCTACCTTTGATCGGTCACTAAATGAACTGTTGTAAGTCAAGGACTCCTTGCAGTGGTGGGTTGCTACCGATTCGGACTGGTTCGCCCGTACCTGTGGCAAAAATTTGCCCCTGCTCACCGAACCGGTAGCGATGGCCGGCTGTCCACACCCCCGAACTGGTCCTCCGGTCGCCGCTCCTTGAAAGCGGCTGGCAAAGAACCCTTTGCGCATGTGCAGAGGCTTCTGCGCATGCACAGAGGGTCATTTCTGTGCTGTGACTCAGGTGTACACGCGCACGAGCTAAGCGCGCGCACACGAAACACACACTTCCGGGACCGCCTCCTACCACATACCTCCCTACAACCAGTTAGGTCCCACAGAGTTGGCCTCCTCCAGGTCCCATCAGCCAAACAATGTCGGTTGGCGGGTCCACGGGGGAGAGCCTTCTCTGTGGGAGCCCCATCTCTCTGGAACCAACTCCCACCAGAGATCCGGACTATACCCACCCTACTGGCCTTCCGCAAAGCCGTAAAAACATGGCTCTTCTGGCAGGCGGGGTGAAGAAGATCGGATTCCCCCATGAATGAGTGATTTTTAAAATTATGTAATGTTTTAAATTATTATGTATTTGTATTGTATTGTTCTTATTCCTGCTGTACGCCGCCCTGAGTCCTACGGGATTGGGCGGCCTATAAGAACTTTTAATTAAATTAAATTAAATTAAACCTCCGACGCAAGGCGAACCTGTAGGGGAAGGTAAGTACAACCCACCCCTGGCTCCTTGTACTTTTATTTCTTGTTTTACTGATAAAAGGCTGCCTGGTCGAAAGACTGTGGTGATCGCTATCCTAAATCTCCAAAAGTTAATCAATGTTACGTTATTATTTTAATGTTTTAATGGTTTTATTGGTGGTAAACCGTGATGCCTCTGATCAAGATGGAAATAGGCACAGAAGGAAATAAATAAATACATAAAATGCTGCCCATGCTTACAATCACCGAGAAAAATCACATTTTTCCCCTCCCAATCAGGAAACCCAACTTACGGCTTGCTGCCGGAAATAGCAGGGAGGGAAGCCGAGGGGGGCGATCCCCGCAAATGTGGGTGAGATTCAAAAGCCACCTGTGGAATACAAAGAAGGAATCAGGGATCAACTGGGACTTGGGATGAAAATCTGTTTTAGATTTGGAAGCTTTCCAGTTTAACGCTTAGCTTTGATGCTGTAGAAATGACTAGTACAGACGAAGTATGGCAAAGTACAAAATTGTATATATTAACAAAGAACCAACCCACTGCAATACAATGTCCCCTGTTCAGGGGTGGGTTGTAACTTACCTTGCCGCCGGTTCACTTCCTCCTGCGCCACGTGGGCGTGCACGCATTGTGCGCCGTGCGGACTCATCGCATGCATGCGCAGTGCCAAAAACTCAGTTTCTGCACATGCGCAGAAGCCAAAACCAAGATGGTGGCGCCGATGGTGCTGCCAAGAGAGCCGGTTCGGGGGCGTGGCCAGCCAGCGATCGCTCCTGGTTCGGCAAGCGGGGGGAAATTCCTGCTACCGGTTCTGGTTTAACTACCGGTTCTAATCACATTATTTCTGTATTATATCTATAACTATTACTCTTTATTCTAGGTATACACAGTTACTCTAATACTGCCTCCTTAATATTGCTTGTTCCTGATTGCTTATTTGTACCCTATGACTATCATTAAGTGTTTTTTACCTCATGATTCTTGACAAATGTCTCTTTTTCTTTATGTACACTGAGAGCTTATGCACCAAAGACAAATTCCTTGTGTGTCCAATCACACTTGGCCAATAAAGAATTCTATTCTATTCCATAAAGAATTCTATTCTTCTCACAGATGAAGGATTGTCAGATAATTTGACCTAACTGGGTTTGACATCTCAATCTCCTCCCCTCCCTTTTAAAAACCCAGTTCGGAAGGCTGCCCCGATGCTCACCAAAGGAGACCGTCCGTAACCTCCGGGCCCTGCAGAAAGATGGATGCTGATATAGGAACTCGGTGCAGCCAATTCACCATTGAGGGTCGCGTGAGGCATCACCCCAAAAGACGAACCAAAATGGCTGCTGAAAGAATTGAGCGGACTCCGCAAGGCTGTTTTAGAGAGAGAAGAAAAAAGAGGTTTGTTTCTTTCAGCTAAACAGAATACAGGCAGTCCTCCATTTACGACCACAACTGAGCCCAAAAATTCCGTTGCTAAGCGAGACTGTTGTTAAGTGAACTTTGCCCCGTTTTACAACCTTTTTTGTCACGCATGTTAATCACTGGAGTTGCTCAGACAGTAACCCCGTTGTTAAGCAAACCCCATTGACGTCGCTTGTCAGAAGGTCGCAAAAGGGGATCGCCTGACCCACCCACCCCCGCGGGACATGGCAACCTGTCGTAAATATGAGACGGTTGCCAAGTGTCCGAATTTTGACCGTGTTGAGCACGGGGGATGCCCTAACGGTCATAAGTGTGAAAAACGGTCATCGGTGCCGTTGTAACTTTGCTCACTAAAGGAATGGTTGTAAGGACTACCTGGACATTTAAGCCACTTCTGAGCATGCCAAGAGTTCTGCAGAAGTCAAAAAGATTGCATGTTCTCACATCAAGGACCCCAATACCAGTGCCTGGAAGGAGGAAGCATTTTGGGGGAGTGAGCACCCCCAAATTTACCCAGCTCAGGGTACAGCAAATGCCAGCAATATTCAGATGACCTTGGCAAACAGCGAGATTGATATACAGAGTCTGGCAGAAACGACTGAAGCAGAAACCGGGAAATTAAATCAATGACTCACTGATAACATCCGTGGTGGCAATCTGAGGCAGGTAACTCGGGCCGGGTCGGGGAGTGAGTATTTCGGAGACTGGAGACAAGCTGGCTGATTTGCAAGGAGCTGGATTGGTTTCATTCTAGAAAGAAAGGGTTAATTTAAATACTGAAGTGCGCCAAAAGTTTTATCAGTTTGTTTGATGGAACCTCCAGGACCTATGGTAGTCTACCTGAAGGGGACAGATTATGGAGGGGGGGATGTCTTACCTTTATATCCTGATTGAATTGTCTCATTGGTCACTTTCGGAAACAGGATGTGGGGACTTTGACTCCCAGAATTCCCCAGCCAGCATTTGTGGACTTGAAATCCCAGAATTCCCCAGCCAGCATTTGTGGACTTGAAATCCCAGAATTCCCCAGCCAAGATTTATGGACTTCAACTCCCAGCATTGTTAGCCCACATTTTTGGACTTCACCTTCCAGAATTCCCCAGCCAACATGTGGATTTCAACTACCAGAATTCCTCAAGCGATCATGTTTTCCAAATTTGGCAACTCATATTGAAATGTGGATTTCAATTTTCCGCAATGCTAGCTGGGGAATTCTGGGAGTTGAAGTCCACACATGTTGACTGGAGCAATCTGGAAGCTGAAGTCCACAAATGCTGGCTAAAGAATGCTGGCTACAAATGCTGGCTGAGGAATTCTGGGAGTTGAAGTCCATCGATGCTGACTAGCTGAACCCTAATTTTTACAGTCCTCTTGCCACCTGCTGTAACCTTGTGCACCCTGGATAGATTAGAAGCAGGCTAGGAATGATGGGAGCTGAAGTCTAGAGTACCAGATTGGTGAGAAACAAGTCTTCAAAAGAGGAAACACCCCACTGTCTACATTCCCCCGTCTTCTATTGAACCCCGTTCGGTTGGTCCCGCACCGCAGGGCTGTTTTTTGATTCAGGGGAAATTCATTCCCAATCCCATCTTTGCCTCCTTGTCTCAGCTGGGACTGATGGGCGTTAGACAGTCCAATCAACGCCGCTCTATTTTCCCACCCCACCCCCAAGGTTTACAACTGCTGCAATCTTGCCAGCAGTCATCGATCGAATCTGCACAGCGGGAATACGGTTCTGAGTGCAGATTTGACCCCTGTGCTGCCCTCTAAAAACTGCGTTCAGGTCAACAGCGCCCATCGAACCGCATCAGCCTCCTTTTCCCACCCCGCCCAATGTCTTTCGGTGTCAGTCAGTTTCCGGGAGGTGTAGTAAGCGCAGGGTTGGAGCTTCCCCCTCCGCATTCCACCGGAACAGGACGGCTCCAGTGGTGGGATTTAAATAATTTAACAACTGGTTCGCCCAGGGTCAGGTTGGCTGTCGTAGGAGGCGTGGGCCATCCCCATCTTCCAGCTCCACTGTGACAGCCAACCTGATCCTGGGCGAACCGGTTGTTAAATTACACCATCACACACACACACACCTCCACTATCAAAGTGGATCCTGGACGCTGCGCTGCAATGGAGAAACAGGAAACGGAGCGCCCGGCCGGCAGGAGGGAAGGAGGAGGAGCAGGGAGAAGAAAGCGGAAAAGCAGTCTTCTCCTTCCCTCGCGCTGTTCACTCCGTTGCCCATTTCTTCCATTGCAGCGCAGTGCCCAGGATCCACTTTGATAGCCGGGGGCGGGGGTAATTTAACAACTGGTTCGCCTGAACCGGTGTGAACCGGCTGAATCCCACTACTGGACAGCCCCCTCTGCTACATCGCTAGTGTCGGCCTGTATTACGAAGGGGTCCTCCAGGTTTGGGTGCTTGAGGGCCGAATGGGAGTTTTCGGCTCCTACCCTTGGCCGCGCCTGCTTCTCCGCCAGGGTTCCGCCTCCGGGCATTCACCTCTAGCTTTTCTCCTCGGCTGACACGCCCCTAGCTGTTCGCCCTGGCCAATGGGCCATGGCCCCTCTGTCTCACGCGCTTCGGCACGACCCATTCGACGACACACTGTTCGTCCCGGGCTTTTTGGCCACCCAGGACAGTTAGCCACCAGCCAATCGGCTAGCTGCCAATGCTGGCAGCCAGAAGCCACGGTGTTAGGGTTAGGGTTTGGATGGATAGATGGATGGATGGATGGAGAACAGCTGTCTCTCTTAGCAACGGAGATTCGGTGAAGCCAGATTCACTTAGCGACTGTGTGACTGACTTAGCGACCGTTCAAGTTACAGCGGCACTGGAAAAAGGGACTTTTGACTGTTTTTCACAGTTAATGACCGTTGCAGCATCCCCATGGTCAGGTGATCCAATTTTGCATGCTTGGCAACTGACTCTTACTTATGACGGTCTTCTTTCTTTCTTTCTTTCTTTCTTTCTTTCTTTCTTTCTTTTCTTTCTTTCTTTCTTTCTCTTTTGTTCTCCCTTCCCTTCCCTCCCTCTTTCTTTCTCTTTCTTTTTCTCCCTTCCCTCTATTTCTGTTTCTGTTTCTCTTTCTTTCTCCCTTCCTTCCCTCCATCGCCTCTTCCTTCTTTCTTTCTTTCTTTCTTTCTTTCTTTCTTTCTTTCTTTCTTTCTTTCTTTCTTTCTCTTTTGTTCTCCCTTCCCTTCCCTCCCTCTTTCTTTCTCTTTCTTTTTCTCCCTTCCCTCTATTTCTGTTTCTGTTTCTCTTTCTTTCTCCCTTCCTTCCCTCCATCGCCTCTTCCTTCTTTCTTTCTTTCTTTCTTTCTTTCTTTCTTTCTTTCTTTCTTTCTTTCTTTCTTTCTTTCCTTTCTTTCTTTCTTTCTTTCTTTTCTTTCTTTCTTTCTCTTTTGTTCTCCCTTCCCTTCCCTCCCTCCCTCTTTCTTTCTCTTTCTTTTTCTCCCTTCCCTCTATTTCTGTTTCTGTTTCTCTTTCTTTCTCCCTTCCTTCCCTCCATCGCCTCTTCCTTCTTTCTTTTTCTTTCTTTCTTTCTTTCTTTCTTTCTTTCTTTCTTTCTTTCTTTCTTTCTCTTTTGTTCTCCCTTCCCTTCCCTCCCTCTTTCTTTCTCTTTCTTTTTCTCCCTTCCCTCTATTTCTGTTTCTGTTTCTCTTTCTTTCTCCCTTCCTTCCCTCCATCGCCTCTTCCTTCTTTCTTTCTTTCTTTCTTTCTTTCTTTCTTTCTTTCTTTCTTTCTTTCTTTCTTTCTTTCTTTCTTTTCTTTCTTTCTCCCTTCCCTCTCTCCCTTCCTTTCTTTACTTTCTTTTTTCTCTTTCTTTCTTTCTCCCTTCTCTTCTCTTCCCTTCCCTTCCCTCCCCTCCCCTCCCTTCCTTCCTTCCTTCCATCTCTCTCTCCTCTCTCTCTCTCTCTCTCTCTCTCCCCCCCTTCCCTTCCCTCTCTCCTTCTAAGGCTAGGATACCTACCCGAAACAAAAACTCCTTTGGATGAAGCCAGCGTACTTACCAACCAACCCCCCCACTGCTATTCCCTTCCCGTTCATTCTCAGGGAGGCAGGATCAGGTACAGAGGACCTTCCACCCCCTCCCCTTCCTTCTCCCAACAAGCGCCTGAGACCGTTTGACTGCAGCGCTTCCCCCAACCCCCACCCCTGAGATCGATCGCACCGTGGCTTCTGGCTGCCAGCATTGGCAGCTAGCCGATTGGCTGGCGGCTAACTGTCCCGGGCAGCCAAAAGCCTGGGACGAACAGTGTGCTGTTGAATGGGCCGCGCCGAAGCGCGTGGGATGGAGGGGCCATGGCCCATTGGCCAGGGTGAACAGCTAGGGGCGTGTCAGCCGAGGAGAAAAGCTAGAGATGAATGCCCGGAGGCGGAACCCTGGCGGAGAAGCAGGCGTGGCCAAGGGTAGGAGCCGAAAAGTCCTAAACCCGCCTGAGGGTTGGTTCCTCCGCAAAAAAACATTTCAGCTTTTCGAAAGCCGCTTGACATTCCATAGTCCCGTGATGGCGAACCTATGGCACGCATGCCACAGCTGGCACGCAGAGCCCTCTCTGTGGGCACGCAAGCCGTCACCCAGCTCAGCTCTATCGTACATGCATGTGCGCGGCTCCCGGAGGCCAGCTGATTTTGGGGGGACATGGGGGGCACATGCAGGAGATGCATACATGTGGTGGGTGGGGGTCAAGTGCGCATGCGTGGGGGGGTGGAGGTCGCATGGAGGGTGTGGTGTACACCCCCCCACAGCCCATTTTTGGGCCCAGGAGACCGCAGGGAGGCTTACTAGGCCCCAAAAGCTCTATGTCAACGAAGTTTCATTTTAATGTATGCCGATTTAGTGTACATTCAAAGTGACAATAAAGTTATTCTATTCTCCCAAAAGTGCTTTTTCAGGAGACAACTGGACTTTCTTGTTTTTTCTTTTGAAGACGTTTCGCTTCTCATCCAAGAAGCTTCTTCAGCTCTGACTGGATGGTGGGGAATGGAGGGATTTATAGTCCTTGCAGACAGCTGGTCATTGGCATTCTAATTTAGAGGGTCCTTGAAGCACTTGGATCTGTATCCTCAAAGTCACCTGAGTGGTGCTCCTGGTTCCTGTAGTCTGCAATTTTTTTCCCCTCTGGCAATCCATTCCTTCTCCCACACCATTCCAAGGGTGTTCAGAAACTTTCTGACGGTGAGAGTGATCAACCAGTGGAACAGCTTGCCAGCGGAGGTTGTGAGAGCCCCAACACTTGCGACCTTCAAGGGGAGACTGGACTGCCATCTGTCTCAAATGGTGTAGGAACTCCTGCTTGAGCAGAGGGTTGGACTAGATGACCTACAAGGTCCCTTCCAACTCTAATAATAAATCTAAATCCCAAATTGTAGAGCAAAAAGTCTGTAGAGATTCTCAGCCATCCAGGTCACGGTTGTCCCAAAGGTGCTTTTTTTTTCAAGAGGCAACTGGACTTTCTTGTTTTTTTCTTTCGGAGACGTTTCGCTTCTCATCCAAGAGGCTTCTTCTGAAAGGTGAGGCCGCCGAATGGGTGGGGTCGCTCCGCGATGAGGGGGGCTCTGGAATTGGGGAATGTTGACCGCCTTCCCGGAGGAGCTTTGAGTCAGATTCGAGGAGCCCACACAAGCCCTCCTCTGGGGTTCACATGGTGCAATTATAAAACTTTTTTTGTTGTTGTTGTTCTGGGGACAGTCCATTGCTCCATCGAGGACCTGCAGGAGTGACCTTGGCGCTTTGGAAGCTCTCACGGTCCGTGAACGAAGTCTTGGCATTCCGTTTCCTCTCTACACATTCCACCCTTCTCCCCCCCATTTCCGTTGGCGAGTTGAATAATTGAACAGTGATAGAAGCTAGAAGGCAATAAAGCGATTGAATCTTGACACTGTTTGTACCCATCAAGAAAGAGGGGAGGGGGTGAGCAATCCTGGAAAGGAGAGAGGGGTTCTCTCCCAGGCTACAAAATAAGAAATGAAGGGGGGGGGAGGAACAGGGCTGCAAAATTGATCCCAATTTTCTCCTGGGTTTTTTCCCTTTTACTCTCCATGCCAGCCCCCAGATGGTCTGGTAAAATCTCTCTCTCTCTCTCTCTCTCTCTCTCTCTCTCTCTTTTTTTTTTTTTTCTCTTCTCTCTCTTTCTCTCCCTCTCTTTTTTCTTTTTCTCTTTCATTCTCTCTTTCTCTCTCTCTCTTCGCTCTTTCTCTCACTCTTTCTCTCTTTTTTCTTTTCTCTTTCTCTCCCTCTCTCTTTCTATCTTTCTCTCCCTCTCTTTGTCTCATTCTTTCTCTCTCTCTTTCTCTCTCTCTCTCCCTCTCTCTTTCTATCTCTTATCTCCCTCTTTCTTTGTCTCTTTCATTCTCTCTATCTCTCTCTCTCCCCCTCCCTCTCCCTCTCCCTCTCTTTTTCTCTTCTCTCTCTTTCTCTCCCTCTTTTTTCTTTTTCTCTTTCATTCTCTCTTTCTCTCTCTCTCCCTCTCCCTCTCTTTTTCTCTTCTCTCTCTTTCTCTCCCTTTTTTCTTTTTCTCTTTCATTCTCTCTTTCTCTCTCTCTCTTTCTCTTCGCTCTTTCTCTCACTCTTTCTCTTTTTTTCTTTTCTCTCTCTTTCTCTCCCTCTCTTTCTATCTTTCTCTCCCTCTCTTTCTCTTTGTCTCTTTCATTCTTTCTCTCTCTCTTTCTCTCTCTCTCTCTCCCTCTCTCTTTCTATCTCTTTCTCTCCCTCTTTCTCTTTGTCTCTTTCATTCTCTCTCTCTCTCTCCCCCTCCCTCTCTTTTTCTCTTCTCTCTCTTTCTCTCCCTCTCTTTTTTCTTTTTCTTTCATTCCCTCTCTCTCTCTTTCTCTCTTTTTTCTTTTCTCTCTCTTTCTCTCCCTCTCTCTTTCTATCTTTCTCTCCCTCTCTTTCTCTTTGTCTCTTTCATTCTTTCTCTCTCTCTCTCTCTCTCCCTCCCTCTCCCTCTCTTTTTCTCTTCTCTCTCTCTCCCTTTTTTCTTTTTCTCTTTCTTTCTCTCTCTCTCTTTCTCTTCACTCTCTTTCTATCACTCTTTCTCTCTCTTTTTTTCTTTTCTCTCTCTCTCTCCCTCTCTCTTTCTATCTCTTTCTCTCCCTCTCTGTCTCTTTCATTCTTTCTCTCTCTCTCTTTCTCTTCGCTCTCTCTCTCCCTCTCTCTTTCTATCTCTTTCTCTTTGTCTCTTTCATTCTCTCTCTCTCTCTCCCCCTCCCTCTCCCTCTCCCCCTCCCTCTCCCTCTCCCTCTCTTTTTCTCTTCTCTCCCACTCTTTCTCTCTCTTTTTTTCTCTTCTCTCTCTCTCCCTCTTTCTATCTCTTTCTCTCCCTCTCTTTCTCTGTCTCTTTCATTCTCTCTCTCTCTTTCTCTTTGCTCTCTCTTTCTCTCCCTCTTTCTGTATATATCTCTTTCTCTCTCTCTCTAACTTTCCCCCCCTCTCTCTCTTTCCCTCTCTCCCTCTCTCTCTCTCTCTCATGCGCACACACACACAAAATAACACACAGATTCCTTGGCCAGCCCTCGTCTTCCCCCTCCCCTCCCTTCTGCACGCCTGCTCTAATAGCAATTAATTATACATT
The DNA here is from genome assembly GCA_023053685.1 of Diadophis punctatus similis. Lineage (NCBI taxonomy): Eukaryota > Metazoa > Chordata > Lepidosauria > Squamata > Dipsadidae > Diadophis > Diadophis punctatus. Next base: position 319,204,531 of record JALIGW010000001.1, read on the forward strand.
AAAATCCTCCCTGGAATTCAAAGCCCTTGGTGGGCTGCTAATTAACGGAGCTCCCCAGCTTTTGAGGAGGGGGCACGGGAAGCCCAGCGGAGCCGAAGGGGGAAAGGGGGAAGGGGAGGGAAGAAAAAAGAGAAAACAGGCAGAGAGGGAGCCTAGCAACCAGTGTCACCAGCCCCACGGAATTGCAAAAGCATCTTTGCAGCCCAGATGTTGTCTGTCTGTCTGTCTGGGTCTCCCCGTCTTGCCAGCTGCCCCTTTTCATTTCTCTGCAATATTCACATTTTTTTTCTTTTTCAGTTTCTGGGTTTGGATTTTTGACAAGGCTGAGAATATCTCAATCCCATCTGGTTTAATTTTCCAGGGAGTTAGTGTGGACGGAGGTTGGAATGGACGGAGGTCTGGATGTAATTCTCCAACAAGCGTGGTTTGCTTTTTAGATCTTTTTGCCCTGAGGTACAGGTAGTCCTTGACTTACGACCACAATGGGGCCCAAATTTTCCATTACTAAACAATTAAGTGAGCTTTGAACCATTTTACGGCCTTTTGTTTACCAGAGCTCTTAAGCGATTCCCTGCCGTCGTTAAGTGAATCACATGGTCCTTAAGTGAATCTGGCTTACGCCATTGACTTTGCTTGTGGGCAGCCAGCTGGGAAGGTCACAAAGGGTCCACAACCCAGGGAACAGGGCAACCATCACAAAAACATGCCAGTTGCCAAGCGGGCCAATTTTTTGATCATGTGGCCAGAGGGATGCTGCAACTGTATTGCTAACTTTGGCATACAAAACCTTTGCCAGACCAGTCCTCGAATACAGCTCGTCTGCCTGGAATCCACACTGTATATCGGACATTAATACGATTGAGCGGGTCCAGAGGTATTTCACGAGAAGAGTACTCCACTCCTCTGCTCACAATAGAATCCCTTATGCCACCAGGATTGAAATTTTGGGCTTGGACAATCTGGAACTGCGCCGCCTGCGGTCTGACCTAAGTATAGTACACAAAATTGTCTGCTACAGCGTCTTACCTGTCAACGACTTTTTCAGCTTCAACCTCAATAATACACAATCGAGACAAACTCAAGGTAAACCGCTCCAAACTCGACTGCAGAAAATACGACTTCAGCAACAGAGTGGTCAACGCCTGGGATGCTCTACCCGACTCCGTTGTTACAGCCTCAAACCCTCGCGGCTTCAACCTCAAACTGTCTACCGTGGACCTCACCCCATTCCTAAGAGGTCCGTAAAGGGGGCGTGCATAAGCACACCAGCGTGCCTACCGTCCTTGTCCTACTGTCCCCAACACTGAGCTTGTCGATCAGAAAGGTCGGCAGTTCGGTGGTTCAAATCCCTAGTATAGATCTCCTACATGAGCAGGGGGTTGGACTAGAGGACCTCCAAGGTCCCATCCAACTCTGTTACTGTTGTTGTTATTATTATTATTTGTATTCATTTCCTTTGTTCATGTTCATATTCATACTTATGTACATGTTTGACAAACAAACAAACAAACAAACAAACAAACAAACAAACAAACAAACAAACAAACAAACAAACAAACTAACTAACTAACTAACTAACTAACTAACTAACTAACTAACTAACTAACTAACTAACTAGGAGCCGTGGTGGTGCAGTGGTTATAATGCTATATTTCAAGCTGACTCTGCCCAATGCCAACAGTTCGATCCTGACCGGCTCAAGGTTGACTCAGCCTTCCATCCTTCCGAGGTCAATAAAAGGACCCAGATTGTTGGGGGCAAGAGGCTGACTCTATAAACTGCTTAGAGAGGGCTGCAAAGCAATGTGAAGTGGTAAATGTCTTTATAATAAGCAATAGCTATTGCTGTCTGTCTGTCTGTCTGTCTGTCTGTCTGTCTGTCTATCTATCTATCTGTCTATCTATCTATCTATATCTACCGGCATCTCTCTCTCTCTCTTTCTCTCTCCCTTCTCTCTCTTTCATTTAATCTATCTTCTTTCTATCTAAAATCTGTCTCCCTCTCTCCCCTTTCTCTTTCATTTTATCTTCTGTCTATCTTCTGTCTATCTACCATCTTTCTCTCTCTTTCTTTCTTTCTCTCTCCCCCCTCTCTCTTTCATTTAATCTGTCTATCTTCTGTCTATCTACCATCTTTCTCTCTCTTTCTCTCTCCCTCTCTCCGCCCTCTCTCTCTTTCATTTAATCTGTCTATCTTCTGTCTATCTACAATCTCTCTCTCTCTCTCCCCCGCCCCTCTCTCTCCACAGAATGCAGTGCTGCAGGCTATCTCTGCTCAAAGCCAGGAGTTCAATCCTGACTGGCTCAAGGTTGACTCAGCCTTCCATCCTTCCGAGGCCGGTAAAATGATAACCCAGATTGTTAGAAGGGCAAGAGGCTGACTCTGTAAACCGCTTAGAGAGGGCTGTAAAAGCACTGTGAAGGCGGTATATAAGTCTATCCGCTATTGCTAAAAAGGTAAATCAGCTATCCATTCAAGGAGGAGGGGGTATCGTGTGTAGACACTGCCCATGAGTTATAACCACCCTTCCACTTACCAAATTCGGGTCCTTGCCTTTGAGAGGTGTGGGGCTGCGGCTGGATGCCAGCGAGGCTGGACTGTTCGTAAAGCCCCTTTGGCTGGGCAGGAGTTGGGCAGCGGAGGTGCACAGTGGGCTCCCGTGCTCAGAAGGAAAGTCCTGGAAGAGGGGGGGGGAAAGGTTTCATGCCTTCAGTTTTGTCGAGATATTCGGCACAATAGGGAACGAATGCAAAAATAGAGGTAGAGATTTAAAAACTAAAAAGATTGGATTGAGCCACAAAGAGTCTATAGACGCAGGGGTCTGCAACAGGGGTGGGTTCCTAATTTTTTTACTACCACTCTGTGGGTGTGGTTTATTTTGTGGGTGTGGCTTGTCAGCCATGTGACCAGGTGGGCGTGGCTTCTCGGACTGCTGAAGGGAGGGGGACTGAGATAGGTCCTGCCGCCCGTTCCCCCTCCCCTCAGCAGCTTGAGAAGCCTCAAACATGCGAAAATGCCTAGGATCATCACCGCATGTTCGTGGCTTCTCGGACTGCTGAAGGGAGAGGAACTGAGATAGCTCCTGCCGCCCGTTCTTTCAGCGTCTCACGCGCTCCCTCAGCCATCCTCCCCTGCTTGGATTTACTGTGGGGTAGGAAGGCAGCGCATGAGCAGTGGCGGAAACTCGACTTCTGGGCATGCGCAGAAGAAATTTTTTTTAAAAAAATGGCGGCGCCCAGGCACCGGCAACTGACCGCACTGGTACTGTGACGTCACCAGTGGGCCACTACCGGTGCTATAGAGTGGACCGCACTGGTAGGAACCCACCACTGATCTGCAACCTTGGCAACTTTAAGCCTGGAGGACTTCAACTCCCAGAATTCCCCAGCCAGCTAAGCTGGCTGGGGAATTCTGGGAGTTGAAGTGCACCAGGCTTATAGTTGCCAAGGTTGCAGACCCCTGCTTTTAGAGGGCACTCAATCTCATACAGGTAGTCCTCGACTTACAACCATTTGTTTAGTGACCGTTCCAAGTTACAACGGCACGAAATAAAAGTGACCGAGGACCGTTTTTCACACTTACGACGGTTGCAGCATCCTCAGGGGCATGTGATCAAAATTCAGCCGCTTTGCACCTGACAGCTGCAGCATCCCGGGCTCAGGTGATCCCCTTTTGAGACCTTCTGACCAGCAGAGTCAATGGGGAAGCCAGATTCACTTAACAACCGTGTTACTAACTTAACAACTGCGGCGATTCACTTAACAACTGTGGCAAGCTGGAATTAACAACCTGATAGATATTTTAAATATTTAGGTATTTTGAATAGGTATAAATACTTAATGTTTATTTATTAACTACGTAATATTTACTTAAGTTTTATTTAAATTTGAGGAAATGTAGTGTGTTGTAATTGAGTGAAATGGGGAGGAAAGATTCTCTCTTTTTTTTCTTCTTTTTTTTAAATTTTTTAAAAAACTTTTATTAGATTTCATATAGGTTATATAAAGGACAGATGTTTAGTGGTGTAAATTACCAGCCTGAGACATTGAATGGTGTTTGATTAATAATACGCTTGCTCTTTTTTTTCTTTTGACTATGTTTTAAAAAGTTTTGAAGAATTAGGAGTTAAAGACTCAAAGAAATGTGGAAGTTAAGCATTTCTTTTTAACTTAATTTAAATTTATTTTATTGAATATTATGCCCTGTACTTTCTCTGGGAAGTCCGGGGGTGGGTGGGGGGAGGGGAGACGGGGGGAGGGTAAGGGGGTGGGTTGGGGTGAGGGAGGAAGGGGGGAGAAAAGAGAAAAATGTTTGTACTTTGTACTTATAAAACTTTTTGAATTAAAAAAAACTGTGGCAAGAAAGACCATAAAATGGGGCAATACTCACTTATTATGGAAATGTTAGGTTCAATTGTGGTCATAAGTTGAGGATACTTAAGAGTTTTTTTTTTTTAATTTATTCTCAGATACTGCCTGAACGGTTTCCCTGGGAAAGTTTTTCAGAAGTCGCTTGCCGTTTCCTCTTTCCTGGGGCTAAGAGAAAGGGACTGGCTCACGGTCACCCAGCTGGCTTCACGCCCAGGGCAGAACTCGAACTCACAGCCTCCCAGTTTCTAGCCTGGTGCCTTCACCACTATGCTAAAGCGGCTCTTGGTCTAATAGTAAAATGCACTAAAACCATCGGTGCGAACCTTGGCAGCTTTAAGATGCGTGGACTTCAATTCCCAGAATTCCCCAGCCACCGATTGGGAAATGCCAAATATCCATCACAAAAAATAGCAACAAGGATCGAACTGAACCCGTTTCTTCTTGTGTTTCAAGGAATTCTCTGTTGAACTCAAGTTGCATACAATATTGGTTTAGGCTGCAATTTTAGGTGGGGACCGAAGGGCTAAAACCAGTGGTGGGTTCCTACCAGTGTGGTCCACTCTATAGCACCGGTAGCGGCCTGCTGGTGACGTCACAGTACCGGTGCAGTCAGTTGCCGGTGCCTGGGCACCGCCTTTAAAAAAAATGTTGTTAAATTTTTTAAAAATATTTTCTTCTGCGCATGCCCAGAAGCCGAGCTTTCGGCTCTGCGCATGCACAGCCTTCCTACCCCACAGTGAGTCCAAGCAGGGGAGGATGGCTGAGGGAGTGCGTGAGACGCTGAAAGAACGGGCGGCAGGAGCTATCTCAGTTCCCCTCCCTTCAGCAGTCCGAGAAGCCACGAACGCACGGTGATGATCCCAGGCATTTTCGCACGTTTGAGGCTTCTCGAGCTGCTGAGGGGAGGGGGAATGGGCAGTAGGAGCCTAGGATCATCGAATGGGGAGAAGCATTCAGGCCGGACGGAGCGTCCTAGAAGAACTGCTGCCACGGTCTTGCTGCTCCCGCTGCGGGGGCTGCGTTGTGGGTGGGCAATGCCCCCCTGCTTCTCCGGCCGCTGCCAAGCTCCCGAGGCCCACGCCCACCCGGTCACATGGCTGGCAAGCCACGCCCACAAAATAAGCCACGCCCACAGAGTGGTAGTAAAAAAATTAGGAACCCGCCCCTGGCTAAAACATACAAAGAACGGTTGCAGGAATTGGGTATGTCTAGTTTAATGAAAAGTAGGGCTAGGGGTGGCATGATAGTAGTCTTCCGGTATTTGAGAGGCTGCCACAAAGAAGAGGGGGTTAAGCTATTCCCCAAGGCACCAAAAAAGAAGACAAGAAACAAAATAGATGGAAACTCATCAAGGAGAAAAGCAACCTAGAAATAAGGAGAAATTTCCTAACAGTAGGAACACTTAATCAGTGGAATGACTTGCCTCCAGAAATTGTGGGTGCTCCAACACTGGAGGCTTCTAAGAAGAGATAGGACAACCATTTGTCTGAAATGGTGTAGGGCAGTGGTTCCCAACCTGTGGGTCGGGACCCCTTTGGGGGTCGAACGACCATTTCCCAGGGGTCGCCCCGGCATCCTCAGCTCCCTCCACACTGCCATAAGCCTGGCCATATCGACTCAACTCCCCCGAGTCCTCCGATTGGTTGGGAGAGGTGCCATTCGGTGAGAGGCGTTTGTGACACCTGGCGGCCGAGCTTTGATGGCATCAGCTAAGGGGCCAGCTTTGCTTTGAATTCTGGGAGTTGAAGTCCAGGCACCTTAAAAGTTGCTGAGATTGAGAAATATTGCTGTACACTTGTTGGTTATCAAGTCTAAATATAGAAGTAGACTTCTTGTGGAAGATGATATTCCTTGTGCTCTTGCAAAGACTGGCCCGAGAATTTCTGATCTGGCATAATTACATATTGTTTTTGTGATTAATCGCCATGCTTTAATTATGTTCAATTTGTAACAATGAAAATACATCCTGCATATTAGATATTTACATTACGATTAATAACAGTAGCAAAATTACAGTTATGAAGTAGCAACGAAAATAATTGTATGGCTGGGGGTCACCACCACATGAGGAACTATATTAAGGGGTCGCGGCATTAGAAAGGTTGGGAACCACTGGTGTAGGGTCTTCTGCCTGAGCAGGGGGTTGGACTAGAAGACCTCCAATATCCCTTCCAACTCTTTGTTATTTTGCTATCTGGGACTAAGAGGGGTAGAACACCATCTCACATATCTAGGATATGCATAATCAAATTCGGCCTCTTCCCGACTGGTATTGGATCTTAATCCTAGGTGTTGGATCTTAATCTCTAGAATTCTTTAGGATCTTCTGGAATTTCTGCAAGTCGGATTCGAACATCTGCAGATCTCCCAAACAATGGAAGGTTGACTTCACTTCTGGGGAATGTGTGAAAGGCCTGAGCACGTTTTCTGCTTTGTCTTTCTTCCTTTCCGTCAGTGTAAACAGAGAAAAGGGAACTCAACCATGTGCCGTCTTCTCTGTCGGTGGTGCCAAGGAAAATAAGAGCCAAGAATGCTTTCAACTGGTGGGAGGGAAAAACCACATGAAGCAGAACAATTTTATAAAACAGGCGGGCCAAAAGAAGCCTCTTAGCTGTGCCCAAACAAGAGAAGCCTGAGAGATGGTGAAGCGGTGATTTTTTTTTTAAGGTGCCCTGCCTGCAGGAAGATTTATTTGCATTTTCTCCCTGTTGTTTCTCATTCAATTTGATGGGGAAGGAGGGAGGGAGGGAGGGAGGGAGGGAGGAAGGGAAGGAAGGGAAGGAAGGAAGGAAGGAAGGAAGGAAGGAAGGAAGGAAGGGAAGGAAGGAAGGGAAGGAAGGAAGGAAGGAAGGAAGGAAGGAAGGAAGGAAGGAAGGAAGATGGGAGGGAGGAAACAGTAAAGTAGGAGATGGAGGGAGGAAGGGAGGGAGGGAAAGAAGAAAGTGAGAGAAAGAGACAGAAAGAGAGGAAGGAAGGAAGGAAGGAAGGAAGGAAGGAAGGAAGGAAGGAAGGAAGGAAGGAAGGAAGGAAGGAAGGAAGGGAGTGAGGAAACAGGAAAATAGGAGGTAGAGGAAGGAAGGGAGGGAGGGAGGGAGGGAGAGAAGAAAGCGAGAGAAAGAGACAAAAAGACAGGGAGGGAGGGAAGGAAGGAAGATGGGAGGGAGGGAGGGAGGAAACAAGAAAGTAGGAGGTGGAGGAAGGAAGGAAGGGAGAGAAGAAAGCGAGAGAGAGAAAGAGACAGAAAGAGAGGGAGGGAAGGAAGGAAGGAAGGGAGTGAGTGAGTGAGAAACAGGAAAATAGGAGGTGGAGAAGGAAGGAAGGAAGGGAGTGAGGGAGAGAAGAAAGCGAGAGAGAGAAAGAGACAGAAAGAGAGGGAGGGAGGGAAGGAAGGAAGGAAGATGGGAGGGAGAGAAAGCGAGAGAGAGAAAGAGACAGAAAGGGAGGGAGGGAAAGGAAGAAAGGAAGGAAGGGAAAGAAGAAAGTGAGAGAGAGAAAGAGACAGAGAGGGAGAGAGGGAGAAAGGAAGGAAAGGAAGAAGGGGAAGAAAGGGGGAAAGGGAAAGGAAAGGGAGGGAGGAGAGGAGGAAGGAAGGAAGGAGGAAAGAAGGGGAAAGGGAAAGCGGGGAAGGAAGGAAAGAAAGAAGGAAAGAAGGGGAAAGGAAAAGGGGAAGGAAGAAGAGGGAAGGGGAAGGGGAAGAAAGGAAGGAAAGAAAAGCAAAAGGGAGGGGGAGGGAGAGAGCGAGGAAGTGGTGATGTATGGTGCTTATACCTATTTGGCACAGAGGTGGACAAGGGCTGGGGTGTGAACCCCCCCCTCCTTTCCCGCCACATTCATTTCTCCCGCTCTCTGCAGCCTCCCACGCTTTCATGCAGCCCTATGGGAAGACCCTCGGAGGGAATCTCTTGGGAACCGTGAACAGCTGCCGGGTGCAGCTGGGCTGTCAGAGCGAAAGAAATCTCTCTGAGCAGCCATACCTGCCCATCCACCACCTCCCTCCACAACCTAAAGTCAAGGAATTTGAGCAGTTTGAAAGGAATTCTCAAGCTCCCCCAAAATGAGGTGGAAAACCAGAAGCCTCTTTTGCAGGAAAAAAATTCCTCTGAAAGAGAGAGAGAGAGAGAGAGAGAGAGAGAGAGAGAGAGAGAGAGAGAGAGAGAGAGAGATTTGGGCATCGAGGTAAAGGGAATCCTCAACTTACGACCACAACTGAGCCCAAAATGTATGTTGCTAAGCAAGACATTCTTAAGTGAGTTTTGACGCATGTTACGACTTTTCTCGCCACATTTGTTAAGTGTATGCTCCCTGCAGTTCTTCAATTAGTAATACCGTTGTTAAGTGAATCTGGCTTCCTCATTGTCTTTGCTTGGCCAGAAAAGGGGAATCACATGACCCCGGGACACTGCAACCATCATAAATATGAACCAGTTGTCAGGCGTCCGGATGTAAATCACGTGACACACACACCCCGGGGATGCTGCAAAATGATCAAAAAATGGACATAAGTCACTTTTTTGCCGTTGAAAATTTCAACGGTCACTAAGCAAACTGTTGTAAGTCGAGAGGCTACCTACACTTTATATGCCCCCCCCTCGCCTCCCTAATTCCGACAGAAAGTCCTTTAATTCCCATTTCTTAAACATGCGCATTCCTTCCAGCCTGTTTTTCCCGTTTTCCAGGAGATTAATTAAACCCGTCCTGGGATTCCACAGCCATCCATCCGCAAGCAACACATTTTATTTTCCAACCCGGCACTTAAGAAAACCTCCAGCAACACATTTCTGGTGTCAGCCGGCTCGCATCCCTCGCTCTCTCTTCCCAGCCAACCCCAGATTTCTGCTTTAATGCCGATATTATTTTCTTCGTTTTAATCGTTCCGGATTCTCTCGGGAGCAACTGGGAGGAAACAGTTTTCGACACACTTCTGTGGAATGCAAAACCAACGTTACTTTCCTATCCTTTTTTTCTTCTTCAGAAATTCCAAATTCCAAAGTTTCCTCCGTTACTACCAAGCGAATCCGGAGTCCAACGGACCACTGCTGGTTTTGTCACCTTTTCGGAAGAAAAAGGGTTGTGGTGGCCCATGGTTATCCACAGGTGCATTTAACCGGGTTAGATTAAAGAGCTGGGAACTGCACTAACCACTAGTTGGATTTTAACGCCGATTTAGTTCTGGCTTTTCGGTGGCTTGGCTGGATCTGTTAAATCCAGGTTTTTGGGGGGCTGGTTCGTGAATTGTGCATATCCAGAAAAGAGGTTAACCCCAATGCCAACCGAATCATGGATAGGAAGGAGCCTCAAGAGGAAATCTAGTGTAATATTGCTTGCTTGCTCAGTGTAATATTCAATCAATCTGTTATGTATTGAATCTGTTATGTATTAAAGGGTGAAGTTAACAGGGTCATCTAAAGTTAGTTACACTTTAGCCGGGCTTAACACAACTACAGTATGTATGTATGTATGTATGTATGTATGTATGTATGTATGTATGTATGTATGTATGTATGTGTGTGTGTGTGTGTGTGTGTATATATATATATATATATATATATATATATATATATATATATATATATATATATATATATATATATATATATATATATATATATATATATATATATATATATATATATATATATATATATATATATATTTGGGCGGGCTTTTTCAAGGATTATGATTGGTTAAGGCCCTGTGGGCCTAATTACAGGGATTTGCCTGTTGTTCCTCAGTTCAGTTCCAGTCAATAAATGCTGTTGTATCTATGCTGGTCTGTTCTTGCCTATTGCAGCCCACTACACAATACAATACAATACAATCAATCAATCAATTAGAATAGAGCTTGAAGGGACCTTGGAGGTCTTCTAGTCCAACCCCTTGCTCAAGCAGGAGACCCTATTACAATTTGAGACAAATGGCTGTCCAGTCTCTTCTTAAAAACCTTCAGTGATTTAAGCACTCACAACTTCTGGAGGGAAGCCCTTCCACTGGTTAATTGTCCTCACTGTTAGGAAGTTTCTCCATAATTCCAGATTGTTTCTTTCCAGAATAGAATAGAATAGAATAGAATAGAATAGAATAGAATAGAATAGAATAGAATAGAATAGAATAGAATAGAATAGAATAGAATAGAATAGGAATAAAATTAGAATAGAATAGAATAAAATAGAATAGAATAGAAAATAGAATTAGAATTAAATAGAATAGAATTAGAATAGAATAGAATTAGAATAGAATTAGAATAGAATAGAATAATTAGAATAGAATTAGAATGGAATGGAATAGAATAGAAAATAGAAAAGAAAATAGAATAGAATTACAATTAAATAGAATAGAAAATAGAATAGAAAAGAAATAGAAAAGAATAGGAATAGGAATAAGCTGGAAGGGACCTTGGAGGTAATCTAGTCCAACCCCACCCAAGCAGGAGACCCTATTACCTTAACCCTGACCCCAATGCCAACCGAATCATGGATAGGAAGGAGCCTCAGAGGATGTCTAGTGTAATACTGCTTGCTTGCTCAGTGTAATATTCAATCAATCAATCAATCAATCAGAATAGAGCTTGAAGGGACCTTGGAGGTCTTCTAGTCCAACCCCTTGCTCAAGCAGGAGACCCTATTACAACTTGAAACAAATGGCTGTCCAGTCTCTTCTTGAAAACCTCCAGTGATGAAGCACTCACAACTTCTGAAAGGCAAGCTGTTCCACTGGTTAATTGTTCTCAATTAACCAGTGGAATTAATGTCTTAATTAAGGTAATTAATTCGTCAACAATCAACAATTGTTAATTGTAGATTCCACTACCCAGAGTCCTCAACTCACGACAATTGGGACCGGAATTTGCCTTTCTAAGTAAGGTGTTGGTTAAGGGAGTCATGCCCGATTTTACCATCTTTTTGCCAGGGTTGTTAAGCGAACCTCTGCAGTGGGTTAAGTGAACCACGTGGTCGCTAAGTGAATCCGGCTTCCTCCCACTGACTTTCCTTGTCAGACGCTGGCTGGGAAGGTTGCAAACGGTGATCGCGTGACCCTGAGAATGCTGCAACCATTGTAAGTGTGAGGACTGATGGTAAGTCACTTTATCCAAATGGTCACTAAAGGAATCCCTGCAGAATTTTAGCTGTACAATTTGGGATGAACACCCTTGGAACGGTGGTGGGAGAAGGAATGGATTTCCAGAGGAAAAATTGCAGACTACAGGAACCAGGAGCGCTAACTCAGGTGATCCCGAGGACACAGATAAACCGCTAAGGCTGTCAAATTCGCAAGGACACATTGTCGTCACGTATTGTAATGCGCTCTACATGGGGCTACCCTTGAAGAGTATCCGCAGACTTCAACTGGTGCAAAATGCGGCTGCGCGTGCTGTGGTGGGTGTCTCAAGATACACCTACGTAACACCCATACTCCACCAGCTGCATTGGTTGCCCATTGGTCTCCGGGTGCAATTCAAGGTGTTGATCATCATCTTTAAAGCCCTGCATGGCTTAGGACCAGGCTACCTCCAGGACCACATCCTACCTCATACTTCCCTTCGACTGGTCAGGTCCCACAGAGTGGGTCTCCTCCAGGTCCCGTCAGCCAAACAATGCCGACTGGCGGGGCCTATGGGGAGGGCCTTCTCTGTAGGGGCCCCTGTTCTCTGGAACCAATTCCCCCCAGAGATCCGAATTATCCCCACCTTGCTGGCCTTCCGAAAAGCCATTAAGACATGGCTCTTCCTGCAGGCGGGGTGATTTTGAGACAACTTTCCCCCATGTATGCATGGTTTTGTATGTCTTTTTAAACTCTTTTTAAATTGTTTTTAATAACTTTATTGTTTAGTTGTTCCTTAAAATGTTGTATGCCGCCCTGAGTCCTCAGGGAGTAGGGCAGCATAGAAGAACACTAAATAAAATAAAAATAAAATAAAATAAACTTTCCCCCGCTTCGCTAAACCCGGGGTGGGGGTGGCCAGTGTGTGACACATCCCGCCTGCGGGGCCAGGAGTTTGACACCTCTGCTCTAAAAGGACGCAAATGACCAGCTGTCTGCAAGGAATATAAATCCTTCCATTCCCCACTATCCAGTCAGAGCTGAAGAAGCTTCTTTGAGGAGAAGCGAAACATCTTCAAAAGAAAAAACAAGAAAGTCCAGCTGCCTCCTGAAAAAAGCACCTTTGGAAAACTGGGTGATTCCTGAAACTTAAGACAGGAAAGGAATGAGATCAACTGACATCAGCTGGGGAATTCTGGGAGTTGAAATCCACACATCTTAAAGTGGCCAAGTTTGAGAAACCTTGGAGCAGGGTAAAACTTCATAAAGGCTCTATCTCTCCATTCAATTTTCGTGTTTTGTTTTTTTTTTGCAAGCAAAACATGCTCGGATTCCTGAATTATCCCAGTTTTGCATAATTCAGTCTAAGAACAGAACAGGGCAGAACAGAATAACGAAGTTGGAAGGGACCTTGTAGATCATCTAGTCCAACCCCCACACCCAAGGAGGAGACTTTACACCATTTCTGACAAATGGCAGTCCAGTCACTTCTTGAAAGCCTCCAGTGATGAAGCTCCCACAACTTCCGAAGGCAACTTCTGTTCCATCGGTTGATTCTTCTCACTGTCAGGAAATTCCTCCTTATTTCAGGTTGAATCTCTCCTTGATCAGTTTCCATCCATTATTCCTTGTCTGGCCTTCAGATGCTTTGGAAAATAGCTTGACCCCCCTCCTCTCTATGGCAGCCCCTCAAATATTGGAACACTGCTATCATGTCTCCCCTGTTGCTTCTCTTCACTAGACTAGCCATGCCCAGTTCCTGCAACCGTTCATCGTAGGATTTAGCCTCCCGTCCCCTAATCATCTTTGTTGCTCTTCTCTGCAGTCTTTCTAGAGCAGTGATGGCGAACCTTTTTTTCCTCAGGTGCCGAAAGTGCGTGTGCGCGTGCTATCGCACATGCGTGAGTGCCCATACCCATAATTCAATGCCTGGGGAGGGCAAAAATGGCCTCCCCCGCACCCGCGGAGACCCTCTGGAGGCCGGAAATGGCCCGTTTCTCAACTTCTGGTGGGCCCGGTAGGCCCATTTTTCACCCTCCCCAGGCTCCAGAGGCTTCCCTGGAGCCTGGGGAGGGCAAAAACGCCCTCCCCTGTCCCCCCGGAGGCCCTCCGGAAGCCAAAAACACCCTCCCAGAGCCTCCGTGCGAGCCAAAAATCAGCTGGCCGGCACGCACATGCACGCTGGAGCTGAGCTAGGCAACGGCTCGCGTGCCGGCAGATATGGCTCCGCGTGTCACCTGTGGCACGCGTGCCATAGGTTCGCCATCACTGTTCTAGAGTCTCAACGTCTTTTTTATAGTGTGGGGACCAAAACTGGATGCAGTATTTTAGGTGTGGTCTTACTAAGTCTTTACAGAGTGGTACCTCATGTGATCTTGATTGAATCCCTCTGTTAATGCAATTTAGGATTGCATTGGCTTTTTTGGCTGCTGCTGCACACAGCTGGCTCATATTTAATTGGTTGTCCACTAAGACTCCAAGGTCCCTCTTGGAGTCAGTCACTGGGGCCAGAGATTTGGTCTATCCGAGCTTGTGGACTCGATGGAGCCTGCATGGGAGCCTGTATATTTGTCTTCGTTCGTAATCCCAGTTTTTCCTGACCTGCCATCGTTCTTATATTCCCCTTCAACTTATGACCAACTTTTCCATGAACCTTTTAAATTACAGCTGCCCGAACTGCATACAATCCTCCCAGTTTGCACAACATGTATAAAACATATTGTGCGAATCAAGCAAAATCTCTCTCTCTCTCTCTCTCTCTCTCTCTCTCAGGAAGAGAGAGAGTGTGGGGAGGGGAGAGGATAAGAAAACAAAGCAGAATGTGAAGATTGAGGTGCTGTTTTTGTCGGGTTTTCCCCCCCTATCTGCAGGGAGAGTTTATTAAAAGTTAAAATTAAAAGTTTATTTTGCAATGTGTTTCAGTCCATCTTTGGGTTTAGGTCAGATGTGTGCGGCTTTGATCCCAAACGGGGCAGATTCCGGACGCTGCACAAAGTGGGTATTTGTGGGGCACCGACTGGCACAAAGGAAGGAAAATCCAGATGCAAACACTCAAATGCGTTTTCTACGGAACGGAGGTGGGGCGAATACAAACACTTCCTGCAGGGATTAAAAAAAAGGCACCGAGGGAGCAATAGGGCCACCCAGGTCAGAGAGCCACGGCTTTCATCTGGCCAGAAGTCAGAAGGAAGCGGCTGGCCTGACCCCCGGAATGAGCCCGGAGTGTAATTAAGACTTTTAAAAAAGGGGGGAAAGTGTAAAGCTGCGTGGATGGATGGTGAAACCGCCCGGAATCCAGCAGCTTTGAAGCTCCTGCATAATTTAGCGCGGAAACCTCCTGAGAGCTGCACGTGCCTGCAAGCAGCAGCAGCAGCAGCCGAAGCTTCCCACGGAAATGGAATTGTTACCACCACCCCACGTACCTCGTCCACAATCAGGTTGCAATCGCTCTTCTCCTCCTCCTCGCTTTCCTGCAAGACAGCCAGGAAAAAGAAATGGGGAAGGAAGGAAGCAGGGGAGGGAGAGAGGAAGGGAGGGAGGGAGAGAGAGGGGGGAGGGAAGGTAGGAGGGGAGGGGAGGGGAGGAAGGAAGGAAGGAAGGAAGGAAGGAAGGAGAGAATGGAGAAGAAGAAAGGAAGAAGAAAGGAGGAAAGGAAGGAAGAGAAGAAGGGAGAAGAAAGAAGGAGGGAGAAAGGAGGGAGAGAGGGAAAGAAGGAAGGAAGGAAGGAAGGAAAGAAGAGGATAAGGGAGAAAAAGGAAGGATGGAGAAAGTAGGGCGGGAAGGAGGAAAGGAAGGAAGGAGGGAGGGAAGGAAGGAAAGAAGAGGATAAGGGAGAAGAAGGAAGGATGGAGAAAGTAGGGAGGGAAGGAGGGAAGAAGGAAGGATGGAGGAAGTAGGGAGGGAAGGAGGAAAGGAAGGAAAGAAGGAGGGAGGGAAGGAAGGAAAGAAGAGAAGAAGGGAGAAGAAGGAAGGATGGAGAAAGTAGGGAGGGAAGGAGGAAAGGAAGGAAGGAGGGAAGGAAGGAAGAGGATAAGGGAGAAGAAGGAAGGATGGAGAAAGTAGGGAGGGAAGGAGGAAAGGAAGGAAGGAGGGAAGGAAGGAAGGAAAAGGAAGCAGGGGAGGGAGGAAGAGAGGAAAGAAGGAAGGAGAGAATGGAGAAGGGAGGAAGGAGAAAGGAGGGAGGGAAGGAGGAAAGGAAGGAAGGAAGTAGGGAAGGAAGGAAAAGGAAAAGGAAGAGGGGGAGGGAGGGAGGGAGGAAAGAAGTGAAGGGAGAAGAAGGAAGGAGGGAGAAAGGAGGGAGGGAGAGAGGGAAGGAAGGAAGGAAGGAAGGAAGGAAGGAAGGAAGGACATCAATTTTGCACCATCCCTGACAGAATGTTTCAAACAAAAACAGAAAGATGGACAGGAAACCTTCCCAGCTGCTAATGAACCGCCTGCCTTGGAAGAAGTCAATGAGGAAAACCCCTGGCAAAATGTGGCCCCGTTCTCTATTTTCACAACACAAAAACCGCATCTCCTTGTGGGTGGGGTGGCGGATATCAACTATCCCTGGGGTTGCTAAGAGGCAGCCCCAACTTGATGGTATCAAACCAGGGGTGGGTTCTACTTACCTTCGCTACCGGTTCGGGGTCGCGCCGGAAGTGCGTGCTTTGCGTCGCTCCCGGGTTAAACTCATCTGTGCATGCGCAGGCGGCTTTGCACATGCGCAGAGGGTTATTTTCTCGTAAATTTGGCTCCGGTGGACGGATTTCAAGCCAGAGGACCAGTTCGGGGAGGTGTCCAGCCGGCCATCGCTGCCGGTTCGGTGAGCGGGGGAGGGGGGAATTCCAGCTACCGGTTCTATAGAACTGGTCCGAACCGGCAGGAACCCACCTCTGTATGAAACCAATTAATCCAGACGTTGAAATTCAGTCGCCAAATCTCCGGATCTCAGCAGGGAGACCCCAGTTCTATCTTAAAGCAAATTAACCCTCTGATACGACTGAATTGAACTTGGCTCTAACTAATGAGCCTGGCTGCCATCTGGACATCCCTGGTTCTTAATCCAGATTCTAATCCAAGTGTTTTTCCTTTACTTCTCCAAAACTGCTTATCAGAAAGTCTTATCAAACTCGGAAAGATCAGTTATAATTTCCTTCCTTCCGCCCCCTTGTAATCGTCGCTGAGTGAATGATCCTCACTGAAGGACTTGCTATATTACAGGGCAGTCCTCGACTTATGACTGCAATGGAGTTAAAAATTTCCACTGCTAAGCGAGACCGTCGTTAAGTGAGTTTTGCCCCATTTCACCACCTTTCTTGCCAGAGCTGTTCAGTCAGCGAATCCTTGCTGCCGTTATTAAGTTATCAACCCGGTTGTTAAGTGAATCCAGTTTCTCCAATTGACTTTGCTGGTCAGAAGGTCGCAAAAGGGGATCACGTGACCCCGGGACTCTGCAGCCGTCATAAATACAAGTCGGTTGCCAAACATCTGAATTTTGATCACATGACCATGTGCAACAGTCAGGTTAGAAGTATAAAAAGTGGTCCAAAGTCACTATTTTCAGCGCCGTTGTAACTTCAAATCAATGGTTGTAAGTTGAGGACTCCCCGCATTATAAAAAGAACATCATTGAATGATCTTTTTTTCCATTTAAGCAAATTGGCATTGGTAATTTCATTCAAGTTCCTCTTAATAGGAACACTTTGGGAGATTTTTAAATATATTTTGCTACATGGGGCAATTTAGATTTAGATTTAGTATTAGAGTTGGAAGGGACCTTGTAGGTCATCTAGTCCAACCCCCTGCTCAAGCAGGAGTTCCTACACCATTTGAGACAGATGGCAGTCCAGTCTCCCCTTGAAGGTCGCAAGTGTTGGGGCTCTCACAACCTCCGCTGGCAAGCTGTTCCACTGGTTGATCGCTCTCACAGTCAGAAAGTTTCTCCTCACTTCCAGGTTGAATCTCTCCTTGGTCAGCTTCCATCCGTTATGCCTTGTTTGGCTTTCTGGTGCCATAGAGAACTGCCTGACCCCCTCCTCTCTGTGGCATCCCCTCAAGTATTGGAAGACTGCTATCATGTCACCCCTGGTTCTTCTCTTCGCTAGACTGGCCAAGCTCAGTTCCTGCAACTGCTCTTTGTATGTTTTATTTTCCAGACCCTTTATCATCCTGGTTGCTCTCTTCTGCACTTTCTCTAGGGTTTCAATGTCTTTTTTGGAGTGTGGTGACCAAAACTGGATGCAGTACTCTAGATGTGGTCTGACCAAGGCTTAGATGATCCTCAACTTACGACCGCAACTGAGCCAAGGTCATAAGTCAACTGAGTCACTATGTGAGCTGACTTCCTTTTATGAGCATTTTGGTATTCGTTAGGGGAGTCTCCATGTCGTTCAGTGGGTCACATGGTCATTAAGTGAACCATGTGGTTGATAAGCAAATTCAGCATATCCTGTGTGGGCCTTTTTTCCCGCCATTTTCTGCTGGAAAAAGTCACAAATCATGAACATGGGATACAGCAATCGGTCATAAATGCGAGCCAGATGCCAAGCACCAGAAATGTGACCATGTGGAAAGCAGTCATAACTTCGAGGACGGTTTATAAATGCAGGTAGCCCCTGACTTACAACAGTTCATTTAGTGACTGCTCACAGTTACGACGCTGCTGAAAAAAGTAACTTACGACCGTTTTTCACACTTACGACCGTTGCAGCATCCCCATGGCTACGTGATCAAAATTCAGACACTTATCAACTGACTCGTATTTATGACGGTTGCAGTGTCCCAGGGTCACGTGACCCCCCCCCTTTGCGACCTTCTAACAAGCAAAGTCAACGGGGAAGCCAGGTTCACTTAACGACCGTGTTACTCACTTAACTGTGGCAAGAAAGATTATAAACATGAGGCAAGATTCATTTAACCACCGTCTTGCTTAACAACAGAAATGTTGGGCTCAATTGTGGTCTTAAGTCGAGGACTGCCTGTCCTCCAAATTCAAAGGAGAAGCCAGGTTCACTTAACAACCCTGTTGCTAACTTAACAACTGCAGTGATTCACTTAACAACTGTGGCAAGAAAGGTTGTAAAATGGAGCAAGACTCCCTTAAACAAATGTTTCGCTTAGCAACAGAAACTTTGGGCATAATTGTGGTCGTAAGTTGAGAATTACTTGTTATTTAAATTGTCGCTGTCGTGATAGGTAATGGCTTCATTTCTCGAAGAAAAGCACTTTTACCCAATTTTGGATCATTTAAGCAGGTTTTGGAAGATTTTGCTCTAACTGCTGGACCACTAAGCTATTCTTAGCTATTTGGGGCTGCTGGAGCCAGATAACCGCTTCCGTCAGGACAAAATTCCTGCCAAATGAAAAAAATGACGCTCACATAATGTCCTACCTCTTCTGTGTCCTGCAGCTTGGCCTTCGCCCCGCTGACTGCACCCCGTTCTTCATCTTGGATACTCTCCGGAGTAGACACGGAATTGCTCTGCAGGTTGTGGAGATGAGAAGGAGGCAAATTAATGAACGGATAGAAGCCGTGGGAAAACAGAGGTCCATTTCTGGTGCTTCAAATCCGGGCTCTCGGACCTTGGCAACTTTTAAGACTTGTGGACTTCAACTCCCAGAATTCTCCTCGGCATGGCTGGCTGAGGAATTCTGGGAGTTGAAGTCCACAAGTCGTAAAGCTCACAAGGTTGGAGACCTCCTACTCCAAACCCTAATGGTGGCTATTATTTAATAACAAGATTGCTTCCCACCCCTCCCCCAGTCCAGCGTGCTGGCTGGGGAATTCTGGTAGTTGCTTTTGTAAAAATAGAAAA
Source organism: Diadophis punctatus similis (assembly GCA_023053685.1). NCBI lineage: Eukaryota > Metazoa > Chordata > Lepidosauria > Squamata > Dipsadidae > Diadophis > Diadophis punctatus. Next base: position 319,223,735 of record JALIGW010000001.1, read on the forward strand.
TTTTCAACCTTGGCCACTTTTAAGATGGGTGGGCTTCAACTCCCTATGCTGGCAGGGGAATTCTGGGAGTTGAAGTCCATCCATCTTAAAAGTGGCCAAGATTGAAAAACACTGTTCTAGGCTCTTCAATCCACAGCCCTGAATTTCAACCCAAGGATCTTCAAGCAGCTCAGCCGTCGTTGGCATGGGATGGGAATCCTGGGATCTGTAGTCTATCTTCACCAGACTACAGCCTGTGATCACCCCGACCCCCTCAGACAGGCCATCTGCATCTCCTACCAGTATTATAAAAGGGAATTTTGTAATTTTCTGATTTAAGGTGTAAGCCATTCAGAATCATTCAGGGGACGGTTGGTAGCTCTGAAATCCAATACCAACCAGTGAGAAGAATATAGAGTTAAAGCAGAACGATACAAAACATAGAATAGAATTCTTTATTGGCCAAATGTGATTGGACACACAAGGAATTTGTCTTTGGTGCATATGCTCTCAGTGTACATAAGGAGAATAAAATACATTCATCAAGAATAAAAAGATACAACACTTAATTGTAAACCAACATTGTAGGCCGTCCAAAGTTGCCCTGTGGTAAGATGGATGGCCAATAAATTTAATAAATAAATAACAAATAAAACCTGGTCAGGTTTTTTTTTTACCCCTGAGATTTTCCCGGGTTTGCAGTGTGTGTGTGTTTGTGTGTGTGTGCGTGCTTTGCAGAACCAGTCACCCAAAACTTGGTTCCCTTTTCCAAGCAGACGAGAAGAGAGTGGAAAAAAACCAGGACTGATTGTCTGAGATTCCTCTCTATTATTATTTATTAATATTATTATTCATCCCCCCATTTATTATTTTATCTCCCCATTATTACTTTATAAGTAACTCAAGACAACAAACATACGTGATATTCCTTCCTCCTCTCATTTGTCAAAAACAACACTGTGAGGTGGGTTTGGCTGAGAGAGCGTGAGTAACCCAAAGTCACCCAGCTGGCTTTGTGAAATCCAACAGGTTCTGACAGGTTCTGGAGAGCCGGTAGCGGAAATTTTGAGTAGTTCGGAGAACCGGCAAATACCACCTCTGGCTGGCCCCAGAGTGGGGTGGGAATGGAGATTTTGCAGTATCCTTCCCCTGCCACACCCACCAAGCCACGCCCACAGAACCGGTAGTAAAAAAAAATTGGATTTCATCACTGGTTTTATGCCTAAAACAGGATTAGAACTCACAGTCTCCTGGTGATTGGCCCAAAGTCACCCACCTCTCTTTCATGCCTAAGGCGGGACTAGAACTCACCGCCTCCTGGTGATGGGCCCAAAGTCCCCCAGATGGCTTTCATACCTAAGACAGGACTAGAACTCACCGCCTCCTGGTGATGGGCCCAAAGTCCCCCAGATCGTTTTTGTGCCTAAGGCGGAACTATTTATTTATTTATTATTTATTTATTAGTTGCATTTGTATGCTGCCCACTCCACAGAGACTCTGGGCGGCTCACAACAGTAAAAATTCACATGCAACAACAAATATAAAAAGCATTAAAAACAATAGATATTAAAACATTTAAAAACATTAAAAACCACAATTTAAAAACCCATACAATAAATCATTCATGGGGCCAAGAATGCTCGATGTTATATTAAAATCATTGGCCCCAGGCCTGTCGACAAAGCCATGTTTTTACTGCTTTTCTGAAGGCTGGCAGGGTGGGAATAATGCGGATCTCGGGAGGTAGTGTATTCCAGAGAGCCGGTGCTGCCACAGAGAAGGCCCTCGTTCGTGGGCCCACCATCCGACATTGTTTGGCTGATGGGACCACCAGTAGACCAACTCTGTGGGCTCTAATAGGTCTTAGGGAGGTATGTTGGAGAAGGCGGTCTCGGAGGTAAACTGGTCCTAAGCCATGTAGGGCTTTAAAGGTAATCACCAACACCTTGAATTGCGCTCGGAGACCTATAGGCAGCCAGTGCAGTTCGCGAAGGATGGGTGTCACATGGGTGTATCTAGGGACACCCATCACCACACGCGCCGCCGCATTCTGCACTAGCTGCAGTCTCCGAACGTTTTTCAAGGGTAGCCCCATGTAGAGTGCGTTGCAATACTCCTGGTCTCCCAGTTTCTTGACTGGATGCCTTCACCACTAAACCAAACCAGCTCTTGCAAACATTGTACAGCCTTAGCTGACCCGAGGATCAGCACTTGGGGGGCTGCCCCAAAGTATCCCCTTGTTTTCCCCCAAGCATAGACACAGTTCGTTAGGCTTACCCGACTTTGTGGGTTCCCTGGAACGCAGTCAGTTATCCAACATTTTGGGGAAGCAAAAAAAAAAAGATGGTAAAAACAGAGAATTAGGCCTTTGCAATGATAAAATCAGAGAGCTGAATGTAACAAGAAAAGATAATGTGCGTGCCCACACAGGTGTGGCATTTGTGTGGCACACGCAGAGTAAAAAGCTGCCCAGAGCTGGCTGAAATGCAACGGCATAGAAATGCTAGATAATAATAAATAAAACTTACAGAATGAAAACAAGTCTAGTTTATGAAAGAGCTCTGTTCCCACAGCTTACTGAGTTAACTAACCCATTTCCTGGGTTCACACAACATCAATAGCACTTAAGATTTATATACCGCTTCACAGTGCTTTTACAGCCCTCTCTAAGCGGTTTACAGAGTCATCCTATTGCACCCAACAATCCGGGTCCTCATTTTACCCACCTCGGAAGGATGGAAGGCTGAGTCAACCCTGAACCGGTCAGGATTGAACTGATGGCAGTGGGCAGAGTCACCCTGCAATACTGCATTCATACCACTGTGCCACTACAGTCGGCCCTTCCTTCCTTCCTTCCTTCCTTCCTTCCTTCCTTCCTTCCTCCCTCCCCTTCCCTCCCTCTCTCCCTCCGTGTCTTCCCACTTAGCACTTATATACCGCTCTCTCTAAGCGGTTTGCAGAGTCATCCTATTGCCCCCAACAATCCGGGTCCTCATTTTACTGACCTCGGAATGATGGACGGTTGAGTCAAGCCTGAGCCAGTCAGGATTGAACTGATGGCAGTGGGCAGAGTCACCCTGCAATACTGCATTCACATCACTGTGCCACTACAGTCGGCCCTTCCTTCCTTCCTTCCTTCCTTCCTTCCTTCCTTCCTTCCTTCCTTCCTTCCTTCCTTCCTTCCTTCCTTCCTTCCTTCCCTTCCCTTCCCTTCCCTTCCCTTCCCTTCCCTCTTTCCTCCCTCCCTCCCTCTCTGTCTTCCCACTTAGCACACATATATACCGCTTCACAGTGCTTTAGGGCTGTCTCTAAGCGCTTTACAGAGTCCTGTAAAACAATCTGGGTCCTGCGATAGCTTAACATGTTACGGTAGACCTCAACTTACAACCATCGGTCGAGTGACTTTTTGTAGTTACGATTGATCCCCCCCCCCAAGGACATACGACTGAGTTTCTGAATTCTGATGGCTGCCCCCACCCCACACAAACACACAAACACACTCTATGGGCTGCCTGCTCACACAAAGCAAGGCTGTGGCACGCATACATTGGAAAGAAAACCGGGAAGCCTGTAATTGCGGAGCCACCTGGCAAGAACAAAGGCGGCTTATTCACAGGGCATATGCACCTGTAAAACTTGTATCAACTCTGGGTGATTAAAGCCAGGGGTCCCTAACTTGTGAGTCGCCGTGGCCCACTACCAGGCTGTGGCCTATTGGCCACCGGGCCACGTGAGTGGCTGGCCAGTGCGTGCGCACCCCCCACACACACACTCACGCCAACGTCACGCAGAACACTGCACGCGCTCTCGCTGTTCTGACCTAGGCTTCACCAAATGACAAAACACACTCCTTGTCCCCACAAAACCCCTTTTTATTTGGCTAATGTGAATTCCTAGCGTTCACATCCAACAAAGTCCCGGCAAACAAGCAAGGGTGAATTGCAACCACAGACCTTATCGGTCCTTGGATAGTTGCCAAGCCGATAGCTTCCAGGCGCAACAATGTACAATGAAATACTTGGCAAGGAGTCTCTGTGAGGCACAACTCAGATAAGGAAATCTTCACACTAATAAACGAACTAATTGTCTCCTGCAAACACCACTCCCCTTTCGCTCCTATTTATTCCCTATGGGAGGGGCCATTCAGCGTTCCCTTGTGCCTTTACTCCCGAGTCGACCTCTGTTCCTTAATTGTTCCCTTCTCCTGACAGCTCTGCGCATGTGAACATCGGGAACAGGCTCCAGCTGTTCATCTGCCCCACTTTTCTCCGACTCTGAAGGCAGCTGATAACTGTCGGACGGCCCTGGCCCCATCTCTGCCTCCAATGCAGAGCACTTAACAGAGCCTTCCCCAGACTCCAGGACTGGCGCATGTTCCTCCCCAACCTCCTCACTGTCCGAGTCTGCTGCCAGCTCTGCTGGCCGCTGGCGGGCCACAACACTTGCGGCCCTGCTTGCTTCCTGCACGCTCATGGCCCTGTTTGCATTGCGTGCGCTCGCAGCCCTGTATGCAGCGCACGCTCGCAGTCCTGCTTGAATTGCGCAAACGCTCGCGACCCCATTCACGCACATGCTCGTGGGCCCCTTCACACGTGCATGTGTGTGCGTAAAACCATCCCTCGTCTGCTCACCTAGGAGCCAAGATGGTGCAGTGGTTAAATGCAGCACTGCAGGCTACCTGCTAGTTCAGCAGTTCAGCTGTTCAAATCTCACCGGCTCAAGGTTGACTCAGCCTTCCATCCTTCTGAGGTGGGTAAAATGAGGACCCAGATTGTTGGGGGCAATATGCTGAACTCTGTAAACCGCTTAGAGAGGGCTGTAAAGCACTATGAAGCGGTATATAAGTCTAAGTGCTATTGCTATTGCTATCTCATCCTCGCCATAGGCGACCAGACCATCGTTAAACCAAAATTATGGATCGCTACAGCGAGGTGAAGGCGCCTGGCCATCAAACATCGCTCGTTGGGCTGGCTCCCATGTTTAGTACGGAGGTTGAAAGAGAAAGAGAAAAAAACCTTTTATTTCCCTCCTGATTAAAGAGGGAGGCCTGCCAGAATGAGCCGGGCTGGATGAAGTCCCAGAATGCATCTGGGCCAAGAAAGCTTTTGCAAAGGGGTTTGCCAAGCAGGTTGGCTTGGATCGGGCCTGCAGGCCAGGCAATTTGCAACCGTGTGTGTGTGTGTGTGTGTGTGTGTGTGTGTGTGTGTAATACGGTCTCTTTTTCTCCCCCCCCACTCGCCACAAGGCCTGGATCTGACTCTCACGCAGGCAGGTTGTGGAGGGCCAGCTGTGCCGGTTCCAGACCCCCCACAGATCTCTCTCTCTCGGCCGTCTTTTGCTCACCAGTCTAGACAAGCACAAATCGGCAGGCAAAACTGCACAACGAGCAGCAGCGGCCAGAGATTTTGGCCAGAAAAAGATACAGAGCTCTCTGTATCTTTGAAAGGGGTGTGAATTTTAACAGATTTAACAGAATTCTCTGAACTTAGCACAAAGAGGGAGGGAGGGAAGGAAGGAGGGAGATGAACGGAAGGAAGAAAGGAAGAGCAGAAGGAAGGAAGGAAGGAAGGAAGGAAGGAAGGAAGGAAGGAAGGAAGGAAGGAAGGGAAGGAAGGGAAGGGAAGGGAAAGAAGGAATGGAAGGAAAGGAAAGGAAGGGAAGGGAGGGAGGCAGGGAAGGAAGGAGAGATGGGAGAGACAGGAAAGGAGGAGAGATAGAAGAGGAAGGAAGCAAGTAAGGAAGGCATGGACAAAGGAGAGAAGAGAATAGAAGAAGGGTAAGAGGAGAAGGGAGGGGGAGAAGGGAAGGGAAGGGGAGAGGAGAGGAGAGGAGGGGAGGGGAGGGGAGGAGAGGAGAGAAGAGAAGAGGGGAGGTAGCAGGTAGAAAAGGAAGGAAGGAAGGAAGGAAAGAAGGAAAAAAGGAAAGAAGGAAGGAAGGAAGGAAGGAAATTAGTTTCCAATTCCACTAAAAGTACAGTAGTACATTTTGACCTCCAGACCTAAATATTAAAAAACAAGACTATCCCTGGATCACGTGATCATCATTTGCAACCTTCTCAGCCAGCTTCCCACAAGCAAGGTCAACGGAGGAAGCAGGATTTGTTTAACGACTACTTGATTCACTTAACAACTGCAGTGATTCGTTAACCACCAGGGCAAAAAAAAAAATCATAAAATCAGGTCCGAGTCACTTAACAACCGCTTTACTTAGCAATAGAAATTCTGGCCCAGATTGTAGTCATAAATTGAGGACAAACCGTAGCCTGACTTACACCACACATTTCAATTATCGACAGGTTCCCACCAACCAAACAACAACGTTTCCAATCATTATTATTTATTACATTGATAAATTCCCCCAAATTTCCAGTGATTCTGGGAGGTCTTAAGCCAGCATAGTGTCATGTGTGAATGTTGCCACAAGCAGAGATCAGTGGGAGAGGAGGCATGCAAATGAGAGGGCTGGGTTATGTTAATCCTCACCCTAGGGCGGGGCTATGCAAATATCCCCTCCACAAATGGGGAAAGCGCTGCTGCTTTTAAGCACCCGCCCACTTCTGATGGACAGCTTGCAAATCCAGCCAGGGAGACAGACTCCTTCTCAGCCCACCCACCAATCCCCCCCTTCCCTCTCCCCTCTTACCTTGCTTGTTTCGGGAGTCCTTCCCAGAGTTTCCTTGCTTTAACCCCAGGGTGCTCAGAGCCCCCAACATCCCCGAGGGGACCAGAAGGCCCGAAGCCGTGGTAGTGCTGACCGCAGCCAAGCTAGAAGCCTGAGACCCTGAAGGGCGTGGGGTCAAAGGAACCGGAGGGGCCTGATGGGACAGATGTTGTAACTGCTGCTGCTGGAAAGAAAAAGGAGAGACCCCCCAGGACAGTGATGACAAACCTTTTTTTCCCTCGGGTGCGAAAGTGCGCACGCTCCCACACCCATAATTCAATGCCTCCCTCCGCGCATGTGCGTGCGATCCCCTGCTCCCGCATTTCCTGACTTCTGGTGAGCCCGGTAGGCCTGTTTTTCGCCCTCCCTGCCCCCCTGGAGGCTAAAAATGCCCTCCCAGAGCCTCCATGCAAGTCGAAAATCAGTTGGCCGGCACACACATGCGCACTGGAGCTGAGCTAAGGCAACGGCTCACGTGCCGGCAGATATGGCTCCGCATGCCACTTGTGGCACACGTGCCATAGGTTCGCCATCACGGCCCTAGGAGAATCCAGGCAGGGTTCCATCTTCTGCTTCCAGGGCAGCCGGTCACAGCCAACCCCTCCAGAACAGGGGTCTCCAACCTTGGCAACTTTAAGACTTGTGGACTTCAACTCCCAGAATTCCTCAGCCAGCAAAGCTTGCTTGCTTTTCTTATTCTTCTTTGTTTCTTTCTCCTTCTTCCTCACCTCCTCTTCCTTCCCTCTCCTGTTTTCCACCCTCCTTCCTTTCTCTCCCCTCTTTTTCCTTCTTTCCTTTCCTTCCCTTTCTTTTTTCCTTCCTTCCTTCTCTCCTTCCTTCCTCCTCCTTCTCTTACCTTCCTCCCCTCTCTTCTTTCCTTCCTCCCTTCCTCCTCTCCTACCTGCTGCCTCTCCTACCTGCTTCTTCTCTACTGTCCTGTCCTGTCTTCCCTTCCCGACTTCTGTTTTCTCCTTTGTCCTTCTTCCTTACTTGCTTCCTTCCTCTTCTACCTCTCCTCCTTTCCTCTCCCATCTCTTCTCTCCTTCCTTCCTTCCTTCCTTCCTTCCTTCCTTCCTTCCTTCCTTCCTTCTTTCCTTCCTCCCTTCCTCCTGCCTCCCTCCCTCTCTGCCTTTCCTTCCTTCCCTTTCCTTCCCCCTCCCTTCCTTCCTTCCTTCCTTCCTTCCACTTTGTGGCAAGTTCAGAGAATTCTGGGAGTTGAAGTCCACCCGTCTTAACGCTGCTAGGATTGAGAAACACAGCTGCGGTCAATTATTAGTGAAAAAGCCAAGGACGCGGCTTGGCCCCGGCCACACTCACTCACCCCAATGATGGTGTTCAGCTCCCCCATTGTCACCAGCTTGGCCCGGTCTATGGCTTCCAAGACATTCACTTGATGCTGGGGATCAAAGAAAACTCCGTCAGGGCAGTTTGGAAATGGCTTCCATGAAACATTTGCCTTGCCCCAGACCTGCCAAGGCCCATCCTTAAAAGCATGCAAGTGTCTAATTGACACCAATGAGAAAGATGGATTACAGGTAATCCTCAACTTACAATCGTTCACTTTTTTTCTTGCCCGCTTTTATTTATTTATTTTTACCTCGTGTGAGAGAAGTGGCATAATCTGGCCACAAATAGCAGTCAGTCGCTTGACAATCTCAGCCTAAAGGAAAAGAGAAAGAAGAAACTTTGAAGCCCCTCTCTGCTCAAATTTTCTCTTTGGGGGGGGGGAAAGAGGGGAGAAAAGGAAGGAAGGAAGGTGGGAGGCAGGGAGGAGGGGAAGGGGGGAGGGAAAAAGGAAGGAAAAGGAGGGAGGGAGGGAGGGAGAGAGAGAGGAGGGAGGGAGGGAGGAAGGAAGGAAAGGGAGGGAGAGGCGAAGGAAGGAAGGTGGGAGGCATGGAGGAAGGAAAAGGGAGGAAGGAAAAGGAGGGAGGGAGGGAGGAAGGAAAGGGAGGGAGAGAGGGAGAGGCGAAGGAAGGAAGGAAAGAAGGAAGGAAGGAAAGAAGGAAGGAAGGAAGGTGGGAGAGGGAGGGAGGGAGGAAAGGGAGGGAGAGAGGAAGGAAGGAAGGAAGGAAGGAAGGAAGGAAGGAAGGAAGGAAGGAAGGAAGGAAGGAAGGAAGGAAGGAAAATGGAGCAGGAAGAAAGGAAAAAAGGAAGGAGAGAGAGAGGAATGAAGGAAAAAAGGGAGGAAAGGAGGGAGGGAGGGAGGGAGGGAGGGAGGAAGGAAAGAAAGAAAGAAAGAAAGAAAGAAAGAAAGAAAGAAAGAAAGAAAGAAAGAAAGAAAGAAAGAAAGAAAGAAAGAAAGAAAGAAAGAAAGAAAGAAGAGGGAGGGAGGGAGGGAGGAAATGGAAAGGAGGGAAGGAGGAAAGTCCACCAATTATTCCCTTCAGAAAGTCCCATTCTTTCATTCATTTTAAACAACTTGCCTGCTTTCACACAAGACTGAAGCTTAGCTTGTGGGGTGAATGGCCCAGGGAGGTTAATCCCACTGCATGAACGCAGCCTATAAATTGCCAACCTGATGCTTCCTAGGAAACCAACTGCAACCTAGACTCTTGGCATCATCCAAATTAACAAAGTTACACCCCCATTATATCTGCCCAAGGTGGCAAATTCTGTCTTTACATATCCAAATCTGAATTTCCTTCCCAAACCTGTTCCTTTTCGCGATTCCCAGGACGACATAATCAGAGGTGGTATTTAGCCGGTTCGGGCCGGTTCGGGCGAACTGGTAGTAGCTACCTGCGGGTGTGCTCATCCCCGTCCGCCCCGGTGCTATGCCATCCTATTTAGCCACGTTTTCAAGCCACGTGCATGCGTGCAAGCTGCGCATGCAAAGCGCATGCGCAGGCCACATACATGCATGAAAGGTGCGCGTGCGACCGAAGCGAGAGTGCGCCACTGGGCAAACCGGTAGGGAATTTATGAGAATCCCACTTCTGGACATACCTGCCTATGCATTTCAATATTCAGGCCATAGGACATCTCGTAATACTGAAATAGAAGGAGAAGCACCAGTTAGGCAGGAAGTTTATCCCAGAGCTGCAAAATTCCTTCATTTGGCCCTGATAAACATTAGTTTCCTCTGTATTTGTATTTGCTTATTTGTCAAGCATATATGATTATAAGCAAACTATAAACAGTAAAACATGATTGAGTATATATGTAATAGTACAAGCATGAATAAGAGTAAAAGAGGTATGAATATATGGGTACATTAGGACAGGAACGGTAGGCACGATTGTGCGCTTATGCACGCCCCTTACCGACCTCTTAGGAATGGGGTGAGGTCGATGGTAGATAATCTGAGGTTGAAGTTTTTGGGGATGTTTTTGAAGTTTTTGAAGATGCTCTCTTAGCATCGCGCCCCAATTCCTGACATTCGATCCCCGATTGCTACATGGCCATAGTTACACGCAAAAACATGCAAGAGGCTCATAGAAACCCCAAACAGCCGCCAATATTGAAAGACATATTCTTTTAAAAACTCAAAAAAAAAAGAACCATTTGGACCATAATTTGATTATACGCCATCAAATTGGAGTTTGACATTTTAGCACAGAGGTCTTCAAACTTGGCAACTTTAAGACTTGTGGACTTCCACTCCCAGAATTCTGGGACTGGAAGTCCACAAGTCTTAAAGTTGCCAAGTTTGGGGACCCCTGGTTTAGCACCACGTACAGGAAGCTCTCGGCTTACAACGGTTCATTTAGTGACCGAAGTAACAATGACGCTGAAAAAAAGTGACCGATGACCGTTTTTCACACTTACGACTGTTGCCCAGGATCATGTGATCAAAATTCGGACACTTGGCAACTGACTCATAGTTATGACGGTTGTGGTGTCCCGGGGTCGTGTGATTAATTTTGGCAACCTTCTGACACGCAAAGTCAATGTGGAAGCCAGATTCACTTAAATACCCTGTTACTAACCTAACAACTTCAGTGATTCACTTACCAACTGTGGCATTAAAGGTCATATAATGAGGCAAAACTTGACAAATGTCTCACTTAGCAAGAGAAATTTTGGGCTCAACTGCGATCAACCGTCGTACGTGGGGGAAAACGGCCTTAAATCCCTTTTTTCAGCGCTGTTGTAACTTCAAACAGTCACTAAATGAACTGGTGTACGTCGAGGACTACCTGTATTTTGTAAATCCATAACTTCTTATTTAAAAAAAAGTGTTGTGGGTATTATTGGTATTATTACTATGTCTTACCATAACATAATGCCTCTGCATCTCTGTTTTTTCTCTCGTTAATTTCTCACATTCCAATTTCAGGCTGCAAAAAAAGGGGGGGGGGAATATGATTCAGATTCAGACTCAGAATAGAGGTGGAAGGGACCTTGGAGGTCTTCTAGTCCAGCCCCCTTGCTCAAGCAGAGATCCCATACCAGGGGTGTCAAACTCGATTTCATCGAGGGCCGCATCAGGGTTGTGTTTGACCTGGGGAAGGGGGGGGACGCGGCTGGTGTGTGTGTGAGGTTAGTGTGGGCATGGCCAGCTCGACATCACTTGTGTCGGGGGGGGGGGGGCACCTGTGGTGGCCAAGTGCTAAGGCAGGACTTCCCTCAGGCCCTCCCTCACTCTCATTATAAGAGCTGAGGTGGCGCAGCGGTTAGAGGCAGCACTGCAGGTCACTTTAGCTGACTGTGATCCGCAGGTCAGCGGTTCAAATCTCACCGGCTCAAAGTTGACTCAGCCTTCCATCCTTCTGAGGTAGGTAAAATGAGGACCCAGATTGTTGGGGGCAATGTAAATATACATTGCTTAGTGGTGTAAACCACTTAGAGCGTGCTTGCACTGTGAGGCGGTATATAAATCTCACAAAATAACATAAATAAATAATCTTCCTTCCTTCCTTCCTTCCTTTCCTTCCTTCCTTCCTTCCTTCCTCTCTCTCCCTTCCTTCTCTCCCTCTCCCTCCCTTCCTTCTCCCACTTTTTCCTTCCTTCCTTCCTCTCTCTCCCCCTTCCTTCCTTCCTTCTCTCCCTCCCTTCCTTCTCTCCCTCTCCCTCCCTTCCTTCTCCCACTTTTTCCTTCCTTCCTTCCTTCCTTCCTTCCTTCCTTCCTTCCTTCCTTCCTTCCTTCCTCTCTCTCCCCCTTCCTTCCTTCCTTCCTTCTCTCCCTCCCTTCCTTCTCTCCCTCTCCCTCCCTTCCTTCTCCCACTTTTTCCTTCCTTCCTTCCTTCCTTCCTTCCTTCCTCTCTCCCCCTTCCTTCCTTCCTTCTCTCCCTCCCTTCCTTCTCTCCCTCTCCCTCCCTTCCTTCTCCCACTTTTTCCTTCCTTCCTTCCTTCCTTCCTTCCTTCCTTCCTTCCTTCCTTCCTTCCTTCCTTCCTTCCTTTCTTCTTTTCTTTCCCTCTTCATTCTCTTTTTTCTTCCTTCCCCTCTTTCCTTATTTTTCCTTGCTCTCTTCCCATCTTTCCTTATTTTTCTTTGTCTTTCCTTGTTCCCTTTCTCCTTTCCTGTCCCTTTTTGGCATGCTCAAATGCAAAAGGGGGAAACATTTCTCCTTTCGTTTTGTTTTTAGTTTGTTTTGATAGCCCTCTGCCCGCAAAAATGGAGGCCGGGGTGGGGCGCACTGGCAGGGGCATCGCGGGCCGGTCCTTCACTGTTTCCAGGGTGGCCCCATGGGCCAGATTTTAAGCACCCTGCGGGCCGGATCTGGCCCATGGGCCTTGAGTTTGACACCCCTGTCCTATAGGTGGCGCAGAGGTTAGAGTGCAGTACTGCAGGCCACTTTAGCTGATTGTGATCCGCAGGTCAGCGGTTCAAATCTCACCGGCTCAAGGTTGACTCAGCCTTCCGAGGTGGGTAAAATGAGGACCCAAATTGTTGGGGGCAATGTAAATATATACATTGCTTACTGGTGTAAACCACTTAGAGAGTACTTGCACTGTGAGGCGGTATATAAATCTCACTAAATAAATAAATAAATAAATAAATAAATAAATAAATAAATAAATAAATAAATAAATAAATAAATAAATAAATAAATAAATAAATAAATAAATAAATAAATAAATAAATAAAATCATTTCAGACAAGTGACAAATTCACTTTGAACTCTCTCTTCAAAACCATCCCTGCCACCACCCCCTCCAAATCCCTTCCCTTTTTCCATGGCATCCTCAGTCAGGGAACTGTAATGGACTAGGGGTGTGTGAGCAAAATCAAAAATAAATTTATTTACAGGCTGCCTTCCTTTTCTAGGAAAACCCACTTTTTTTTTTGAAAGGGAAAGGGAAGGGAAAAGAGAAAAAAGGCCAGATTTTAGTTCACACAATGCACTTAAGCACAATGTGGTTTTCTGGTACAGCACGTTGGGTAAATCCAACCATTATTCTGTAAATTGGGCTTAAGCAAACCACAGCTTAACGTGATGTGCAAACAAGGCTGCACCATGGTTGACAGGGGGGAAAAACCAACAAGCAAGAGAGAGATTTCTGGATTTTTCAAGGCTGTACAGTATTGTGGGGGTATACTGCCTCTGGGTGTGGAGGTTCCACTTAGTTATCAGAATTAAAAAAATACCCTTATCTTCTCTTTTTTCCTCTTTTTTTCCATACCTGTGATACTGAGCCTGGAGAAACTGGAATTCTTCCTTAATTCGGTCACAAATCTCCAACACCGAAAACTTAAAAGGCTGCCCGGACTGAAAACAGAAAGATGGAATAGTTTTAAGGCAGGGAGAAACACACACACACACACACACACACACACACACACACACATACACACACACACAAAATCATGTGATCAAAATTTGGGCACTCGGGCAACCAGCATACATTTGCAATATCCTGGGATCACATGATCACCATTTTGCGACTTTCCCCAACAAGCAAAGCAGATGGGGAAAGCTGGATTCGTTTAAAGACCATGTGATTCACTTAACAACTGTTTCGATTTAACAACCGTCATGCTTACCAACAGAAATTCTGGTGCCAATTGCAGTTGTAAGTCGGGGTCTACCTGTCTTCGATATTCTCCTTTTCCCCAAACTAAGCTTTTCACATTGCATTCATGACCCAATTGCCAATTTGCCCCCCCGATTTCGTAGACTTTGGAAAGAGCTGCAGAAAACCAGTTCCACTGGCCATGTGCAGAGGGCTTCTCCTCCCCCACGGCAGAATCCCCCCAATTCTCTGTGTAATTGGCAAAAGGTGAGTTCCTGGAGCTTTTTAGGTCAATACTGGCATTCTTAACAAATAAAAACCCAGTCAAAATAGCCCCTTATTTGATGTGCGGTTACATTCCTAAGCAGACAGGCAGATTATTCAAAGTTGGATTCAGAAGGATCTTCCCGTTTCTGCACCACAAATTCATTTCGAACTCTGACTCCATATGAATCAATGAGAAAAGAGGAGGGAAACACTTTTAAAATAAGGACTAGATCCATGATGGTGAACCTGTGGTACGCGGAGCCATATCTGAGGGCATGCGAGGCATTGCCCTGTGTCAGCTCCAGCACGCATGTGTGCGCTGGTCAGCTGATTTTCGGCCTTCCGGAGGGCAGGGGGAGGCCGTTTTCACCCTCCCCAGGCTTCAAGAAAGCCTCTGGAGCCTTTTGATTGGGGAAAAACGGACCAAACGGGCCTACCGGAAGTTCGGAAATGAACTTCCGATAGGCCCATTGGGCCATTTTTCGCCTTCCCCAGGCTTCAGGAGGCTTTCCTGAAGCCTGGGGAGGGCGAAAAATGGCCTAACGGGCCTACTGGAAGTTCACTTTAACAGAGTCGGAAGGGACCTTGCAGGTCATCTAGTCCAACCCCCTGCCCAAGCAGGAAACTAAGTGCAGAGGCTTTAGTGAGGCCTGCGCACATGCGCGGGGAGGGGGCAGCACGGGGGGGGTTGTGAGCGCATGCGCAGGGGGGAGGGCATTGCATTATGAGTGTGAGCATGCACGTCCACACTATCGCGCGCATGCACGCCCTTTTAGCACCCGAACAAAAAAAGGTTCGCCATCACTGGCCTAGATTAAAACAGGCACAAAAAAAACCTCTTTCCAAATTAATAAAAGACATTTCTTCCCACGCACCCAGCTAAACTGGAACAAATTCAGAGAGAAAAAGTTATTTATCCTTTATATGAATATTTATAAATATATTCAGCTTTGATAGAGAAGATGGAGAGCGTTAACCCTGAGAAAGAAGGACATAGGCAGTAGGTGTTATACAGGTTGTCCTCGACGTACGACCATAATTGAACCCAACATTGCCATCACTAAGCAAGACAGTTGTTTTTCTCTACAAGGGGCAGCGATTTTATGAATTTGCAGTCTGTGATGGAGGCATTTCAAGATTTTGTATCAGCCCTGAGTAGCAATTTCTTTATTACAGATAGTTCTCGACGTACAGCCATTCATTTAGTGACTGTTTAAAGTTGGAACGGCACTGAAAAAAGTGACTTACGCCTTTTTCACACTTACGACGGTCGTGATCAAAATTCAAGCACTTGGCAACTGACTCCCATTTATGACGGTTGAAGTGTCCCTGGGTCAAGTTATCCCCTTTCGCGACCTTCTGACAAGCAAAGTCAATGGGGAAACCAGATTCACTTAACAACCATGTTACTAACTTAACGACTGCCGTGATTCACTTAACAATTGCAGCAAGAGATGTCATAAAAGGAAGGGGGCAAAACTCACTTAACAAACATCTCACTTAGTCACAGAAATGTTTGGCTCCGTTGTGGTCGTAAGTCAAGGACTACCCGTAAGGGATCAAGCAATAAAAACGATGAACGTTAGGAAAAACATTTGTCAGTTTGGATTCCTGCCATGAAACATGGGGTGAAGCTGGATGACCTCAAGCACCCCTTCTGGATCTGGGGCATTAGCATGATTTTTTTCATTTCTCCTTTTTCGGAGGTGCCCTCAGCTGGGGTGGGAAGAGCATGTATAAGATACCAGGTAATGATAGGCAGGAAATGAAAAGAGCCACGGTGACTTTATGAACTGCAGCTGCTTATAAAATGATTGCGGCTGACAGGAATGGCTGTAACCTAAAATTAAGGGAGGTAAAAATCTTTAAAAGGTTTTTTTTTCTGGCCTGCAAGCAGCTTGCAAGCTGGTTTTAAATCCACCTGGAAAAAGGAGAGATAAAAGACGCCCAGTGCAATGCATTAAAAACAGTATTTTTCAAACTTGGCAACTTTAAGACGGGTGGACTTCAACCCCCAGAATTCCCCAGCCAGCCATGCGGAGGGGGGACTTTAATTGCAGTGACTCTTTATTCACCATCCGAAACTGGGCAAAAAGCCGGATTTTTACACTTTTTCAGCCCCAAAATGAAAACTTCCAATAAAGATACAACAATGATGCTCTCTGAAAACAGCCACTTTAGAGATGGGGCAGAAGCACTATTTTCCCAGGAGACTCCTGTTGTGACTATACAGGAGTCCCTGCTCTGAATGGCTTCCATCCAACCAACCACGAGGCATTCCTCAGGGATCCGGCCAGCAAGTATCCTGCTAGTTCACCCGGAACTTCAATCTGGTCTAGAGGTGAAGGAGCTGCAGAGGTGGTTATGCTGCCGGTTCGGACCGGTTCGAGGGATCTGGTAGCGCGGACTGTAATGCTGTCCTATTTAGCCACGTTTTTGTGGCTGGGCGCTTGCGTGAAAGGCGCGTGTGCGAGTAAAGAGCATGCGCTGGAGGCTGTGCGCATGTGCGGAGGCGGCGCGTGTGAGCGTAGCACTCACATTTGTGAACCGGTAGGGAAGGTAAGTGAAAACCACCCCTGAGGAGCTGGTCTAGAAAGCAGAAGTCAGCTGGGTGACTTTGGACCAATCACCAGGAGACTGGGAGTTCTAGTCCCACCTTAGGCACAACAGCCAGCTGGGTGATTTGGAGCCAATTACCAGGAGACTGGAAGTTCTAGTCTCACCTTAGGCACAACAGCCAGCTGGAACACCTTGGTCCAATCACCAGGAGACTGGGAATTCTAGTTCTGTCTTAGGCACGAAAGCCAGCTGGGTGATTTGGGGCCAATCGCTAGGAGACTGGGAGTTCTAGTCCCACTTTAGGCATAACAGCCAGCTGGGTGATTTGGAGCCAATTACCAGGACACTGGGAGTTCTAGTCCCACCTTAGGCACAACATCCAGCTGGAACACCTTGGTCCAATCACCAGGAGACTGGAAATTCTAGTTCTGTCTTAGGCACGAAAGCCAGCTGGGTGATTTTGGGCCAATCGCTAGGAGACTGGGAATTCTAGTTCTGTCTTAGGCACAACAGCCAGCTGGGTGATTTGGAGCCAATTACCAGGAGACTGGGAGTTCTAGTCCCGCCTTAGGCACAAGAGCTAACTTTGCAACTTTTGGCCAGTCCCTCTCTCTCATCCCAACCACCTTACAGGGATGTTGTTGTGGGGGAAAAATAGGAGGAGAAAATACAGATAGTACTCGACGTACGACCACAATTGAGTCCAGCATTTCTGTTGTTCAACGAGACACTTGTGAAGTGAATTTTGCCCCATTTTACGACCTTTATTGCCTCAATGATTAAGTAAATCACTGCAGACGATAAGTTAGCAACCCGGTTGTTAAGTGAATCTGGCTTCCCCACTGACTTGTCAGAAGCTCGCAAAAGGGGAATCACGTGACCTTGGGACACAGCAACGGTCATAAAAATGAACCGGTTGCCAAGCATCCGAATTTTAATCACGTGACCACGGGTAACGCTGGAAAAGGTCGTAAGTGTGAAAAACGGTCCGAAGTCACTTTTTTCACTGCCGTTGCAAGTCACTAAACGAACTGTGGTTAAGTCAAGGGCTACCTGAATTTTGCCGTTTGAAATTATTTATAAAAATCCTGAAGGTGGGAAATAATATATATATATATATATATATATATATATATATATATATATATATATATATATATATATATATATATATATATATATATATATATATATATATATATATATATATATATATAAATTAAATAAAGGGCCCCTTGACCCCTCTCATTCTGCTTTCACGGAGGCTAGTTGTTGTGGCACTGTTTGAGCTCACGGTCATCGCACCGTGTGTGCAACCAACCCAAATACTACTTAGCTTCCAGTTCTGTGTCATGCAAATCCAGACAAATTGAAAACACCCGTGGTTAAATTAATTGTCGGTAAGGGAGTTGTGCAAACACCACGAGATATATATATCTCTCTCTCTCTTCCTCTCTAATTCTGGAGCTAATGATTCTGTAGTCAGGGGTTACCTTTAAAGACCAACTCAACCCGTTTGCAAATCTCTCCCAGCTGAAGGGCCAGGCCTAGTTCTGCTAGGGCTGCAATTCACACAATAGTCCAGGCAAGGTGGAAACGACACCGTGGTGGGAATTCAAATTAGCCAATTACCTCCCGAGTTTCAGCCACCACAAGTATAATAAAGTAAATGAGCTGAACATGTTGTGTGAATAAAGTTTCCAGCGTCTTTGAGGCCGGTTAAAGGCGTCGGCACTCACCGGGCTGCGTTTGCACAATAAATAACCTAATTATGCAGTACAGGTAGTCCTCAACTTACAACCATTCATTTAGTGACCGTTCCAAGTTACAATGGCACTGAAAAAAAAGTGATTTATGATCGTTTTTTCACACTTACGACCGTTGCAACATCCCCATGGTCACATGATTTACATTCGTATGCTTGGCAACTGATTCACATTTATGACGGTTGCAGCGTCTTGGGGGTCACGTGATCCCCTTTTGCGACTTCCTGACAAGCAAAATCAACGGGGAAACCGGATTCACTTAACAACCGTGTTACAACAATTTAATAACTGCAGTGATTCACTTGAACAATCGCAGCAAGAAAGACCATAAAAAGGGGCAAAGCTCACTTAAACAAATTTCTCACTTAGCAACATCAATTTTGGCCTCAGTTGTGGTCATTTGCAGACAACTATTCCGTACTTCAGTTTTAGGGTTCACAAGGACCCCTACCTACACCAAGCAGGCCGAGTTCACCCAACCTTCTCAAACTTTCTGTCGTCGTCCCTCATACACGCATCCAACAAATGCTAACCACAATTAACCTAGTTAACTATTGTTACTTGTTTTATTCTGAACTGGGCTCTGTCAATGCATCTGTTAGGTCTTCCCCTGACCTGGGTTGACATGTTGTGTGAATAAGTGGAAGGACCGCCTTCCTTGCATCCAATCAGAGGTCAGGGCTTATTACCCGTGCAGACACAGATCTGAACCCGGTACCCACAAAAACAGAAACGGCTCGCTGGTCAAACAGGAAGAGGTTTTTTTTCCCATCCTTTAAAATCCGTTCTTTTTCATTTAAAAAATGTGGTTTTGACAAATGGCAGCCTCTCCCCACTGGGGCAGTGACCTTTTGGGTTCAAAAAGGCTACACAAATAAACGGCAACCAGAAGGACTTGCAATTAATCATAAAGGATTAATTACTCAACTGAGCAGGAAATGGCTGAACTTTAGCAAGAAGAGGCAAGAAAAATGCTGGCTCCCGATTCTTGCCAGATTCCAGAATCCCAAGTTTTCCCCATACTTACCTGGAAAGCCATTTCCCGGTAGTAGAGAAATCCATTTTGACTTGCAAAATGCAGGACTTACATTTACATCGACTTGATTTACGACCGCAATGGAGGCCAAAGTTTCTGTGGCTAAGCGAGACATCTGTTCAGTGAGTGTTGTCCCATTCCACGAACTTTCTTGCCGCCGTTCTTAAGCGAATCGCCGCAGCTGATTAGGGAGTCCCCCGGTTGTGAAGTGAACCTGGTTTTCTCCCCCACCCTCCGTGGACTTTTGCATGTCAAAAGGTGGCCAAAAGTGGATCCTGAGACACCGCAACCGTCATAAAGATGAGTCAGTTGCCAAGGGTCTGAATTTCGATTCCCTGACAGTGGGGAATGCTATGATGGTCGTAAGTGTGAAACGCAGTCCTAAGTCACTTTTTTTCAGTAACTTTGAACCGTGACTAAATGAATGGTTGTAAGTTCAGGACGACCTGAATTGTATTTCAGGTTTATACAATTGTATTGTATTTTAACACTTTTTTTGGGGGGGGGGGAAAGCTAGCTGCTTTGAGTAAGCAAGCAGAGACCTGGGGGGGCCAACCCAACACTTTGATTCCCCCCTCCCCAAACCTAACCTTCACCTTACATAACTGCACCCCTTCCTGCACCCAGTTTTGGGGACCCCCCCCAAAAAAAGTCCCATTCCCCAAACCCCCTCAAGATACGACCCCTCTAGCAGCTGCTCCCTCCAAGCAACTCACCCCCCCACAACAAAGATGGTACTTACAGCAGGCCGCCCTTGAGAATACATCCTGGGGGATACCGCCCCCTCCTCAAAGATATTGGGGTGGGTGGGGGGTGGGAGCGCTCCTTCTGCGTTTCAGATTTTCAGCAAGGTTTCCCTGCCTTGCCCTTATTTATTTAAAAATAAAAGCAAAAAAAAGAGGGAGAAAGAAAGAAAGAAAAAGAAAAGAGGAAGGGGAATCTTTAAAAAAAAAAAAAAAAACAATTCTACCTGAGGTGGGAAAAGGAAAGAATTTGCACACGCGGGTCAAAGGAGAAGCGTGTTAAATACCAGCGGAAGGGGGGGGCGTCTCGCTCGCTCCCTCCCCCTCCCTCCCCACCGCCCATAGCTTAAAGAGCACTTAGCAAGGAAGGGGAAATATTTGCGATCCCTTGAAAAAAAAAACGGAAGGGGCGAATTTGTTCTGAGTGTGCAAGGAAGCGGGGTGTGTGCGTGTGTGTGTGCAAGCACTGGAGGTCGGTGCCAAATCTGGACGCCGTCCTGCGCGGGCAGCGCTGCCGATTGACAATCCGACCGGGGGGGGGGGTGGAATCTCGCGCACGGAAGGTTTAAGGTGGATCCCGGCCGGCCCCCACCCCCACCCCCTCCTCTTGCAGAAGCGATCGGTCGGAACGGCTCCGCGGAATCGTCTGAAACACTATAAGGAATAGGAATAGGAATAGGAATAGGAATAGAATAGAATAGAATAGAATAGAATAGAATAGAATAGAATAGAATAAGAGGAGAAGGAGAAAGAGAAAGAGAAAGAGAAAGAGAAAGAGGAGAAGAATAGAATAGAATAGAATAGAATAGAATAGAATAGAATAGAATAGAATAGAATAGAATAGAATAGAATAGAATAGAATAGAATAAGGGAAGGGAGGGGAGGGGAGGAAGAGGGAAGAGGGAAGAGGGAAGAGGAAGAGAAGAGGAAGAGACAGAGTTGGAAAGGACCTTGGAGGTCATCTAGTCCAACCCCCTGCTCAGGCAGAAAATCCTATATACCATTTCAGACAAATGGTTGCCCAAACTCCTCTTTAAAACTTCCAGTGTTGGAGCACCCATAACTTCTGAAGGCAAGCCGTTCCACCAATTAATTGTTCTAACTGTCAGGAAATTTCTCCTTAGTTCTAGATTGCTTTTCTCCTTGATTAGTTTCCATCCATTGCTTCTTGTCCTGCCTTCAGGTGCTTTGGAGAATAGGTAGACCCCCTCTTCTTTGTGTCAGCTCCTCAGATATTGGAAGGCTGCTCTTTGTGTCACCCCTCGTCCTTCTATTCATTAAACT
Organism: Diadophis punctatus similis; assembly: GCA_023053685.1. Classification (NCBI taxonomy): domain Eukaryota; kingdom Metazoa; phylum Chordata; class Lepidosauria; order Squamata; family Dipsadidae; genus Diadophis; species Diadophis punctatus. The sequence goes on from JALIGW010000001.1 coordinate 319,244,926, forward strand.
AGACATAAGCCATGATTCATTAAACTAGACATACCCAGTTCCAGCAACCATTCTTCTTATGCTACATCTTTTTTAATGCAAGCCGGTTATGTGCTCTTGGCCACGCAGGGCTCAGCGGAGTAGTGTTTAGAGCTGGGGCAGCAGGAGACCCTGAGCGACCATCTCCGGGAAGGACCATCAATGGCTTTGGCGGAGGGCTGTGCTCCTAAGGCTGGGGAGATCTGGATTTGAATCCTGGTCCCATGCTTTGAATGATCCCCAACAAAAGGCTTTAGGCTGGCTTTTGATTTTTTGACCCTGCTTTGGGGATAACCCCTGCAAAGAAGCCCCACATGCAGGTACAACCGTTTTACAACCGTTCATTCAGTGACCATTCAAAGTTAACAACGGCACCGTAAAAAGTTATTTATGGCCGTTTTTCAGGCTTATGTTGGAGCAGCTCCATGATCACAGGATCAAAATTCTGACGATTGTCAACTGACTCGTATTTATGACAGTTGCAGTGCCCTGGGGGGGTGTCACGTAATCACCCTCTGTGACCTTCTGACAAGCAAAGTCAATGGGGAAGAAGCCAGATTCACTTAACAACCGTGTTACTCATTTTACTGTGGCAAGAAAGGTCATAAAACATGGGGCAAGATTCATTTAGCAACTGTCTTGCTTAACAACAGAAACGCTGGGCTCAAGGTGTGGGAAAAACTGTATGATTGGTTGGAAAATAGGAAAAATAAGTAGATGTATATGATGTTTATGCAGATGTAAGTGTGAATATTACACACAATGTAAATGAGATGGAATAACGTATGTAAATACTGTATTTTTCGGAGTATAAGACACACCTTTCCCCCCCCTAAAAGAGGCTGAAAAATTGGGTGCATCTTATAGTCCTAATGTAGCTTTTTCAAAGCTTTTTTTTCCAGCCCTAACAAGGTGCTAACGATCTTCCCTGCTTGCAGGATTTTTTCATTCCTACTCCCTGGGAAGTTTTTTCCAGCTCTAAGTCTTTGCAGGCTTGTTTTCATTGCTACTCCCTCCGAAGATTATTTTTTTCAGCCCTAACCAGGGGATAAAATAATATGCTGAAGCTGACCAGACTAAGGACGCTAGCCAGATGAATACCTGGGAGGTAGATTTCCCCCCCTATTTTCTTCCCCCAAAACTAAGGTGCGTCTTATACTCTGAAAAATACGGTAACCAAACAGATGTCGATGTTTTAGGATTGAACAATATGAATGTATATATGTTTTTAAAGTTAAAATTCAATAAACAGAATTTTAAAAAAGAAAAGGAAAAGAAACGCTGGGCTCATTTTTGTGGTCGTAAGTCGAGGACAGCCTGTAGCCCAAGATTCCCAATGCGTCCCTCTTCCCAACTGAACTTCGGACTGCAGAAATGTGGCATTGGCTACTCCAAGCCCTGGTTTGGCCTCCTGCCAATTTGCGACTGGAAATTTCAGGTATGTCAGCTTCCAGGGGGGTACAGGTAGTCCTCAACTTACGACCACAATTGGGACCAGAAATCCATTGCTAAGCAAGGCTGTTAACGAACTGGCACCTGATTTTATGACCTTTTTGCCAGTGTTGTTAAACTAATTAAGCAAATCCACTTTAATCATTCACTTGGCTTGTTGGAAGTGGTGGGAAGGTCACAAATTCGGGATCACGTGACTACAGTTTGCACAACCAAGCACTCAAATTTTGCTCACGTGATTATGGGGTGTGTGCCAATGGTTGTAAGTGCGAGGACTGGTCATAAGTTATTTTTTTCCTGTGCTGTTGTAATTTTGGACAGTCACTAAATGAATGGTTGTAAAGAGTGTTGCGGTGGCTTTAAGGTGGAGTTCTCGCCTCACAATCAGGAGGCTGTGTGTTCGATCCTAGGTAGAGGCAGATATTTCTCTCTCTGGGCACACTGAGAATATATCTGCTGAACAAAACTCGGCATTGGCGACAGGAAGGGCATCCGGCCAGTAAACACTCTCATAGCTCCATTCAGTTGCCCAGACTCCACCCCGCAAGGGATTATGGGGTCGTTAAATGAAGATGATGATGATGACTAAATGAATGGTTGTAAGTCAAGGACGAGAAGCAGCACAAGCAAAAAAAATTGGGGAACATTCTCAACCCCAATTCTGGAACCTCTAAGAAAATTGAGTGTTTTTCTCAACTACGGCAACTTTAAGATGTTAGCTGGGGAAATTTGGAAAAATTTAAATTCACACTTCTTAAACTTGCCAAGCTTGAAAAACATTGCTTGGAGCGAGCATGGGAAATTTAGAAAAGTGTAATAAATAAAATCAGCTGGTGTCAACTAACAGTATGATAGCAGCTCAGAACTGAGCAGGTTTCTGCAGGGGAATCTTCAGCAAATGGTCAAAAAACTGAAGATGGCGACCATGAGTGTGTGATCAAAGAGCCCCTCTCAGGGGCGGGTTGCTCACTTACCGATACCGGTGTGGTGCGCGCGCATCTCCTCATGCAATTTTGCTTCCGCGCATGCGCAGAAGCAAAAAAGCCCAAAAATTCTTCAAAAAAGATGGCGACGCGCACGACGGACCGCCAAAGATGGCACTGGAGCGATCGCGCGCAAATAGCACCATCTGCTGGCCGCTACCGGAACGACAGGGTGGACCGCACCGGTAGGAACCCACCACTGGCCCATCTGCCCAACCCTAACCCTAACCCTAACCCATTAAAAATTGGCTGAAGCTTTTTTAAATTTTGGCTGTGGCTGCCATCTTGGTTTGTTTTAACCACAGAATGTGGACACTTGAAGCTCCTTGGCTTGGGGCTTTCACATAAAACATGCCTAAGGTGGGACTAGAACTCACTGTCTCCTGGTGATTGGTCCAAACTCAACCAGCCATCTTTCATGCCTAAGGCAGGACTAGAACTCATTGTCTCCTGGTGATTGGTCCAAACTCAACCAGCCATCTTTCATGCCTAAGGCAGGACTAGAACTCACTGTTTCCTGGTGATTGGCCCAAAGTCATCCAGCCAGCTTTCATGCCTAAGGCTAAGGTGACCAGATTTTAATATTTGTAAAGCGGGACACCATTGACGGGGGGGGGGGTTCTAGGGGAGCAAGACGGGAGGGTTCCGTCTCTCTTATCCTGCAGCTTTGTGCACACCCCCAAACACCCCCCCTTCATCGCAGCCAGTGGTGGGTTCCTACTGGTGCGGTCCACTCTATAGCACCGGTAGCGGCCCGCTGGTGACATCACAGTACCGGTGCGGTCGGTTGCCAAGGCCTAGGCACCGCCATTTAAAAAAAAATTTAATTTTTTTTTTAAATTTTCTTCTGCGCGTGCCCAGAACCCGAGCTTTCGGCACTGCGCATGCGCTGCCTTCCTACCCCACAGTGAGTCCAAGCAGGGGAGGATGGCTGAGGGAGCACATGAGACGCTGAAAGAACGGTTGGCAGGACTTATATCAGTTCCCCTCCCTTCAGCAGTCTGAGAAGCCACGAACGCGCGGTGATGATCCCAGGCATTTTCACATGTTCGAGGCTTCTCGAGCTCCTGAGGGGAGGGGGAACGGGCGGCAGGAGCCTAGGATCATCGAATGGGGAGAAGCATTCAGGCCGGACGGAGCCTCCTAGAAGAACCACTGCCGCGGTATTGCTGCTTCCGCTGCGGGGGGCTGTGTTGCGGGTGGGCAATGCCCCCCCGCTTCTCCGGCCGCTGCCAAGCTCCCGAGGCCCACGCCCATCCGGTCACATGTCTGGCAAGCCACACCCACAAAATAAGCCACGCCCACAGAGTGGTAGTAAAAAAATTAGGAACCCGTCCCTGATCGCAGCCCTTACCGCTGCCATGGCTGGGGCTCGCCTCTGCTGCGTCTGGCCCGGAGAGGGACAGCGGCAGGAGAAGGAAGAAAGCAAACCGCGGCTGTGGTGCTTCGGGAGGGCGGGTGGTGAGAGTTCTTCACAGCCGCGTGCTGCCTCCGTTGCAGAAGCCGCCGCCAGCCAGCCGGGCAGCAGCCCTCCGTGTGGGGAGACGGCCAGGCCTGCGCTTGGAAGAGGCTGCCGCTCTCGCTGCCCGCTTTCTTCCTTCTCCCGCCGCGAAACAAAAGTGAACAGCAGCGCTGCTTCGGGAGGGCAGGCGGACGTCTGCAGCCAGGCAGGGAGGGAAAGCAGTGAGAGCGGCGGCCCCTTCCAAGCGCAGGGGGCTTTCGCGCCGCACTTGTTGTCACGTGGCCGGCCGGATTAACAGGTGTGCTGGGGACGCCTTGCCCACCGCCTCCATGCGCTGCGCTTGGCAGGGGCCGTTGCCCCTCTCACTGCCCTCCCTCCCCGCCTGGCAGGAGGAGGCAGGCGAGGCAGCAGGCAGAGGGATGTGCAGGGCTCGGCTCGGCCGCTGAGCATGTGGGGCGCCCGCCCCAGCTCTCGGGCTGCTTCCCACTGCCACGCAAAGTTTGGCGTGCCAGGCCAGTGGAGGAAGAGCAAGCTGGCTGGCGGCGCTGGAAAAATCCTTCCTGGCCCTTGCCAGCCGGGCCGGGTCTTCTCTCCGGGGCGGTGTCCGGCGGGTGCCTCACGCCTCCGCTCCTTCCCCCCGTGTGGCAGACCCGGGAAAAGACACGGCGAGACCCGGGAAAGCCGCTGCTCCCTCTACGCCTCTGGAAGCGCATTTCCTGGCTGTTGCCGTCAAGCGGGGCGGAGCATGCGAGGCACTGAACTGGGCCCTCGGGCACGTCGGAGCACGGTGGGGGGTTTTCCCTGCCCGGCCCGGCGCTGGTGAGATCTTAGCGTGTTGAAGTCCAGACATCTTCAAGTTGCCAAGGTTGGGAAACACTGCTGTAAAGTGACTTACGATCCATTGTCAAAGTTATGACCATGACACCATCCACACGTGATTTGAGTGCTTGGCAGCTGGCTTGCATTTATGACAGCCGCAGCATCCTGTGGTGACGGGATTGCGATTGTGGGTCTAACCACACTTGGCCAAATACAGTATATAAAGTATTTGTGACCTTCCCAACTGACTTCTAACGAGCAAAATCAGTGGGGGAAGCTGGATTCACTTAATGGCTGCAGTCAGTGATTCTCAACTTGTGGCCCGTGGATCCCTGGAGGGGGGGCGCAATGTCATCATAAGGTTTCCATGAAGGTTTGACTATGATTTAAATCTTGAGTTGTCTTGGTGGTCTGTGGCCATGATCTGTGGCCACAAAAGGTATTTAAAGGGAGTTTGTGGTGAAGAAATGTTTGAGAATCACTGACTGCAGTGATTTCTGACTGTGGTTATAAATGCTTGAGTCTCCTCACTTGATGACAAGTTTAATGACTTGGCATTCAAAATTCAAATCTAATTGTGGGAACAAGTCAAGCCCTATCTAAGGTAGCTGACAACTGACAACAAAGGGAAGTGGGATTAAAATCTGGCAAAAGGTCAGTTAAAAAGGAGCAGTGGTAACACTTTTTCCCACTCGCAAATTTTATTAAAAGGCATAACCTTTTGTGAGCTGTGGTTTATCATTTTTAATAAAATATGTGAGTTGAAAAAAGGAACGAGAATGACATGGGCAGTGTCTAAATTGGATAAACAAATAAATTAAGTTAAAAAGAGCTACCCAAATTTTTGCTTATCCTGGAGGAACACAACTCACCTCTTTCAATGTTTAACTGAAAAGTGAATTTAAAAAAAATCCCTGTAAGTAAAACCGCTTCTTCCTTGATCTTGGTAAGCTAGGCAGGTCAAACTTGGTTAATCCTTGGACAGAACAACCCAGAGAAGCTCAGAGATGTAGGCTAGGCTGGGGGACCATGATTGGACTGCTGCCCCCAAACCTCCCTGTTGCCTGGAGCTGAACTTAACTGGTGGGAGTCAAGCTAAGCTAAAAACTAACCAGAATTAGACCTGGTTTGGCCACAAAGCAATCTCACACTATAGTATAGGTCAGGGGTCGGCAACCTTAAACACTCAGAGAGCCTTTTGGACCCGTTTCCCACAGAAAAGAAAACACCGGGAGCCACAAAACTCTTCCCGTGCCTGACTATTTCCTGAGCGGCCACAAAACTAGCATATATAGTTGAATTAAAGTTTTTGTTTTCTTCTGAAACTTTTCTTTTCTTGGATTTATCCATGGTTGGCCTACCGGGGGTCGGAAAGCTCAATAAATTGCATGCCGGCAAGTGTCGCACATTGGCAGTTGTGACACATATTTTGAGTGACAGGGAGCTGCAGCAGAGGGATGAAAGAGCCACATGCGGCTCCAGAGCCGCGGGTTGCTGACCCCTGGTATAGGTAGTCCTTGACTTAGGACCACAATTGGGTACACATTTTCCATTGCCAAAACAAGGCTATTGTGTTGAGTGAATCATGTCGTTTATGACCTTAAGATGGGTGGTTCCAAAATGTGACAAATAAAATAAATAAAATAATATTTGTTACTATAGCACACTAAATTGATAAGTCTCAATTTAGGACCTACATAAAAATATATACTCCAGAACAAACAACTATACTAAAAAAAAACCAAACGTGGGGTTATTTCATACAGACGCATCATTCACATGACATTTTGAGCCGAGGTGGCGCAGCGGTTAAAGGCAGGTACTGCAGGTCACTTTAGCTGACTGTGATCCGCAGGTCAGCGGTTCAAATCTCACCCGCTCAAGGTTGACTCAGCCTTCCATCCTTCTGAGGTAGGTAAAATGAGGACCCAGATTGTTGGGGGCAATATAAATATACACTGCTTACTGGTGTAAATCGCTTAGAGAGTGCTTGCACTGTGAGGCGGTATATAAATCTCACAAAATAAATAAATAATAAATAAATCTCAAGATTAAACCAACCTACTGTTAAATGGGTCTACTTTATTATGGTTGTTAATTGAATCACTGCAATTGTTAAGTGAATTGTGCAGTCATTAAACAAATCCCAATTCCCCCATTGGCTTTGTTTGTTGGAAGCCAGCTGGGAAGATGCATTAGGTCTTATTTTCTGGTTAGGTCTTATTTTCGGGGAAATACGGTACTACCCTGTTTCCCCCCAAATAAAACATCCCCTGATAATAAACCTGACGGAATAGGAAATTATTCCTATCAGAGGTGATATAGGATCTTGCTTCCTTGAAGTCATTCTTACTTAGAAATAAAACCGAGATTCAATTCTAATTAACAAAATATTTATTTCAGTATAAAAGTAACAAAATATAAACCTTAATAAGCTACATTTTCTCAGCTAAGAATTCACGTCTGCCTTGGGCGAGGCTCACAGGAGAAGAAGGAAGGAGGAGACTCCTGGAATGCACACATGCGCAGTAATACATATCACATGTCTGCTTGATTAGAAAATTACTATTACTATTAGTTTTTCTCATCGTTCCTATCACCCATCTCCTCCCACTTATGACTGTATGACTGTAACTTGTTGCTTGTATCCTTATGATTTATTGATTGTTTCCTGATTGCTTACTTGAACCCTATGACAACCATTCTTGACAAATGTATCTTTTCTTTTATGTACACTGAGAGCATATGCACCAAAGACAAATTCCTTGTGTGTCCAATCACACTTGGCCAATAAAGAATTCTATTCTATTCTATTCTATTCTATTCTATTCTATTCTATTCTATTCTATTCTATTCTATTCTATTCTATTCTAAAATACAGTAAACCTAGAAATAGTAGAAATGCTCAACTGACAATATTCATATCGTGACAAAACCCAATCAGGCTTTTGAGTGCATGGCAATAAGGCCAAGCACTTATTTCAGGGTTCAAAAAAAAATATAAGACAGGGTCTTATTTTAGGGTAAACATGGTAATTGTGTCTGTCTGGCTCAGAAGTCTTCAAACTTGGCAACTTTAAGACTTGTGGACATCAATTCCCAGAATTCTCCAGAGTTGAAGTCCACAAGTCTCAAAGTTGCCAAGATTGGGGACCCCTGGTCTGGCTGATGATCTTAACTGGGGCTTATTTTTGAGGTAGGGCTTATATTACGAGCATCCTGAAAAATCATGTTAGGGCTTATTTTATTTTATTTTTATTTATTTATTTATTTATTTTGCTGTTCTTATATGCCGCCCTACTCCCTGGGGACTCAGGATGGCGTACAACAGCGTATAAGAACAATAAAACAAAAACAGTAGCAAAAATAAAACATTTAATTAATTAAAAGATTAAAAAGCCAAACAACACATTCATACCTGGGGGAGACCTAAGATGTTCATTGGTCACATCACCCCGCCTGCAGGAAGAACCATGTCTTAATAGCTTTCCGGAAGGCCAGCAAGGTGGGAAAGATCGGATCTTTGGGGGTAGTTGGTTCCAGAGAACCGGAGCCCCCACAGAGAAGGCTCTCCCCCTTGGTCCCGCCAACCGACATTATCTGGCTGAAGGGACCTGGAGGAGACCAACTCTGTGGGACCTAATTGGTCGTAGGGATGTATGAGGTAGGATGCGGTCCCGGAGATAACCTGGTCCTAAGCCATGTAGGGCTTTAAAGATGATAATCAACACCTTGAATTGCACCCGGAGACCAATGGGCAACCAATGCAGCTGGCGGAGAATGGGTGTTACGTGGGTGTATCTGGGGACACCAACCACAGTTCGCGCAGCCGCATTTTGCACCAGTTGCAGTCTCCGAATACTTTTCAAGGGTACCCCCATGTAGAGCGCATTACAGTAGTCCAAGCGAGAGGTGACAAGGGAATGAGTGACCGTGAGTAAAGCCTCCTTCTCCAAGCATGGTCGCAATTGCTGCACTAGGCGAACCTGTGCAAAGGTGCCAGCCATAAGATGTTGGTCTAATTTTAGCTGTGGATCTAGGAGCACCCCCAAATTGTGAACCCGGTCCAAGGGAGGTAATTTGTCTCCCCCGAAGACCAAGGAGGGACAATCGGTATAATCCTTAGGAGGCAATATCCACAGCCACTCAGTCTTGTCAGGGTTGAGCTTGAGCCTGTTCCTTCCCATCCAGATCCTAACATCGTCCAGGCAACGGCACATCACATCCACTGCCTCCCTGAATTGCGACGGGGTGGAGATGTACAGTTGGGTGTCATCAGCGTACTGTTGAAAACTCACCCCATGTCGACGAATGATCTCCCCCAACGGTTTCATGTAAATGTTAAACAGGATGGGTGAGAGGACCGAACCCTGAGGGACCCCACAAGTCAGGGGTCTAGGAGACGACCTCTGCCCTCCTGTCAACACCGTTTGGGTGTTTTCCGTTTGGGTCTTATTTTCGGGGAAACGGGGTAAATACATGTGCACAAATTGCAATCATGTGACTGTACGGGGGTGCGACAAGGTTCGTAAGTGTGAGAACCGGTCACAAGTCACTTTTTTTCCCGTTGTAACTTTGAATGGTTGCTAAATGAATGGTTGTAAGTCCAGGATTACTTGTAAATTGGAAACTCAAAAAGCTAAAAGAAAATAATGGCAACTCGCACCTCTTATGGTGCAAAAAGGAAAACCACAGGGAATTGACCATGAGAATTCAAGTTCAATTTGAAGTCTGTAGAGATTCTCAGTCATCCAGGTCATGGGTGTCCCAAAGGTGCTTTTTTCAAGAGGCAACTGGACTTTCTGGTTTTTTCTTTTGAAGACGTTTCGCTTCTCATCCAAAAGCTTCTTCAGCTCTGACTGGATGGTGGGGAATGGAAGGATTTATATTCCTTGCAGACAGCTGGTCATTTGCATCCTTTTTAGAGGGTCCTTGAAGCACTTGGAGGTTTATCTGTGTCCTCAGGGTCACCTGAGTGGTTCTCCTGGTTCCTGTAGTCTGCAATTTTTTTCCTCTGGAAATCCATTCCTACTACCACACCATTCCAAGGGTGTTCATCTCAAATTGTATAGTTAAATGTCTGTAGAGGCTCTCAGTCATCCAGGTCATGGTTCTCCCAGAGAGGCTTTTTCAGGAGGCAACTGGACTTTCTTGATTTTTTTTCTTTTGAAGACGTTTCGCTTCTCATCCATTTTTTTTTTCTTTGCAAAAGCGGCTCACCTCTTTAAAGTGCAATTGTTAAACACCTCTGTGGCCTTATTTCAGCTTTGGCTTATGCAGATTTCTGCATAGGTGTTTTGCATTCTTCAAGGAAGGAATTTGACTGAGAAAGGAGCAATAACCACTACTTCTCAAGAATCCGTGGTGATCCCCAAACTAAGCAGCTTTCAGGGTCTGTTCAAACACTACAGGTAAGTCCTCGACTTATGATCACAGGTGGGGCCAGAACTTCCATTAATGGAATGGAATGGAATGGAATGGAATAGAATAGAATAGAATAGAATAGAAGAGAAGAGAATAGAATAGAATAGAATAGAATAGAATAGAATAGAATAACAGAGTTGGAAGGGACCTTGGAGGTCTTCTAGTCCAACCCCCTGCTTAGGCAGGAAACCCTACACCACTTCAGACAAATGGTTATCCAATATTTTATTAAAAACTTCCAGTGTTGGAGCATTCACAACTTCTGGAGGCAAGCTGTTCCACTGATTAATTGTTCTCACTGTCAGGAAATTTCTCCTTAGTTCTAAGTTGCTTCTCTCCTTGATTAGTTTCCACCCATTGCTTCTTGTCCTACCCTCAGGTGCAATACGGTGATTGAGTCCTAATAAGCAATATGGTGATTGAGTCCTGCAGGATTTTACAATCTTTAAAAAAAAACTGCAGTTGTTAAGTGAATCACTACTGTTGTGAAATGAATACGGGTTCCTCCATTGACTTTGCTTGTGAGAAGCTCCCTGGAAAGGTTGCAAACAACAGTCACATGACCTCAGGATATTGCAACCACACACACACACAGGTTACTCAAATTACGATCACGTGCTGTTGACTTGAAAACACAAGTTGTCATTTCTGCATTTTTCAATAGATAACTCAGGGGAGAATTACAGATAGGCCTCTGCAACAATTGGATTCAGAATTTCCATTAACAGAATAACAAGATTGGAAGGGACCTTGGAGGTCTTCTAGTCCAACCCCCTGCTCAAGCAGATCTTATATCATTCCAGACAAGTGGCTGTCCAATCTCTTCTTCAAAGCCTCCAGTGATAGAGCACCCACAACTTCTGGAGTCAAGCTGTTCCACGGATTGTTCTAATTGTCAGGAAATGTTTCTTAGTTCTAGGGTTGAATCTCTCCTCGATTAGTTTCCATCCGTTGCTAAGCAGGGCAGTTGTTAATGGAGTTGCACCTGATTTTATGACCTGTTTTGCCATGGTTGTTAAGTGAATCACTGCAGTCATTTAGCAAATCCAACTTCTCCACTGGATCCAACTTCTCCACTGGGAAGGTTAAAATGGCCATCAAGCAGTATCTGAGATACTGCAAGAGTTATAAATACCTGGTAGTTGCAAAGCGCCCAAATTGTGATCACATGATTGTGGGGAGCCTGTGACTGTTGTAAGTGTGAGGACCAGTCGTTAGTCACTTTTTTCAGTGCCATTGTCACTAAACAAACGGCTGTAAATTTTATCCTGCAAATCCGGGGTTTGCAGTTTGATACCTTAGCATGCTGTCGTGATTGCACCAATCTAATTGATGATAGGGTTGCGCCACTCCAGAAACTATGGTCTATTTAATAAACCATGGTTAGTTAGACACAACCTCACTTTGATCATCTTTCTTAGCTCATCCATCAAGGATGGATGGTACTTGGCTCCCAACACCTTGGGGACAAAGAAATTAAAATTTTAAAAAATCTCCCCTTGTCTGAAACATCAAGAAAAGCTCCCAGCTTCATTGCATTAAATTTATTTCTTTAAAAAAAAAAAAACCAAATACATATTTAACACCAGCACAATGCCAATCAAAAGCCTTCGGTCCACCTTAAATTGCTTTTCCAAGGCTCGGCTACTACGGGCCGCTGCGGATTGGCTGAACCAAGTTAGGCAACCGACCAATCAGTCGCGTCGGATCCCACACGGGTCTATGACGTCAAAGGCGGGGATGGCTAATCAGGGGAAAGCGACCTAGAAGCTTTGGAGGCCTAAGCGGCCGGGGAAGGGAGGGGCTCGGCGGGAGCTTCCCCAGCAGAATTGTGGGTAGCGTAGTTTTGGGCTGTAGAAGCGAATGTGCTTTTTCTGCTGCTGGTCTTGTCAAAGGAGCAAGTTTTCCCACTAGGATAAATTCGCTTGGGTAGGAAAACGAGAATTTATTTGCAGCACTTCAGCTTCCAGAATTCCCCAGCCAGCATTGTCTATCTGTCACTATCTCTCTATCACGATCTAATCATCATCTATCTAATCTCTCTCTCTCTCTCTCTCTCTCTCTCTCTCTCTCTCTCTATATATATATATCTATATCTCTCTAATCTCTCTATCACTATCTATCTATCTATCTTATCTCTCTATCTCTCTATCTCTCTAATCTATCTATCACTCTCTATCTATCTCTGTATCTATTTATCATCTCTGTATCTATTTATCATCTATCTATCATCTATCTATCTATCTATCTATCTATCTATCTATCTATTTCTCTCTCTCTCTCATCTATCTATCCATCTATCTTTCTCTCTCACTATCTCTCTGTATCTATCTCTATCTAATCATCATCTATCTATCTAATCTATCTCTCTATCACTATCTATCTCTGTATCTATCTCTATTTCACTATAACTATCTATCTATCTATCTATCTATCTATCTATCTATCTATCTATCTATCTATCTATCTATCTATCTATCTATCTATCTATCTATCTATCTATCTATCTATCTATCATCCATTCATCCATCCCTCTCTCTCTCTATCTCTCTCTCTATCTCTCTCTCTCTATTTCTATCTATATCTATCTATATCTATATCTATATCTATCTATCTATCTATCTATCTATCTATCTATCTATCTATCTATCTATCTATCTATCTATCTATCTATCTCTATTTCACTATATATATCTATCATCTATCTATCAATCTATCTATCTATCTATCATCTATCTATCATCTATCTATCACTATTTCTATCTATCTATCTATCATATCTCTCTCTCTCTCTCTCTCTCTCTCTCTCTCTCTCTCTCTCTCTCTCTATCCATCCATCCACACTGTAGTCCTCAACACAACTGAACCCAAAATTTCAATTGCTAAGCAAGACAATTGTTAAGTGAGCTTTGTCCCATTTTATGACCTTTGTCACAGCTGTTAAGTGAATCACTGCAGTTATTAAGTTAGTAGCACAGTTGTTAAGTGAATCTGGCTTCTCTGCTGACTTCACTCGTCAGAAGGTCACAAAACGTGATCACATGACCCTGGGATACTGCAACTCTTGTAAATACTGTACATGCTTGTTGCCCAAGCGTCTGGATTTTGATCACGTGACCATGGGGATGCTGTAATGGTCGTAAGTGAAAAACGGTCATAAGTCACTTTTTTCAGTGCTGTTTTATCTTCGAATGGTCACCAAACGAACCCAGTCACTAAATGCAAGTCAAGGAGTACTTGCACTCTTTCAATCTGCTTAAAATTTGGAATTTCTAAATCTGCTTCCAAATCAGGAACTTGTCGCTGGTCAGTTGGCTTTCTTGGTGGGCAGGATGGCCAGCTAAACCCAGGTTGGCGGCTTCCCACAACCCCTAGGCAGGGCTAAACTGGGGCTTGAGCCGAGAATCCTCCAAAGTGTTTGGTTCATGCTGGGTTTGCTTGTTGCGTCCTCACTTGGGCAGCACATACAGGTAGTCCTCAACTTACAACAGTTCATTTAGTGACCGTTCAAAGTTACAACAGCACTGGAAAAAAGGGCCTTACGACTGTTTTTCACCCTTACGACCGTTGCAGCATCCTCTTGGTCACGTGATCAAAATTCAGACGTTTGCTAACTGACTCATACTTATGACGGTTGCAGTGTCCCAGGGTCATGTGATCCCTTTTTGCGACCTTCTGACGAGCAAAGTCAATGGGGAAGTCAGGTTCACAACAACCGTGTTACTAACAGTTGCAGCGATTCACTTAACAACTCTGGCAAGAAAGGTAATAAAACGGGGCAAAATTAACTTAAGGACTGTCCCGCTTAGCGACAGAAATCCGGGGTTCAGTTGTAGTCGCAAATCCGGGACTACCTGTGTACTAAAATTGGGTTTGGAGGTTGTGTCTTTGTGGGAACGCAGCCAATCTCCCCCAAAGACAGAATAACAGAGTTGGAAGGGACCTTTAACAGATTAACAGAGTCGGAAGGGACCTTGCAGGTCATCTAGTCCAACCCCCTGCCCAAGCAGGAGACCCTTACATCTGCCTCTACCTAGGATCGAACTCACAACCTCCTGGTTGTGAGGCAAGAGCTCTACCTCTAGGCCACAGCAGCTGACCTTGTAGGTCATCTACTCCAACACCCCCTCCCAGGAGGAGGAGGAGGAGACCCTACACCATTTTTGACAGATGGCAATCAGGCCCTTCTTGAAAGCCTCCAGTAATGAAGCTCCCACAACTTCTGAAGGCAACTTCTGTGCCATGGCTTGATCGTTCTCACTGTCAGAAAATGTCTCCTTATATAGGAGAAAAGCATGCTTGTCTAAATCTATCTAATAGGAGCCAGAAGCCCGGAAGCCCCTTTTTGTGATGCCCCCCCATCACAAAAAGGGGGTTCGGACTCCTATTAGATTTAGCAGAAGGCGATTCCCCGAAAATGGAGCAAGAGTTATTATGCAGGAGGTGGGAGAACAGAAGGAGGAAACTGCTGAGGGGGAGAACTACGCTCCCCACAAGCCCTTGCGCGGCTGGAGCCGTGCCCCCGCCTCTCTCCCCCTCCTCCTCCTCCCCGCGCTCTGCCCTGTCAATCAAAGTAACGTGGGCTCCCAAGCCTGCTCGCTCCTGATTGGCCGCTGGCTCTAATTGCAACCCATTGATCTCACCCAGGCGAGGTTCTCCAGTTGGCCATCAATCAAGCATTAGCGGGGAAAGGAAGGGAGGGGGGGAGGAAGAGGGGGGGGGGAGCAGACGGGCTGCCGATCAAAAGCCGGCGCTCTCCAGGGCTGCCTTCCAAAAAAACCCTGCTTGGCTTCGCTTCGCCCTGGCCTGAAAGCCCAGAAGCAGACGCCGTTTTTTTTGCAAAAGGCCGCCGGGGAAGCTGCAAAGCAGCGCGCGATCAGCGTGCCTCTGAGCATGGGCAGAGGGAGCGCCGCTCTCCCGGGAAGGGCCACAGGCTTTGCAAGGCGCGCCCCGTTTGGCGGCCAACCCGAAGTCGGGGGAAGGACTCGTTGGGTGGGGTGGGGGGGGTCTGTGTTCACATGATATCTAAACCCGGGTTAAGGAAACGGGAACTGCGTTCACATAAGAGGTTGCACTTTCCAATCGAGGAAAGCAAGAGGGAGATCGGGTGGATTCCCTCATAGGAATCAGGATCCGTGTAAATTCAATATTTCTCAGCTTTTGCAATCTCAAAGCGGGGGTGTGGATTTCAACTCCCAGAATTCCCCTGCCAGCGTTTGTGACTATAATTACCAGAACCCCCAGCCAGCATTAGTGGACTTCAACTCCCAGAATTCCCCAGCCAGCGTTTGTGACTACAATTCCCAGAATCCCCCAGCCAGTGTTAGTGGACTTCAACTCCCAGAATCCCCCAGCCAGCTTTTGTGACTACAATTCCCAGAACCCCCAGCCAGCATTAGTGGACTTCAACTCCCAGGATTCCCCAGCTAGCATTTGTGACTACAATTCCCAGAATCCCCCAGCCAGCATTAGTGGGCTTCAACTCCCAGCATTCTATTGAGAGTTAAGAAAAACTAGAGTAGGGGTCCCCAACCTCTGGGCCACGGCCCACTACTGGGCCGCAGCCTGTTCGGAAACGAGCCGTGGAAGCGACGGTTGAGTGTGCGTGTGTGTGCACTTGTGCAAGCAGTGGGCGAGCACATGTGTGAAGCTCCATTCGTGCAAGCAGTGGGCACATGGGCCCGCTGCTTGTGCAAATAGCAATAGCAATAGCACTTTTCTTATATACCGCTTCATAGTGCTTTACAGCCCTCTCTAAGCGGTTTACAGAGTTCAGCATATTGCCCCCAACAATCTGGGTCCTCATTTTACCGACCTCGGAAGGATGGAAGGCTGAGTCAACCTTGAGCCTAGTGAGATTTTAACAGCTGAACTGTTGAACTAGCAGTCAGCCTGCAATGGCTGCATTTAACCACTGCACCACTTCAGCTGGATGGAGTGTGTGTGTGCGCACAATCATTCCCCCTCCCTCCACTACCACCACCACTTGCTGGTCTGCAAAGCCGGAAACGTTGGGGATACAGTACCGATAGTCCTTGACTGTTTGTTTAGTGACGGTTCGACGTTACGACTGCACTGAAAAATGTGACTTACGACCAGTCCTCCTGCTTATGACTCTGGCAGGATCTCAATGGTGGCATAATCAAAACTTCAGCCCTTTGCAACCTGCTTATATATTCATTTCTGGTGCTACATCTCCTGGCCAGCTTCCAAAAGCAAAGTCAACAGAGAAAAGTTGGTTTCGCTTAACAACCATGTGATTCACTTAACGACTGCAGTGATTTATTTAAAGAACTGTGGTCAAAAAAAGAGAAAATTGGGTGCAACTCAATAGCCACTTGTCTTAGCAAGATAAATTCTGGTCCCAATTTTGGTCCTACGTTAAGGACCACCTGTAGGGTAAAGAGAGAAAAAAAATTACATTTATGAAGTACATTGTGGTTTAATTAACCGTAGGCTTGTGAACAGAGCGGCTGGGTGCATTTGCATAACCCAGATAAGGCAAGTTGTATTTCAGAAATGTACAGATAGTGCTCGACATACAACAGTTCATTTAGTGACCGTTCAAAGATACGTCACTGAAAAAAGGGACTTATGACCGTTTTTCGCACTTAGGACCATTGCAGCATTCCCATTCCCAACTGACTCACATTTATGACGGCTGCAGCTGCAGTGATTCACTTAACAAATGTGGCAAGAAAAGGTGTAAAATGGGGCAAAGCTCACCTAACAAATGTTTCACTTAGCAACATGAATTTTGGGTTTCCCCCAGGTTTTTAATTTGCAAGTAAGCATCACAACTGCAGGTCCAGCTGTCTTGAGGGGAAAATATCACAGGAAACAAAACAAAACAAATTCTGTTTAAACCTGATTAAGGGCTGAAATTACCACTTTTTCCACAATTTTTTTAAAGGGGGAAGCTGAGATGAGGTCAGTTATTTTTTTAAAGCACTTTGTGAAAAATCAGATAAGTTAGTAACCCGGTTGTTAAGCGAATCCGGCTTCCCCATTGACTTGGCCGGTCAGAAAGTCGCAAAACAAGATTGTGTGATGTTGGGACACCGCAACCGTCATAAATACGAACCCAGGGGTGGGCTTCAAAAATTTTAGCAAGGGGTTCTCTGCCCGGTTGCTGGGTGGGTGTGGCCTAGTCGGGCGTTTTTGCCCTCCCCGGGCTCCGGAGGACCTCTGTTTCCAGCCTTCCCGAACTTCCAGTAGGCCCGTTTTTCGCCCTCCCGAACCTCCGAACACACCCTGCACTTACCTGCATCCAAAACGGGCCTTGTGGTGACTCCTGGGAGGGGAGGGGAGGGGTGGACAGGGCCAGCCAGGAGTGGGATTTCAGGATTGTCCGAACTGCACAGAATCTTAGCTAGAGGTTCTCTCGAACCCCTGCAAACCCCCAGCAGCCCACCCCTGTACGAACCAGCTGCCAAGTATCTGAAATTTTGTTCATGCCTTATCAACCACAGTGATTCACTTAACAACTGTGGCAAGAAAGGTCGTAAAATGTGGCGAAACTCACTTAACAAATGTCTCGCTTAGTGACATAATTTTTGGGAGCAATTGTGGTCGTAAATCGTAGATTACCCGTAGATATGCTGCCTTGAGCCGAAGAAAATAAGGCCGGATAAAAACAAAAAGAATATATAAATATTACATTGGCCGCGACCAATAAATTTATTTATAAATAATTTATTTTATTTTATTTTATTTTATTTTATTTTATTTTATTTTATTTTATTTTATTTTATTTTATTTTATTTTATTTTATTATTTTATTTTATTTTATTTTATTTTTTATTTTTTATTTTTTTATTATTTTATTTTTTATTTTTTATTTTATTTTATTTTTTATTTTATTTTACTTTATTTTATTCATTCATTCATTCATTCATTCATTCATTCATTCATTCATTTATGTATTTTACTTTATTTTACTTTATTTTACTTTATTTTACTTTATTTTACTTTATTTTACTTTATTTGCTGGCCATCCACAAGCCCTGCCCCTTGTGCATCGCAGGATGTCCACAAAAAAGCAACAACAATGGTGTTCTGAGGGAGCAGTGGCTGGCGCCATCTTGACTTTTTTGACCTGCCCTGTAGCCAGTCTGGCTGAATTTGCTTCCTTTGCCTGACGCAGCCGGAACCAACCGCACAGATGGAGGCCACACAACATATTCTGTTGAAAAAGTGGGTTGCCTCGGTGCAATTGTGTGAAGGAGAACAGCCGTTGCCACTACCCTGCAGGCTGGAAACATACACACACACACACACACACACACACACACACACACACACACACACACACACACACACACACACCTCCCTAAAAGCCAGTTGTCTGCATTCTCCAAAGCAGCTGCACAGGCTAAATATTTCATAGCTCGTGTTTCCTCCTAATCTTTTATTAATTCCGTTAGTTGCGGTTGCCAAAGCTGGCAGCTCATGTGGGAGGTGAGTGTGTGAAAAAAACCTGAAAGCTCGTCCCCCCCCCTCAACCCCCCCCCCCAATCTCGTGGATCTGGCTATCTTGAGGTATTGACTTCAACTCCCAGAATTCCCCAGGCAGCAGAGGAAGATGGCGCAATTCGCTTCTTAGGGATGGAGGCTGTGCAGGATCACTTAAAAGCTGGAGTAGATGACAAGGAAAGCCCCCCCCTCCCCACACCCAAATAGCCCCCCCCCTTCAAATTTGCAAGTTTCATCTGCAACGTCCCCAAGGACTACAGGAAATCCTCGACTTACGACCACGGTTGGAACCGGAATTTCTGTGGCTGAGCAAGGCCATTGTTAAGCGAATCGTTCTCGATTTTATGACCTTTGTTTGGTCACCATGAAGCCAATCACTGCGGTTGTTAAGCGAATTGTGCGGTCATTAAACAAATCTAGTGTCTCTCATTGACTTTGCTTGTTGGGTTGCAAACGGTAATCACGGGACCCAGGGATGCTGCAACTGTCACAAATACAAGTCAGTTGCCAAGCATCTGGATTTTGATTTTGTGGTTGTGGGAGGCTACGACAATGGTCATAAGTGCGAGGACCGGCCATTTTTTCAGTGCAGTTGGAATTTTGAATGGTCAATAAATGAATGGAGGTAAGTCGAGGACTAACTGTAGAAACTTATCTCCGTTTACCATAGAGGCTTAATTTTCATTCTTAACAGGGACTAGAACCTTGTATTAGTTATCCCAGACACTAGGAATATCAAAGCATGCTATCTTTCGGTTGTAAGGAACTTTTGACTGGTGAATTAGGTTGAGGTTGCACAAGAATCTGGGTTAAATGGAGGCTGGCTAGTCTATGAGTCTGTGTTTTATATACAGGTGGTCCTCAACTTACGACCACAATTGAGCACAACATTTCCATTGCTAAGTGAGACAGTTATTGAGTTTTGGCCCATTTTACAACCTTTCTTGCCACAGTTGTTCAGCGAATCGCTACAGTTGTTAATAACATGGCCGTTAAGTGAATCTGGCTTCCCCATTGACTGTGCTATATCAGAAGGTCGCAAAATTGGATCACATGACCTCGGGGCACTGCAATGGTCATAAATGTCAAGCATCTGAATTTTGACCACGAGATCAAGTAGATTAACCATTTGTCTGAAGTAGTGTACAGTTTCCTGCCTAGGCAGGGGGTTGGACTAGAAGACCTCCAAGGTCCCTTCCAACTCTGTTGTTATTATTATTATTATGCTACAGCGGTTGTGGGTGTGGAAAACTGATCATAAGTCACTTTTTTCAGTGCTGTTGTAACTTTGAACGGTCACTAAAGGAACCATCGTAAATCGAGGACTACCTGAATTTATTTATTTTCATCCCACCTTTTTTATTTCTACAAATAACTCAAAATCTTTATGCAACAACAACCAGTGCGCCCTTGTTTAGATTTCAGGCGTTGTACAAATCCAGCCAGGAAAACTGACCCGCTGCTGTTTTTAAGCCCCACATATAGTAGCTTGTGTTATTTGCAACTCCCCCTAATTTGGAGATGCAATGCCTTGGGGTGACAGGGGTTCCCACATTGGGCTAAATAACAACCCAGCTTCCCTGGTTTGGGCTTGGCAGGTGATGGGAAGCAGCTGCTGTGGTTGATAAGCCTTGGTTTGTGGTTTCCCACAAGGACAGCTCCGGCCAAGGTCACCAGCGTTGAGGTGACCAATTCAAACCAACTGTGGTTTATCAACTGTGGAGACGGTTAACGGCATCAAATTTCTGGATGTGCAGCTAACGAGTAGGCTGCCTTGGCTGCTCAACAGCAAGACGCTGGTGAAGTGGGCATAGCAGCGCCTGCATTTTCTGTGTCGCATGAGAAAAGCACCTCTTCCTCCCCCTGTCCTCACCACTTTCTATAGAGCAGGGCAGTGGTGGGTTCCTACCAGTGCGATCCACTCTATGGCACCGGTAGCGGCTGGCGGATTGCAAAATTGCGTGCGACAGCTCCGGTGCCATCTTCGCCGGTCCATCGTGCGCCGCCATCTTTTTTCCCGCAATTTTCCAGCTTTTTTTGCTTCCTGCACATTTACGGAAGCAAAATCTTGCGAGGGGACGCGGGTGCGAGATTTCGGTGACATTTCGCTTCCGCGCATGCGCAGAAGCAAACAATTGCCAAAATCGTCCCCTCATGAGATTTCAATGAGATTTTGCAAAATTGCGCAAGTGGGCACGCGTGCATAGCAAGTGCGTGTGCGTGCGAAACATGGCAATACACGTGCAGCACACCGGTAACAAGGTAAGAGCAACACGCCCCTCGATTTCATTGAGGGCCACATCAGGGTTGTGTTTGACCTCGAGGGGCCAGGGTGGCCATGGCCAGGGTGGGCTTGGCCAGCTCGATGTCACTCGTGTCGGGGGATACCTATGGAGGCCCAAATGCTCTGACAGTGAAAACGGGCTCCCGGGCTCTGTTTCCGGCTGCAACGGCCTCCTGCAACCCTCTGCCAGCGAAAATGGAGCTCTGGCAGAGGCCCCGCGGGCTGGTCCTTCACTGTCTCAAGGTCGGCCCCCCGAGCCACATCTAAGCACCCTGTAGACCAGATCCAGCCCCTGGGCCTTGAATTTGACACCCCTGCTGTAGAGGGACGATGGACAGCGTCTTGTCATATTACATGACAGTCTGGTTTGGAAGCATCACTGCTTCGAACAGGAAGGCTGTGTAGAGAGAGTGGTGAGGATAGCAGAAAAGATCATTGGCAGTTCGCTCCCTTCCATTCAGGATGTGGCATTTAAGCGGTACACAAGCAGGGTCCGCAGGATTGATGGACAGCGTCTTGTCATATTACATGACAGTCTGGTTTGGAAGCATCACTGCTTCGAACAGGAAGGCTGTGTAGAGAGAGTGGTGAGGATAGCAGAAAAGATCATTGGCAGTTCGCTCCCTTCCATCCAGGATGTGGCATTTAAGCGGTACACAAGCAGGGTCCGCAGGATTGTTTGGGATGCTACACATCCTCTTCACGACCTGTTGTTCTGACCTAGGCTTCCTGATAAAGCATAAAACACAAAGGTAGTCCCAAAAAACCTCTTTTTATTTCAACAGCTGTGAATTATGTTCATTCACAGCCGTAATAAGTCCCAAACAGTTTTAATCAGTCCGACAGAAGTCTGCCATAGTCTTTCGGAAGAAGGCTGATAAACACCCACCGTTATCTCTCTTGACACACTGCCAAAGACCTAATTGGCAAGGAGCTTTGCAAGGCCAAATGGAACACAGAGTCAGGACCGAGCTGCTGACTTACACCGAACAGAAATGAACCAAGTTGCTTCCTGCAAAGAGCACATCTGTTTGCTCCTCTTTTATGTCCTATGGGAGGGGCCAATTATCTCCAAGCCTTACTTCCGAGTAGCCCTTTTCTTCCTTAACTGTTCTTGCCTTCTGGCAGCTCTGCGCATGCGTGCATTGGGAACAGGCTCCCCCTGTTCCTCTGCCTTGCTCATGTCAGCCTCTGGAGGCTCCGGAGTCAGCACAGAACTCGCAGATGGCCCGGGCCCCATCTCTGCCTCCCACACAGAGACTTCTCCAGACTCCAGGCCTGGCCCATGTTCCTGCCCAGCCTCCTCGCTGTCCGACTCTGCTGCCAGCTCCGCAGGCCGCTGGCGGATCACACCTGTTTTCCTTATTACCTTCTGGGTGGGGACTTTGTGGTACTCAAAGCAGAACATCTAGATTCAGTCACAGTTTTGTTCCATATAGCATCCAACCTTGTGAACTCTCCAGCTTCCTCTTTCTGCTATGTATTCAAAATGGATGCTGATTAACATTTATATGTATTTATATGTTAGGGCAGTGATGGCTAACCTTTTCCGGACCGAGTGCCCAAAGACAATGCGCGCGTGTGGGAATGTGCACGCGTCTACCTGAACCCCCAAAATGCAATGCGCGCACTATCCCCGCACATGCACCCCACCCCCGCGCATGGGCACATGCCCCCCCACATGCACGGCAGGGACCCGAAGACCAGCTGGCCGGCGGGAGGCGCACACACATGCGTGGCGGAGCTGACGGCTCGTGTGCCCACAGAGAGGGTGCTGCGTGCCACCTCTGGCACGCGTACCATAGGTTCGCCATCACAGTGTTAGGGTTTAGGAGGGTTTCTGTAAGCGGTTATCCCATTCGCCTCAGACACGAAAGGTCCCCGGTTGAAACATTTTGGTTCTCCTGCTTGAGCAGGGGGCTGGACTAGAAGACCTCCAAGGTCCTTTCCAGTTTCTATTCTATTCTATTCTATTCTATTCTATTCTATTCTATTCTATTCTATTCTATTCTATTCTAGATACGTATAGCATATATGTGTTATGTATGTGTACACTTTGGAGAGCAGGCAACAGAATTTCATTTTTAATGTGTGCCAGTGTTCCCACAGTAAAAAATGACAATAAAGGTTATGTCTCTCTACACACTATAACACACTAAGCCAGAGGTTCTCAACCTACAGTCCACGGACCCCTGGGGCTCCTGATGTCACAGGGGGTCAAACAAACAATGGCAAAAAAACAACAACACCCAAAGGCTTGAAGAAATGTTATGATTTAAATCTTGAGTTAAGTCTTGGGGTTCCATGGCCACAAAAGGTACTTAAAGGGGGTCGGTGGTGAAGAAAAAATTGAGAACCACTGCAATAAGCCAAGCCTGTGTCGAGTACAGGGAGTCCTCGATTTACAACAGTGACCGTTTAAAATTACAAAGACACTGAAAAAAATGACTTATGACCAGGGGCGGGTTGCTCACTTACCTCGCTGCCGGAGCCATGCGCGCGCATCTCCACACTTTGGGGGCGCTCGCTACATGCGCGTGCCCCCTCGCACGATTTTGCTCCAGCGCATGCGCGGAAGCAAAATCATGCTGAAATCTTGCAAGGGGACATGCACAAGAGAGAGATTTTGGCACGATTTTGCTTCCACGCATGCACAGAAGCAAAATTGCCAGAGAATCAGCGGAAATCAGCGGAAAAAAATGGCGACACACCGGGTGGACCGGCAGAGAGGGTTCCGGAGCGGTTGCGAAATCCGCCGCTCCCTACCAGAGCTGCATAGTGGGCAGCTCCGGCAGGAACCCACCTCTGCTTATGACCGTTTTTCACACTTATGACCATTGCCGCGCTCCCATGATCATGTGATCAAAATTCAGATGCTTGGCAACCGGCTCATATTTATGACCGTTGCAATGTCCCAAGGTCCCATGATCCCACAAGCAGAGTCAACGAAGTCAGATTCCCTTAACAACCATGTTGCTAATTTCACAACTGCAGTGATTCACTGCACACCTGTGGCAAGAAAAATCGTAAAAATGTTGGGCTCAGTTGTGGTCGTAAGTCAAGGACCACCTGTATATGCATAACAAAATAGTTCACAGGAAAAAAAAAACCAATAAGAATGAACATGTTGTGTAAAAGTGTAAAAGTAATAAAAAATGGTGAACAGTAGTAAGAGAAAGACAAGATTGAAATTCCAGAACCTTATCTAAGACTTTTATAAAACCACAGGAGAGCACTGAACATAGCCACTGCATCTCTCTCTCTCTCTGCATAAGTTAGCAGCTCGGCAAAATTTAAGAGTTTGCAACAAAAGGGGACAGAAAAAGATAGAAGCTTGGGGCGATTTTTTGCTTAGCCCTAATAATTCTGTGGCCCATATATCTTTTTCTATTTTTAAACCCCTTCCATTTGAAAGACTCCAAGAAGTCTGCTGGTAAAATATTGCAATATTATCTCCATCTCTAAGAAGGTTGGTGCCCGGCGTTCCAGCCAAACTTGCATCCCTCTGGACATTTCGATTTAATCCCCTCTCCGAATCTGCTTTTCCCCGAGTCCATCTGATAAATCAATTTTCTAAATCCATCAAGTGTGCTGAGCCTGTATTGTAAATACTTTTTTTTCTCTTTTTCCTCTCCCTTTTTAACAGGTTTGTCTAGTTGCTGGAAATCTCTTCCTCCAAATAATTTCCAACGGCTTCCTTTTTAGTTCCTGAGCTGTCAGCACTCAGATTCCTGGATTTACCATCATAGGAAGGGAATTTTTCTGTTGTAATACAGGTATTCCTCAAGTTACGACTGTAATGGAGCCTGTCCATTATGGCTGTAAGTTGCAGTGATTGTAAAGCAGGTCATTTATTACATGACCAACCTGATTTTATAACCTTTTTTGGTGGTGGTTGTTGAGCGAATCACCATGGTCGTTAAATGAAACTCTCCGATCATTAAGCAACCCCATTGTTTGCTATGGTGCATTTTTGCTGAAAAATAGTAGCAAAGTCAACTTACAACCATTCAAAGTTACAACGGCATGGAAAAAAGTACCGGTATCTTATGATTGAACAATCAGGGTCAGCAGCTACAGGATTACGATCAGTGGTGGGTTCCTACCAGTGCGGTCCACTCTATAGCACCGATAGCGGCCCGCTGGTGACATCACAGTACTGGTGCGGTCGGTTGCCAGTGCCTAGACACTGCCAGTTAAAAAAAAATTGTTTTAACTTTTTTTAAAAAAAATTCTTCTGCGCATGCTCAGAAGCCGAGCTTCCACACTGCGCATTAGCTGCCTTTCTACCCCACAGTGAGTCCAAGCAGGGGAGGATGGCTGAGGGAGCATGTGAGTCCCTGAAAGAACGGGCAGCAGGAGCTATCTCCATTCCCCTCCCTTCAGCAGTCCGAGAAGCCACGAACGCCACGAACGCGCGGTGATGATCCTAGGCATTTTTGCACATTTGAGGCTTCTCGAGCTGCTGAGGGGAGGGGGAACGAGCAGCAGGAGCCTAGGATCATCGAATGGGGAGAAGCATTCAGGCCGGATGGAGCCTCCTAGAAGAACCACTGCCGCGGTATTGCTGCTCCCGCTGCGGGGGGCTGCATTGCGGGTGGGCAATGCCGCCCCGCTTCGGCCACTGCCAAGCTCCCGAGGCCCACGCCCACTTGGTCACATGGCTGGCAAGCCACACCAACAAAATAAGCCACGCCCACAGAGTGGTAATAAAAAAATTAGGAATCTGCCCCTGATTACGATAAGAAAAGTTCCTTACCTATCACAAATATAAGTTATATAACCAATAGTGATAAGTGTCTTGGGTACAATGGACCCAAAACATCTGGAGCACCACTTGAATGCCATCGGCATTGACAAAATTCCCATCAGCCAGTTGCGAAAGGCAGCTTTACTTGGAAATTAAACACTTTATAAAGCCTTAGTAAGACCACACCTGGAATACTGCATCCAGTTTTGGTCTCCATGTTACAAAAAAAGATGTTGACACTTTGGAGAAAGTGCAGAGAAGAGCAACTAAGATGATTGGAGAGAAAAACATCTGAGGAACGGTTGCAGGATTTGAGTTTGGCTAGTTTAGAGAAAAGAAGGACCGGGGAGACATGATGGCAGTATTCCAGTATTTGAGGGGCTGCCACAAAGAAGAGGGGGCCAAATTATTCCCCAAAGCACCTGAAGGCAGGATAAGAAACAATGGATGGAAACTCATCAAGGAGAGAAGCAACCTGGAATTATGAAGAAACTTCCTAACAGTGAGGACACTTATTCAGTGGAACGGCTTGCCTCCAGAAATTGTGGGTGCTTCATCACTGGAGGTTTTTAAGAAGAGAGTGGACAGTCACTTGTCTGAAATGGCATATGTCAGTGATGGCGAACCTTTTCGGCACTGAGTGCCGAAAAGGTTGCACGGAAACATCACGAGCACACTCTTCAAGGCAGCGCTGCACAAAAGCTGAACTTTCAGGTTCTAGTGTGCATGTGCACCCGACGATCAGCTGTCTGGCACTGCCACACGCACGAACAGAAAAGCCGAACTTCCGGGTTCAGGCGTGCATGCGCACCCGACAACTGGCTGGTGCACATGTGCACACTGTTTTTCGGCACTGCCGCGCGCGTGAAGGACAGCTGATCAGCGTGCGCACATGTGCTCCAGAAACCCAGAAAACAAACAGGCAAGGCTGGGCGTGCCGGGCAACATGGCTTCGCGTGCCACTTTGGGCACGCATGCCATAGGTTCACCATCACGGGTATAGGTTCTTCTGCTTGAGCAGGGGAAGACCTCTAAGGTCCCTTCCAGCTTTATTCTGATTGAAATCCTGCAATGAGATCTCTAACTCCATCCAACATCAACATCTGCCTATCCCAGATCCTTGGGAAGGACTCAGTGATGGGGAAAAAATGTCAAATCCAGTGTAAACACATCTGACTGCCTGACTGTCTGACTAACCATAATGAGGTTGTTGATGACAACAACAACAACAATTGATATTATTGATATATTAATTGAAATGATATTATAGTTGTTGTTGTTGTTGATGATGATGATGATAATAATAATAATAATAATAATAATAATAATAATAATAATAATAATAATAAAAATAAAAATAAAAATAAAAATAATAAAAATAAAAATAAAAATAAAAATAAAAATTAAAGCTGAGAAAGTAGTTGAAAACAAACATGCCAAAATACTTTGGGACTTTTGAATTCAGACTGACAAGGTTTTAGAACATAATACGCCAAACCTCACAATTGTGGAAAAGAAAAAAGTGTGGATCATTGATGTCGCCATACCAAGTGACAGTCGAATTGATGAAAAACAACAAGAAAAACTTAACCGATATCAGGACCTTAAAATCGAATTACAACGACTCTGGCATAAACCAGTACAGGTGGTCCCAGTGGTAATCGGCACACTGGGTGCTGTGCCAAAAGACCTTAGCCGGCATTTAAAAACAATAAACATTGACAAAATCATGATCTGTCAGTTGCAAAAGGCCACCGTACTTGGATCTGCGCGCATCATACGAAAATACATCACACAATCCTAGACGCTTGGGAAGTGTTCGACTTGTGTTATAGTGATACGAAATCCAGCATATAAATCTCGTTTGCTCTGTATTACATTTTTTGTGAATTAATAATAATAATAATAATAATAATAATAATAATAATAATAATAATAATAATAATAATAATAATAATAATAATAATAATAATAATAATAATAATAATAATAATAATAATAATAATAATAATAATAATAATATCAACACCTCTTCTCCCCCTCTTTGACAGAGTCCTTTAGTAGTTTCCTGCTCAGGACTTTGCAATTTCTTAGAGGCTTTTAGCGCCCAGCAGCTGCCAGATTTCCACACCACTAACCATCTCCAGCTTCCCTCAGGGGCTGCTGAAGTGTGGGGGTATCAAACCTGCCCTCCCGACTCAGTTTCCCATGTGGATTGCAATTCTTTCCCTGATATTCCCAGGGAATATCTGCTGGTAATTTTTTGCTGGCCGGAACATGTGCCCCTGGGCGCCTGGTTGGCAGTCAAGAACCTCATCCAGGCCTGAGCTTAAATTGGGGAACGGTTGGGAGGGAGGTTCCCCCTTACTGATGGGAGCAGCTTTAAGAAACAGGGGGATATGTGACTTCATTAAATTTCATACTGTGCTTCATTCTCTGATCATAGACTTCATTTATATATGGACTTTCCTCCCGATAGATATGGGGACGAAATGTGAAGCTATAGGAGCCGAGGTGGCGCAGCGGTTAGACTGGGGTACTGCAAGCCACTTTAGCTGACTGTGATCCACAGGTCAGCGGTTCAAATCTCACCGGCTCAAGGTTGACTCGGCCTTCCATCGTTCCGAGGTAGGTAAAATGAGGACCCAGATTGTTGGGGGGCAATATAAATATACATTGCTTACTGGTGTAAACCGCTTAGAGAGTGCTTGCACTGTGAGGCGGTATATAAATCTCACAAATAAATAAATAAATAAATAAATAAACAAATAAATAAACAAACAAACAAATAAATAAATAAATAAATAAATAAATAAATAAATAAATAAATAAGCAAGCAGGCTCTTTGGTAGCCTCAGATTGCAACGAACAAGGTACATGCATTCAATTTTTGCAAGCTACTAAGATTGTTGGACGAGCAGGTACAAAAACAGCCAGGGAAATGATGGAAGCCTGGAAGACAGGCCCCTCGTCACTCAACAGGAGTGTTGATTCACCACCAGTCTATCAAACACAGGTAGTCCTCGACTCACAACAGTTCATTTAATGACCGTTCAAAGTTACAACAGCCCTGCAAA
The DNA here is from genome assembly GCA_023053685.1 of Diadophis punctatus similis. NCBI lineage: Eukaryota > Metazoa > Chordata > Lepidosauria > Squamata > Dipsadidae > Diadophis > Diadophis punctatus. Next base: position 319,273,670 of record JALIGW010000001.1, read on the forward strand.
AAGGGACCCACTAAAGTTTTTCACAGTCACGAACTTCGCAGGCTCCTCATGGCCACGTGATCAAAATTCAGATGCTTAGCAAAATAGGGGTTGCTCACAAGATTGCAACCATTGGGGTTTATCCACAATGAGCAAACTCCATTATGGTCGTAACTCGAGGACTACCCTCCTTGAAAAGAAAATGTTAACCCATTGGAAGGAAGACTCCAATGGTTTGACTCCACCCCCAAGATTTATTTAACTTCTGCATTAACTAATTCCTTTAAATTGTTAAATTAATTTAACTTCTGCAAGCGGAAGACGAACAGCAAGCCTTCCTGCTTTTGGTAAAGAGGTCTTGAGTTGGTGCATGATTACTCCACAGCAGGAACAATGAAAGAAAAGCAAGATAATTAATAATAATAATAATAATAATAATAATAATAATAATAATAATAATAATAATAATAATAATAATAATAATAATAATAATAATAATAATAATAATAATAATAATAATAATTCTACTGAAGGTCCAACAGACGAAACAAGAATACAGAAAAAATGTGATAAAATCAAGAATGGAGAGTTGGCAAAATAAAGCATTACATGGCCAATTTCTGGAAAAAATAAAAGACAAAGTGGACAGTGAAAAAACTTGGTTATGGTTAACATCTGGTACTTTAAAGAAAGAAACAGAATCATTGATCCTGGCCGCACAAGAACAGGCAATTCGTACAAATGCCATAAAGGCCAAAATTGATAAATCTTCAAATGATGCTAAATGCAGATTATGCAAGGAAGCTGATGAAACTGTAGCCCATGTGCTCAGCTGCTGCAAGAAAATCGCACAGACTGATTACAAATTACGACACAACTCTGTTGCACAAATGATCCACTGGAATTTATGCAAAAATTATAACATCCATACTGCTACAAACTGGTGGGAACACAAGCCTGAAAAAGTCACTGAAAATCAGATGGTCAAGATCTTGTGGGATTTTCGTATACAAACAGACAAGGTACTGGCGCATAATACACCAGACATCACGTTGGTCGAGAACAACAAGGTGACTATAATTGACATTGCAATACCAGGAGATAGCAAGGTCGATGAAAAGGAACACGAAAAAATTGCAAAATACCAGGACTTAAAAATTGAAATCCAACGATTATGGCACAAACCAGCAGTGGTAATTCCAGTAGTGATTGGAACACTGGGTGCTATCCCAAAAGCACTGGAATTACATTTAAAACAGCTCAAAATTGACAAAATCACCATCAGTCAAATGCAGAAAGCTGCACTGCTCGGTTCCGCACATATACTTCGAAAATACATTACGACTTCCTAGGCCCCTGGGTGGGGCTCGACTAGTAATCAATGCCAAATCCGGCGAAACAACTGGCCGCTGTGATACAATTGTATAATAATAATAATAATAATAATAATAATAATAATAATAATAATAATAATAATAATAATAATAATAATAATAATAATAATAATAATAATAATAATAATAATAATAGGGATTCGGAGGGGATTTCTCCCAGGTTTTTAATTTACAAGTGAGCATCACAACTGCAGGTCCAGCTGTCTTGGGGGGGAAATCACAGGAAACTATTTTTTTTTCTGTTTAATAGCAATAGCAATAGCACTTAGACTTATATACCGCTTCACAGTGTTTTATAGCCCTCTCTAAGCGGTTTACAGAATCTGGGTCCTCATTTTACCCACCTCGGAAGGATGGAAGGCTGAGTCAACCTTGAGCACCCAAAATGTGGAGATGTGCGCGCAGCGCACCTGCATTGGTAAGCGAGCAACCCGCCCTGCCCCTAGTCCTTCTTTTCTTTAAACTAGCCAAACTCAAATCCTGCAACCCTTCTTCATATGTTTTTGTCTCCAGGCCTTTAATCATCTTAGTTGCTTTTCTTTCCACTTTTTCCAGAGTCTCAACATCTTTTTTGTAATGTGGTGACCAAAAGTGGATACAGGATTCCAGGTGTGGCCTTAGTAAGGATTTATAAAGTGGTACTAATACTTCATGTGATTTGGATTCTATGCCTCTGTTTATACAACCAAGGATTGTATTAGCTTTTTTGACTGCTGCCACACACGGCTGGCTCATGTTTAAGTGATTGTCCCCTAGAACTACATGAACTTGAAGCTGTAAAGCATACAGTGAATGGTTGCAGGAACTGGGTATGTCTAGTTTAATGAAAAGAAGGACTAGGGGTGACATGACAGCAGTCTTCCTGTCAAGATTAAAGTGACCAGATTTTTTTTTTTAAGCGGGACACCGACGGGGGGCGGGGCCGCCTGGACGCCGGCATTTGAGTTTTGCCCTCTGCGCATGCGCAGAACGCTGCGCATGCGCAGAGGGCAAAAGACCGCTAATGTCGGCGTCCAGGTGGGGGGGGAGGCGGGAGGCCTTTCCTCGCCTCCCGCCTCCCCTTCAGGAGCCGGCAGTGGCTTGGGCTGGCTTGGGAAGGGGAGCAGCCCCCAGCGTCTCTTGGCTCTCCTCCTCCCTCCCCCCCGCCCGCCCGGGGGTCCTGCGCCGCCCACTGACCTCACGCACGTCCTGCAGGCACTCGAGGAAGGCCAGGTTGGGCCCAGCCGCAGGGGCAGCAGCAGCAGCAGCAGCAGGCCTCTCAGCTCACACCGGCTCTTCCGCCAGCTTCCAGCCGCCGCCGGAGGAGTCAACGCGGGATGCCCGCCCGCCGCCAACACCGCCCACGGCCGACCCGAGCTGAGAGGCCTGCTGTTGCTGCTGCTGCTGCTGCTGCTGCTGCTGCCCCTGCGGCTGGGCCCCCAGTCCCAGCTGCCCCGGCGGCGGGAAGGCTGCGGCGGCGGCCCCGGCCGGCTGAGCCAGCACCGGCCCGAGGGCCATCTTGGATGCGACTCCTTCGCTCGGGCCACCCCACCCACCGTGACGACGCCACGGAGACACGCCCCCGCGTCCTTGCGCGCGGCGCCACGGGACCGGACAGCCGTTTTGAGAGGGCGGGGCTGCGCATCCCCCGTCGCCGGGGCAACTGCTGGGCCAGCCGAGAGATTTCTCCCGGCTTGCGCACGCCGCCGCTTCCGGTTGCGAGCCGTCAGGGCAACAACGGGCAAAAGGTGACCAGACGTCCCGCTGTTTCGGCATTCTTTCCAAAAAAGCGTGACTTTTTGGAAAGAATGCGGGACGCGGGACACACGCTTGAAAAGCGTGTCTGTCCCGCCAAAAGCGGGAGTCTGGTCACCTTAGTCAAGATAGGAATTTCTCCTATCAGAGGCGATCTTTGGATCTTGCTTCCTTGAAGTCATTCGCATTAGAAAATAAAACCAAGATTCAAATCTAATTAACAAAATATTTATTTCAGTACAAAAGTAATAAAAATAAACCCTTAATAAGCTACATCTTTTCAGCTAATGAATTCACGACTGCCTCGGCAGGCATGGAGGAAGAAAAGGAAAGAAGGGAAGTGGGAGTTGACAAAAACTCCTGGAATGCACGCATGCGTAGTAAAATATATCACATGTCTGCTTGATTATAAATACAATAACCTTAGGAAACAGTAGAGGTGCACAACTGGCAATAATTCACATCGTGACACTTCCAATATTTGAGGGGCTGCCACAAAGAAGAGGGGGTCAACCTATTCTCCAAAGCACTTGAAGGCAGGACAAGAAATACAGGTAGTTTTTGACTTACAACCACAATTGAGCCCAAAATTTCCATTGTTAAGTGAGACCGTTGTTAAGTAGGTTTTGCCCCATTTTACAACCTTTCTTGCTACCATTGTTAAGTGAATCACTGCAGTTGTTAAGTTAGTAAAACGGATGTTAAGGGGCTTCCCCCGTTGCTTTGATTGTCAGAAGGTCACAAAAGGTGGGTCACATAACCCCTGGACATTGCGACCGTCAGAAATACTAGTCAATTGCCGAGCGTCTGAATTTTGATCACGTGATGCTGCAACGGTTGTAAGTGTGAAAAACGGTCATAAGTCACTTTTTTTCAGTGCCATAATTGGTCAGTAAATGAACTGGAGGACTACCTGTAGCAGGTGGAAACTTATCAAAGAGATAAGGAGACATTTCCTGACAGGGAGAACAAACAACCAGTGGAATGGCTTGCCTTCAAAAGTTGTGGGGAAACCCTCAATCCCTGGAGGTTTTCAAGAAGAGATTTGTCCAAAAATAATCAGTAAATAAAATAAATTACAGCGATCAAATTAATTAATAGACTATTTGTGTAATTCGGATGACGAAATTATAAAGGAGGTTAAAATGATATATACCGAAGGTTAATATATAAATGGATGTATTTTTGTTGCTTATGGAAGGTATCTATGTTGTTATATATGTATTTTGATGTTTAAGGAGGAGAAAAAAATAGAAACTTTTTGCAAAAAAAAAGTGGTATTAAAAAAGAAGAGATTTGTCTGAAATGGCACAGGATCTCCTGCTCAAGCAAGGGGTTGGACTAGAAGACCTCCAAGGTCCCTTCCAACCTCTGTTATCCTGTCTTTTCCAACCCTTGGATTTGTCGCTCATAACAGATGCTCCTTTTCCCAAAGAACTTAGCAGGTAAATCCTTCCTGGTGGGCCGGAAGACACAACTCAGATCTGATCCCTCATCTGCCGATGCCAGCCGAAAAGCCGGCCGTGAATCTTGCCGGCGTGCCAGCAGTCTAAGCTTCCTTGGCGGTGGCAGCTTGGCCTTCAGAGATGCCGTGGGCCTGCCTGCTTGTGCCGGGGATAGCTTTGCGAAAATTGCTCGCACGCTCGCTGTGTGGAGGCTGGCTCCGCGCCAGTCAGGAGTCCTGCTCCCGAGTTGGCAAAGACAATTGCCAATTTATCTTGCCTGGCTCCCCTCCTCAGCCGCCGCTGCGAAGGCCTCTTGAGTGGGGTTTCAATTATTGATGATCCCTGCCTTGCTGCCTCCCACCTCCCCTTTTTCCCAGCCAGCATTTGCATTAGCCACGTTCTCGGAGAGAGCGGAAGGAAACCAAACCTCCCTGCGTTTATTTTCAAGCCAAATGTTCCCCCCATCGGTCTTGCTTCTAGAAATGGCCCCCCACACACACACCCGGGCCATCAAGGCAGGGCAAAAATCCAGCAAGGAGAGAAAAAAAAGATTTTGCAAGCTGCTGGCTAGTTTTCAGATGTGCATCCTTGGTCCAAGAGGGATAGCTGAGCCTTTGGCTTAACTGCCTTCCTAGGGCCAGTTACGTTTTGTCTCAAAATTGGGGTCACCCTTGCAGACAAGCGACGGGATCGTAGCTTGTTTAGATCAATCACAAAGGAGTTTTCTTCCCTTGTTTATTTTTCTTCGATTTTTATCCGGCCTTCGTTACTTTAGAAGTTACTCGAGGTGGTAAATGTGCTAGAATATTCCTTCCTCCCTCCTATTCTCCCCACAACAACAATCTTGTGAGGTGGGTTGGGCTGGGAGAGAGAGGGACTGGCCCAAAGTCACCCAGGCAGTTTTCATGGCTAAGGCAGGATTAGAACTCCCAGTCTCCTGGCGATTGGCCCAAAGACATCCTGCCAGCTTTCATACCTGAGGTAGGACTAGAACTCCCAGTCTCCTAGCGATTGACCCAATGTCATTAACTGGTTTTCATGCCTAAGATGGGACTAGAACTCCCAGTCTCCTGGTGATTGGCCCAAAGACATCCGGCCAGCTTTCATACCTGAGGTAGGACTAGAACTCCCAGTCTCCTAGCAATTGACCCAATGTCATTAACCTGTTTTCATGCTTAAGGTGGGACTAGAACTCCCAGTCTCCTAGCGATTGACTCAATGTCATTAACTGGTTTTCATGCCTAAAATGGGACTAGAACTCCCAGTCTCCTGGCGATTGGCCCAAAGACATCCTGCCAGCTTTCATACCTGAGGTAGGACTAGAACTCCCAGTCTCCTAGCAATTGACCCAATGTCATTAACTGATTTTCATGCCTAAGATGGGACTAGAACTCCCAGGTCTCCTGGTGATTGGCCCAAAGACATCCGGCCAGCTTTCATACCTGAGGTAGGACTAGAACTCCCAGTCTCCTAGTGATTTACACGTCATTAACTGGTTTTCATGCCTAAAATGGGACGAACTCCCAGTCTCCTGGCGATTGGCCCAAAGTCATCCAGACAGCTTTCATACCTGAGGTAGGACTAGAACTCCCAGTCTCCTAGCAATTGACCCAATGTCATTAACTGGTTTTCATGCCTAAAATGGGACTAAAACTCCCAAGTCTCCTGGTGATTGGCCCAAAGACATCCGGCCAGCTTTCATACCTGAGGTAGGACTAGAACTCCCAGTCTCCTAGCAATTTACCCAATGTCATTAACTGGTTTTCATGCCGAAGATGGGACTAGAATTCCCAGTCTCCTGGCGATTGGCCCAAAGTCATCCAGACAGCTTTCATGCCTGAAGCGAAATTCGAACTCGCCATCCCCTGGTTTCTACCGTAGGTTAGCCGCTTAACCAGTACAACGAATTCATTCATTGATTTCCTTGCCGCTTTGTTGGTCTACTCTGGCAAGCATCTGAATATTCCTGACAAAATTGGGCTGCGGGGGAGCAGAAAACGTTAAAAATAACTGTAACACTGGGACGCAACTAATGAATAATGAGATTTCACCTTTAGTCTTGTCTTATGGGGTTGGCAGCTGACAGTTCTTGAATTGATTATTACTCCCTAAGTCCCTCTTGACCCTCTCCTAAGCAGAATTGCTGGAAGCAAAGATTCTCTTTGAGTTGGCAGCAAATGAAAATTGTAGTGTGATCTTTAAAACAGGAATATACCGTATTTTTCGGAGTATAAGACGCACCTTTTTACCCTCAAAAAGAGGGTGAAAACTTGGGTGCATCTTATACACCGAATGTAGCCCCACCCAGCCACCCCCACCCTTTGGCTCTGCTGCCAGCAATTTACCTCTTTGCAGCAAACAGGGCAAAACACAAGAAGAGCACAAGAAGAGCTGATCTGCCTCCCGACCTACAGCTGACTGAGGCTTGCAAGCCACGTGGTAAAATGAAACTGAAACTACGGTGGCTGTGATGAGACATATTGCTGGGAGATAAACTGCTGGCAGTATTAGAGTGCTAAAATTGCAAGAAGGCAAGCTAGAGCTGCTGTGGCTCAAAGATAGAGCTCTTGCGTCACAATCAGGAGGTTGTGAGTTCTATCCTAGGTACAGGCAGATTCTGTTAATATGTTATTTTGTTAAATGTTTGTAGAGTGTTCAAATTATTAGACTTATTTTTTAAAGACTGCTTTATTATTGTTCTAGACAACTTAACAAAATGAAGAAGCTTTTTAAAATAAATGCTTGCTCTGAAGAGGCCCAGTGCTATTGTATCTTCTTTTAAATAGCAGAGAATACTTCCAGAAAGCCACATCAATTTTAAAGATCTGTAAAAGTATAATCTGAAATGTCCTGTTTTAGTATTAAGTATTAATATTAAAATAAGGCAGCTGAGAAACCCTGACTTAGTCATGTTTGGAGTAGATGTATTTAAATAATTAGGAGGAGTTAGTGTGATTACATTTAAGAAAACTTTCTGGGATTAATATACTGCCATAATGTACATTTCTCCAATTCTTTGCCATTTCTATGGGTCAGGCAAACATGCACAGAAATACACAGCAAACAGTGTATATCATCTGTGCTGTTTGCTGTTTGGCAAATTGCTGGGAGGCAGAGGCCTTTTTTCCTTGTTTTCCTCCCCCAAAACTAAGGTGCGTCTTATACTCCAGTGCGTCTTATACTCCGAAAAATACGGTAGGTGCTCCTCAAGTTACAACCGCCTTTCTAGTATCTCAGCCTATTTTTTTGTATGATGGGGACACAATATTCCAAATGTGGCCTCATTAGTGCAACATAGACCAATACTGCAGGGGTGGCCTTCCCATTTTGCTGCTACCGGTTCACCCCACCCGTACTCTCGCTTTTGTGTGTGTGCCCGGTTTGTGAGCGTGCCTGCCTTCCGCACATGCGCCCGGCCTCAAAAACATCCCTACAAAGGATGTCATAGAGCCGGGGCAGATGGGCAGGCTCACCTGTGATTTCCGCTACCGGTTTTGGGTGAACCTGTTCTAACAGGCTGAATACCACCTCTGCAATACTATCACTTCCTGTTACTCTGGAAGTATCCTTCCTTTGTTGATGCAATCCAGGATTGCATTAGCTTTTTGTGAGGCTACAGCACATTGCTGGCTCATATTTAAGTGGTGGTTCACTAGGACTCTTACATCTCTGTCTTACTTTTTATTGAGCTAGTTACCACCTATTACCGTATTTTTCGGAGTATAAGACGCACCGGAGTATAAGACGCACCTTAAGTTTTGGGGGAGGAAAATAGGGAAAAAGATCTGCCTACCAGGTATTCATCTGGCTAGCATCCTTAGTCTGGTCAGCTTCAGCACATTATTTTATCCCCTGGTTAGGACTTAAAAAAACCTTCTTCGGAGAGAGTAACAATGAAAGAGCCTGCAAGCCGGTAAGAGCTGGGAAGATCTGTTAGCACCTGGTTAGGGCTAGAAAAAAACTTATTCGGAGCAAGTAGAGCAATGAAAAAAAAATTCTGCAAAGACTTAGGGCTGGAAAAACATTCTTTGGAGAGAGTAACAATGAAAAAGCCTGCAAGGTAAGAGCTGGGAAGATCTGTTAGCACCTAGTTAGGGCTGAAAAAAAAAAAAAAAGCTACATTCGAAATATAAGACGCACCCAAATTTCAGCCACTTTTAGGGAGGAAAAAGGTGCGTCTTATACTCCAAAAATACGGTATGTACTTGTGCTTTTGGTTATTCTTCCCTAAGTGTAAAACCTGACTTTTCTAACCACCGAATTTCTTTTTGTTGGGCAAGAGTCCAGCGTTCAAGTCTTGTCGGGATCCATCTGGATCCTGAGCCAATCTTCTGGGGTGTTGGCTGTCCCTGCCAGTTTGCTGTCGTCTGCAAGTTTGAGGAATTCTTTTTCTATCCCCTCATCTAAATCATTTATGAAGACGTTGGAAGAGTACTGGGCCTAAAAATTAAAAATTGGATTGAGGAAATAACGGAGCAAAAAAAAAATTGAGATGAGACCAGAGTTGTTTCTATTGGGAATAATAAAAGAAAATATTAGAAATCTATTATATCATACAATACATAACGGCAGAGAGAATTACATTTGCCCAAAACTGGAAGAAAGAAAAGAACCCCTCGAATGCAATGATCATAAAAAAGGTGCTAGAATGTGCAGAGATGAATAAACTAATGATGAAATTGAGAGAAAGAGTAAACAGTGTATTACAAAATATGGGACAGATGGTACGATTGGCTCAAAAAGAAAAGCAAAATTAATGTGTAAATTAATATAAAAAGTGCTAAAATGTAAACAAAAGTGTGATAAATGTAACTTTAGAGTCTAAATGGTTGTAAAATAATGTATTTAATAATGTATAATTATTAACTAATAATGCATAAAATGAATAGATGTATATAAAAATGTTTAAGTATAAAACAATAGCCATAATTCTGAAGAATGTAGAATTGAGAAAGAAAATTCCGATATTGTAAAGCTGTATTAGTGGAATTATATTTTTTTTTGTTTTTGTTTTTGAACTTGAAAAACTTCAATAAAAATTATTTTATATATAAAAAAGAAGAGTCCTGGGCCTAAGACAGAATCTTGGGGTACCCCACCGCATGCTTCTTTCTATGTAGATGTAGTTCCATTGAGGACTAGTTATCCCAAGCAAAAAGTTTGACGTGGGGAACAAACCTGGTTAGGCCTGGGTCTATAAAGCTAAGATCAATCCTCATTGGCTCTTTTGTCACCTGATCACTGATCTGACTGCAGTACCAACCCCTGCCAACAGAGGCACTCACATGGAACACTTGATAAAGCCACAGTGCCCTCTAATGGTGTTAATAGTCATAGAGGATTCCAAACACTATTTTTATACCAGGTTTTTCACTGGAGACTTTTAACTGATATATTTCAACAATCATTTTTATTTTCAGCCGCAGAGGGTTTGCGTGATGGCCAAAATAAACAAAACTGCAGGGAATTAAGGAATCTACAAAGGCAGTAATGAAGCGGTCGCAGTTTAACCAACAATCTGATTTCTTTATTTGAAAAGGCACAGCTATTACATTTTCAATACAGAATTTGTCTCAGTTCCTCTTAATATAGGGTCAAGTGATTAATAAACACACGGAGCCAACAAGATTTCTTTCTCTCTTCTCTGTCTCTAAAGGAATATATACAAACACGAAAAATTCTTTTTTGTCGTAAAATTTGGGGAATCGGAGGGGGGGGAAAAAGTCGAGAACTAGCATTACGAAAAGATAGAATAGCTGCAGGATCCTTGGAGTGCTTTTGTTTTAAGAAATGGGAAGGGGCATCCAGGAGCCCCTTTTCCCCTTCACATCCTTTTCCACCCCGCACCCCCTCAACCCCCCTGAATTTCAAACCATCCGGCTGAATAATTCAGCTGAGAAAAAGGAGTCGAGCCATCGTTCCAGAGAAGTTTCCAAATCCCAGTTTTTAACCCCCCCCCCAAAAAAAGGGCAGGGAAAGGAAACAGCAAGGCAGGTTAAAAACAACACGCCATTGAGAGGTTCACCCAGAGGCAGAGATACCCAACTAATATATTTATATATTTATATATATTTATATATATATGTATATATATAAAATTTTTGCTTCTGTGCTACCTTAAAAACGAGACATGCATAATGACAAAGGTGCTTGCTTAGCTAAAACAGTGCTGGTGGGTGCAGAGGAGGGTCAGCGAGAGAGGAGTTGAGCGGGGCAGGGGTTGATGTGGGGGGGCTTCGCAAAGCCCAGATACTGCTTGTGTGTGGGGTGGGGTCAGCGGCGATATGGATCAAATTTAAAGCAAAGAGTTCTGCAGAGAAGGAGCTCCCATCGGCAAATGTGAGCTAAGTGCTACTAAGGAGGGGAAAAGCAAATTAAAACTACCGAACGTGGAGTCCAGTAGGATCTGGCGGTTTGCAAATTATCCAATGCGGAGGTAGTCTGACAGGGTCGGCCCCAGCCAGAACCCTTGCAACCCCCAAGGAGCCAATCTGGCTTGCTTTTCAAGGAAATCATCGGTGGGATGTGTCCGTTCACGTCTAGCTGCTTAGGTGACCGCCCAAAATCAAACAGACAACCCTGAAGTGCGGGACAGTCTTTCTAAGGGGCTTATCGCATCGCTTTTGAGCGCAGGTGACTTACGGCCACAATTGGAAACAGAATTTCCACAGCTAAGCAAGACAGTGCTTAAGGGAGTCACCCCCAATGTTATTTACCCGTTTGCTGTGGTGGTTAAGCAAATCACCGCGGGGTTGTTTAAGTGAATCGTGCGGTTGTTAAGCGAATCCGGCTTTCCTTATTGGCTTTGCTTCTCGGAAGCCAGCTGGGAAGGTCACGAATGGGGATCACATGATCCCGGGGACTCTGCAAACTTCATAAATACACGAGAGTTGCCACAGCGCCCCAATTCCGATCACGTGACCACAGGGATGGCCGTTATGAGTGGGAGGGCTGGTTGCAAGTCACGTTTTTCAGTGCCGTTGCCACTTTGAATGGTCGCTAAATGAACGGATGTAATTTGAGGACTAGCTGTAATGAGTTTCCTGGCTGAACGCAGCTGCTGAGGACTTGCAAGTAAGGGCAAGTTTGCTGGATTTTTTTTGGGAAGAGGGGGGGTCACAGGGGGTCTAATCCACACAGGGAAATTGTGCTGTTGGGAGAGTTAGCTGCGACCTCTATGGGACCTCCTCTAGAATACAGGTAGTCCTCGACTTACGACTGCAATTGAGTCCCAACATTTCTGTTGTTAAGTGAGACATTTGTTACACGAGGTTGGCCCCCTTTTTACCACCTTTCTAGCCGGAGATGTTAAGCGAATTGTTGCAGTTGTTAAGTGATTAATATGGTTGTTAAGTGAATCTGGCTTCCCGGTTGACTTTGCTTGCCAGGTGGTTGCAAAAGCTGACCCCCGGGTGACTGCAATCGTCATAAATATGAACTAGTTGCCACATGAATTTTGATCACGTGACCGTGGGGATGCTGCAAAGGTTGTTAAGTGTGAAAAACGGTCACAAGTCACTTTTTTCGGTGCTGCTGTAACTTCAAACGATCACTAAATAAACTGTTGTAATTCGAGGACTACCGTAAGATTGGGGAACACAAATATAGGGGAGGGCTGGGGGGCAACATGCCAGCATCCCCGCAGGTGAGGACCTTTGCATTTCAGCTATTTCTCTCCATTTGGGGGCATTTTTAAGAGGTTGGCGGGTTTCTCGAAAGTTTCCCAACCCATTTTGTATCTCACCCTGTCGGAGTGCCCTCTCCCAATGGGGTCTGTCCTTGCCCACTGGAGAGGGCAGCCCTCCAGGAGCACAAAACTGTGGTGCCGCTGTGCCAGGGAGCTCAAATCAGACGGGGAATGTCAGAATTATGGTTTCCTTTGCTGAGACTCCTGTCTTTCAACGGTGGCCATTTTAAGATGTGTGGACTTCAACTCCCAGCATTCCCCCTCCAGCGGTGATTGGCTAAGCACCTGCGGGGCAAAAAAGCTCATCCAATCGGGCGCGAGTCACTTCACACCGCCTTGCTTAGCAAAGGGAAATTGGGTCATCAGTCAAGGATAACCTGTACAAAACCATCTTAACAACCTTCATACTATCCACCTAGGTCAGGGATCCCCAAACTTGGCAACTTTTAAGACTTGTGGACTTCAACTCCCAGAGTTCCTCAGCCAGCATAGCTGGATGGAAAATTCTGGGAGTTGAAGTCCACAAGTGTTAAAGTTGCCAAGTTTGAAGACCTCTGACCTAGGTCATGATTTAGTGAAGTGAGGCTGAGGGATTCTGGGAGTTGAAGTCCACCCACCTTAAAGCGGCCGAGGTTGAGGCATACAGGCTGGGGGGGGGGGGGTGCCAGTGACTGGTCCTCCCCACCTGTGGCTGGAAACCTCCCAGCTGTGTGATGGGGAGGAGGGAGGGGTAGGAAATTTCCAGGATCTCTGGTTTTCCCACAAATCTAGGATCGGGCAAACCCACATCCTTCCTTCCCCTTGGATAACTAACCCAGTTTGTTAGTTTCTTGTCCGACGGGCCAATCGCGTGGAATCCTCGCAAAAAAAGCCTGGGAAAGGGTGGATGGATGTGGGGAGGGAGTAACCCAGTTTAAGAACGCATCGTGGATATTCTGATGCTGGCTTAACCCTTTGGAATTAATTTAAAGGGAGGAGGGGAGATAGAAAGGGGGGAGGTCAAACCCCTTCCCCACCTGAACCCCCCCCCAACATGCACGCAAAGGCCCCAAATTGCTTGGGGAACCGTTCCTGCCTGCTATGGGGCTGGAATGGAGGAGGGGCAGGAAAAGGAGGGGGTTTTTAAAATGTTATTGCTGCAATTTTGTCTCGTCCCTCGTGCCCCACTGAAGAACCGTGGTTTGCCCGCCAGCCCCGGAATTGGATTAAATGCGCCATCTTCTGCCCTGCCCCCGCCAGGATCGCTTCACGCTGCCCCCCCCCCCCACCCGACCGGATGAGATCCACCTAGTCGGATTTTTCCCCGTCGTCTTCTTGGTGGGCATCCCCATCGTGACCGTTCTTGTCTTCCTTGCAGAGGTGGGCCTGGGAGCCCAGCGCCGAGAGGGAGAGCAGGCCGGTGCTGGCGCTCACGGCGGGCAGGGAGGGGGCCTGCAGGCCCACGGAGAGCGGGGTGAGGGGCAAGGCCAGCGCCTGCAGCTGAGAAAGCTGGTGGGCTTGGAGTTGCTGCTGTAGGGGAGACCCGGGAAAGAAAAACAGACGAGAAATAAAAATGAGAGTTCCACGTTCTTCCGTGAAAGCACTTAGACTTATATACCACTTCACAGCCCTTATATACCGCTTCACAGCCCTTATATACCGCTTCACAGCCCTCTCTAAGTGGTTTACAGTGTCGGCCTATGGCCCCCAACAATCTGGGTCCTCATTTTGCCCACCTTGGAAGGCTGGAAGGCTGAGTCAATCTTGAGTTGGTCAGGATCAAACTCCTGGCAGTGGGCAGAGTCACCCTGCAATACTGCATTCTCACCATTGTGCCCATCATAGTCCGTCTTTCTCTCTCTCTTTCTTTTTCCTCCCTCCCTCCCTCCGTCTTCCCACTTAGACTTATATACCGCTTCACAGCCCTCTCTAAGCGGTTTACGGACTCAGCCTATTGCCCCCAACAATCTGGGTCCTCATTTTACTGAGCCAGGTGATATTCGAACTGCAGGCAGCCGGCAGTCAGTCAGCAGAAGTAGCCTGCAGTACTGCATTCTAACCATTGCGTCACCACAACTCATAAAAATGTGACTTACGACTGGTTTTCACACTTATGACCATTGCAGCATCCCAAATCCTGGCAATTTAAGTCCACACATCTTAAAAGCACTTATGGGTAGTCCTCGATTTTCAACAGTTCATTTAGTGACCATTCAAAGTGACAAGGGCATTGAAACAAAGTGACATGATTATATTTCCCCATGGTCACGTGATCAAAATTCAGAGGCTCGGCAACTGGTTCGTGTTTATGACGGTTGCAGTGTCCCGGGGTTCACTTTTGCGACCTTCTGACAAGCGTGAAAATCTGATTTAACAACTGTGTTACTAACTTAACAGCTGCAGTGATTTGCTTAACATTCCTGATCCTTTGCCATCATCCTCACAAGAGCCCTATAAAGTAGGCCAATCCACACAGGAAAACATTCTGATTTGGAGGGGAACAGAACCTAAGCAAGTTACTCTTAGTATTTCTCAACCTTGAGTCCTTTAAAAGATGGGTCTCCAACCTTGGCAATGGTAAGACTTGTGGACTTCATCTCCCAGAATTCTGGGAGTTGAAGTCCACAAGTCTTAAGCTGGCTGAGGAATTCTGGGAGTTGAAGTCCACAAGTCTTAAGCTGGCTGAGGAATTCTGGGAGTTGAAGTCCACAAGTCTTAAGCTGGCTGAGGAATTCTGGGAGTTGAAGTCCACAAGTCTTAAACTGGCTGAGGAATTCTGGGAGTTGAAGCCCACAAGTCTTAAGCTGGCTGAGGAATTCTGGGAGTTGAAGTCCACAAGTCTTAAGCTGGCTGAGGAATTCTGGGAGTTGAAGCCCACAAGTCTTAAGCTGGCTGAGGAATTCTGGGAGTTGAAGTCCACAAGTCTTAAGCTGGCTGAGGAATTCTGGGAGTTGAAGCCCACAAGTCTTAAGCTGGCTGAGGAATTCTGGGAGTTGAAGTCCACAAGTCTTAAGCTGGCTGAGGAATTCTGGGAGTTGAAGTCCACAAGTCTTAAGCTGGCTGAGGAATTCTGGGAGTTGAAGTCCACAAGTCTTAAGCTGGCTGAGGAATTCTGGGAGTTGAAGTCCACAAGTCTTAAGCTGGCTGAGGAATTCTGGGAGTTGAAGTCCACAAGTCTTAAGCTGGCTGAGGAATTCTGGGAGTTGAAGTCCACAAGTCTTAAGCTGGCTGAGGAATTCTGGGAGTTGAAGCCCACAAGTCTTAAGCTGGCTGAGGAATTCTGGGAGTTGAAGTCCACAAGTCTTAAAGTTGCCAAGGTTGGAGACCCCTGCTTTAAAAGATGGGTGGGCTTCCAATTTTCCCAGAAGTGATGGGGAATTCTGGGAATTGAAGTCCACACATGTTAAAGCAGACAAGTCTATGGAGACTCAGTCATCCAGGTCATGGTTTTCCCAAAGGTGCTGTCAACTTCGAAACCGATTGGGCCTGTCGCAGCCATTTTTTTCCGTTTTTCAGCTTGCCACACTGTTTTTTTTGGCGGGGGGGGGAGTGGGGGAGAGGGAGCTTTGGAATGTCAGACCAGACATCAACAACTTACTATCTCGTGGGAACCAAGGTCATCCTACCAGATGCTGGCCAGAGATTGGAAGAGGTTACCAAGGAGACGCCTAATTGGACAACTGTGACCTGTGACAAAGAGGGACGGAGCTGTCTAATCTTTAATTATACTGAAAAAGTGCGGGAAATAGCCAGAGCTGTTGCACTTGGGCAGGGGGTTGGACTAGATGACCTGCAAGGTCCCTTCCGACTCTGTTAAATTTCAAATGTGCCGAAAGGATGTACTCAAATAAAGCAGTTATTTGAGAAAGCCGAAAGTTCTCAAAGAGTTGCTGGATTGGTTGGGAAACCTTGGCAGGTGCTTTTTTCAAAAGGCAACTGGAATTTGTTTTTCCTTGAAGACGTTTCGCTTCTCATCCAAGAAGCTTCTTCAGTTCTGACTGAGTGGTGGAAGTTGGAAGGACTAATATTTCTTGCAGTCACCTGGCCGTTAGCATGCTTTCTGAGGGTCGTTGAGGCCACTTAGAGGTTTACCTGTGCCCTCAAGATCACCTGAGTAGTGCAAATGGGTGGGGAGCCTTCCTGGAACTGCTGTAAGGACTGTGTTGTAAACAGGAGACGGGTGATGTCGTATCCCTCCCCCTATGCTGAGAAAGGGCTAATGACCTCTTTCAAACCAGTGGCCATCCAGAATATGGACTTTGTCTGGTTTGAAAGAGGGGTCAAAAGAGGCCATCTATGTCAAAATTGAACAGCTCTCTCTCGGCAGAGGGGGAGGGATACACCACCAATGTCAGGATTCCAAGTAACACCCCCAACCAAGTAAGACTCCAAGGCAAACAATTCCTCGAAAATCCATTTGATTATTTCCTGTTTACAAAAGCATTCCCCATTGACTTGATTTGTCAGGTGGTCGCAAAAAGGAGATCACATGACCCTAGGACATTGCAACCGTCCTAAATACGAGTCAGTTTTCAAGCATTCGAACATAAATTACGTGAGCATGGGGATGCTGTAACAGTTGATGTGTAAAATGGCTGTAAGTCATTTTTTCCAGTGCTGTTGGAACTTCGTTCACTAAGTGAACTGTAGTTAAGTCGAGGACTATCTATACCAGGTAGCAGGCGGAGCCATACCTGAGGGCACGCAAGGCATTGCCCTATGTCAGCTCCAGTGCACTGATTTTCGGCCTTCTTTTCGGCCGTTTTCGCTTTCCCCAGGCTTCAGGAAAGCCTGGGGCAAAAACAGCCCAATGGGAAGTTCACTTGTGTGCGTCACCCCCCAGCCTCCTTTTCAAGGGTGGGTTACTTACTTACTGATACCGGTGCATTGCGTGCGCATCTCCACATTTCGTGCGTGTGCTTGCTATGTGCGCGCGCCCTCTTGTGCGATTTTAGTGAGATTTTGCTTCTGTGCATACGCGGAAGCAAAATCTCACCGAAATCTTGCAAGGGGATGCGCGCGCGCGCATGCGATTTCAGTGAGATTTTGCTTCTGCACATGCGCGGAAGCAAAATCTCACCGAAATCTCGCGCACATGTGCGTTCCCTCACAAGATTCCGGTGAGATTTTGCTTCCGCACATGCGCAGAAGCAAAAAAGCCAAAAAATTCTTTAAAAAAGATGGCGACGCGTGTGACTGTCCGGTGAAGATGGTACCGGAGCAGTCGCGCGCACATTGTGTAATCGGTGGGTCCCTACCGGAGCTGCGCACTGGACCGCACCAGTAGGAACCCACCCCTGCTCCTTTTCGCTGTCAGATGTCTTCGGGAACTTCTTTGGCTTTGTACAGTTGCAGCCAGGCCTCCCACACCTCGGCCCATTTCTTCTGCAGCCGGGAAGGCTTTCCTGACGGCCTCTGCAGCCGATAACAGAGCTCCGGATCGATCCGAAGTTCTTTTATCGGCTATAGAGGCCTTCAGGAAAGCCTTGCCGGCTGCAGAAGAAATGGGCCGAGGTGTGGAAGGCCTGGTTGCAACTATCTGAAGGTAAGTAGTAAGGCAGCTCCACTTCCGTTTCGTTTCCAAACTTCCAATTGGCCCGTTGGGCCATTTTTCACCGTCCCCAGACTTCAGGAGGCTTTCCTGAACCCTGGGGAGAGCGAAAAACAGCCCAATGGGCCTACTGGAAATCCGGAGGCTTCAGTGAGGCCTGTGCGCATGTGTGGGGGGCAGCACGGGGGTTGTGCGCATGGGTGTGGGCACACACGCGCGCATTATCGCGCGCGCACCCTTTTAGCACCCGAGCCGAAAAAAATTCGCCATCACCGATTTGTACACAAAGGGGTCTCCAAACTTTCCTACTTTAACACTTGTGGACTTCAAGTCCCAGAATTCCATGCTGGCTGGGGAATTCTGGGAGTTGAAGTCCACAAGTCTTATAAAGTTGCCAAGTTTGGTTGCCTTCCTGCTCTAAATTAACAAAGCCATGCGTCCATCAAACAAGAAGATATATGAAAATAGGGAGCGCTTCTAATGGTTATATCCCCAAGACCCCACCCCTCCCATCAATTCTAACAAAAAGAGTATCACAGACCCGGATGATGGAATTCAGTTCAGGGGCTGTCACTTGTTTGGCACGCTCAATGGCTCCCAGGACCTGCTGTTGATGCTGGGGTGGGGTGGGGTGAGTGGAAACACGGGAGGGGGGAAGGAGGAGAAAGAGAAGACAATTAGAAGATGATACGAGGATCAACGACAGAGGGAAAAAAGGCAGTGTGGTTTTATGAGCCAATTACTGCCAGAAATTGCCATTTCCATTATTAAGATGTTATCCAGATGTTCGGATGGATTTAGCACTTTTGGTCCACCTCTGGAGTCCTTCCCAAGGACCTGGGATAGGCAGATGGGCAATGTTGGATGGCATTGAAAGTACCGTCGAAGTATGTCAGCTGTTCCAAGCAAAGCTGCCTTTTTGCAATTGACTGATGGGGATTTTGTCAATGCCGATGATGTTCAAATGTTGCTCCAGATCTTTTTGGGACTGCACCCAAGGTGCCTACTACGACTGTTGGTCCTATCTTTGCTTTGTATCATTATTACTCTGCCAATTCTCCCTTGCTCAACTCCACCAGAAGATCCCAGGAAACGCCGTATCTCTGTCCTCAAGAGGGACCCTGGGCTGCTTAGAACCCCCCACCTCTCTAAATGTCTGCCGTTATAACCCAAGAACTTCCCAAGGCACCCTACACTCCTTACCTGAAGCAGGGAAGGGGGGAGATTTGAAGGGGTGAAGATTCAGATGGTGGGGCAAACAAGTCCCTTAATTAACGCAAGCAGAGATATCCGGTTTTTCAAAGCCAAATTAGGGTGAGTTCTGCCTTAGGCATGAAAGCTGGCTGGGTGATGCTGAGCCAATCGCCAGGAGACCGTGAATTCTAGTTTCACCTCAGGCATGAAAGCCAGCTGGGTTATTTTGGACTGTCCACCAGGAGATAGTGAGTTCTAGTTCCACCATAGGCATGAAAGTTGGCTACCGTATTTTTCGGAGTATAAGACGCACCTTAGTTTTTGGGGAGGAAAATAGGGGAAAACAATCTGCCTACCAGGTATTCATCTGGCTAGCATCCTTAGTCTGGTCAGCTTCAGCACATTATTTTATCCCCTGGTTAGGACTTAAAAAAACCTTCTGAGAGAGTAACAATGAAAGAGCATGCAAGCCAGTAAGAGCTGGGAAGATCGTTAGCACCTAGTTAGGGCTAGAAAAAAACTTATTCAGAGCAAGTAGAGCAATGAAAAAAAATTCTGCAAAGACTTAGGGCTGGAAAAACATTCTTTGGAGAGAGTAACAATGAAAAAGCCTGCAAGGTAAGAGCTGGGAAGATCTGTTAGCACCTAGTTAGGGCTGAAAAAAAAAAAAAAGCTACATTCGAAGTATAAGACGCACCCAAATTTTCAGCCACTTTTAGGGAGGAAAAAGGTGCGTCTTATACTCCGAAAAATATGGTAGGTGGCTTTGAGTCAATCATTAGGAGATTGTGAATTCTAGTCCTGCCTTAGGCATGAAAGCTGCTGGGTGACTTTAGGCCAATCACCGGAAGACTGTGAGTTCTAGTTCTGCCTTAGCATTAAAACTGGCTGGGTGACTTTGGCCCATTCAGTAGGCGACAGTGAATTGTAGTCCTGCCTTAGGCATGAAAGCCAACTGAGTGACTCTGGGCCAATCACCAGGAGACTGAGAGTTCTAGGCATGAAATCCCGTGGGTGGCTTTGAGCCAATAATTAAGGAGACTGTGAGTTCTAGTTTCACCTTAGGCATGAAAGCCAGAGTGACTTTGGTTCTTGTTGTGGGGAAAACCAGAAGAGAAAGAGATGTTGGGTATTTTTGCTGCCTTATTTGTAAAGACAATAAAGGCGGGATATAAATAAATAAAAATCAAACGAATAAAAAGAAAAGTTCCAGACCAAAGGAAGGAGCATTTACCTCTTGCGACAGATATGGCAAAACCTGGGCGCAAATGCCATTCAACCGCTTGACAATTTCAGCCTGAAATGGAAGATTATACACAAGGTTAACTTCGGAGAAGGGTACTCCAATCATCTGCTTGGCACAAGGCGACCAAAAACATGATGTGCTAGTGCATTTATGTGGCAGCAACAACCCAAACTCCAAAGCCAATTACATCACTGCAGCATTTTGCAAGGGACATCGTTAACGGTGTTTGTCGGACAGGCTGCAAATGACAAAAGGCGCATCGGTTGCGTCTTTTGCGTGGTGCGAAGGTGACACACACTTGCTTTTTAGTGGACCGTCCTGAACGATGGGCAACGTTTCTGCCTTAGTACACTGTTCAAAGACGCATCCCAGGGAATTCATCGGGTTTCTGGTTTCACACAATACTTTGAATTATCAACCGATTTGTGGAGGCTGGATTGTGTGAATGCACGCAAGTCCGTGTGCGGACCATGCCAGTTTTTACGGTATGAAAACAATTTGAGGTAAAAATGAGCAAAACAATGCCCAAAGTAAAGATGGGAATTATGTAGCCATTCTCAAAATTGGTGATTTTAAGATGGATGGACTTACTTCCACAGAATTACAGAGTCAGCCATTTTGGCCAGGGAATTCTGGGAGTTGAAGTCCACCCATCTGAAAGCCTGCTGGCTTGGGAATTCTGGGAGTTGAAGTCCACCCATCTTAAAGTCACCATTTTGAAAAACACTGATGCAGTTAGTAACTGAGTGAAATTTCTCAACGTTCCCATTGAAAAGGGGAAACGAGTCTTTGGAGGATTCTGGTTTTCCTAAGAAAGGGTTATGGGAATCCTAACTGTAATTTCACACAATTCAACCTCAGGGTAATTTCTCAACAAAAAAAATGCAGTCAGTTTTGTGGTTTAACAACAGATGTTAGAAGAGCTGGCAGAAGTTTACTGGGCTACACCAGTGTGGGTAACTATGGCCCTTTTACAATTGATGAACATTAACTCCCAGAATTCCTGAGCCAGTATTATGTGGACTTCAACTCCCAGAATTCCTGAACCAGCTTGGCTGACTCAGGAATTCTGGGAGTTGAAGTCCAGAGGTCTTAAAGGAGCCACAGTTATTCATTCCTGAGCTGCACAGTAGCCTAACATTGCATTTCAATTAAATAATAATAATAATAATAATAATAATAATAATAATAATAATAATAATAATAATAATAATAATAATAATAATAATAATAATAAAAAAAAAACAAGAATAAAGAAACAAGCTGGGTGCAGCTAATAAACCCAGCTTTTAATTAAATTTGTTTGCCTTAGCACGGCATCTTGAAAAGACCAGGTGCGGTCTGCAGATCCTTGCAAAAGGAAGTCAGAACAGGTAGATGATGACACGCAGGAGGAACAAATCGGATTAGCTGCAATTTAATTTAAATGTCATTTAAATGAAATTTCAATTATATTTAGCTGGTGTCTGGCGGACACACCCGGTTGTTTTCAAGGGCTCTGCTTGTTTGAAGGGGTGGGGTGGCGGCCCTGAATATAACCTAAAACAACACGTAGCCGATGACCTAAAATGCTCCTCAAGGGAGGAGATAAAAACCTACTCCTGCTTCAGATGCATGTTATAGGTAGTCCTCGACTTACAACAGTTTGTTTAGTGACCGTTCAGAGTTAACAACGCCCCTGAAAAAAGCGACTTATGTCCATTTTTCACACTTAACGACCACATCTCCATGGTCACGTGATCAAAACTCGGGCATCTGACTCATATTTATGACAATTGCAGTGTCCTCGGGTCACGCGATCCCCTTTTGCGACCTTCTGACCCGCAAAGTCAAATGGGGGAGTTAAGATTCACTTAGCCACAGTCTGACTAGTTTAACAACTGCAGTGATTCACTTAACAACGGTGGCAAGAAAGGCCGTAAAATGGGGCAAACTCGCTTAACGAATGTTTCATTGGGCAACAGAGTTCTTGGGCTCAATTGTGGTCGTAAGTCGAGGGCTACCTGTGTAAGGCGGCCTTAAAAGTCCCTTGCAGAAAGAAGAAGAATAATATTAAAATCTCACCTGCTTATGCATCTCGATGTTGAGGCCATAGGACATCTCGTAATACTGGAAGGAAGAAAAAAAGAGAGGGAAAATTAGAATATCTGCTTGTTAGATGAAATCTAGGCTTCTTTTCTGTCTCCTAATTTCTGGAGTCGTCCGTACAGGATTTGAACTCAGCTCCCGATTTTACTAAGAGAGAGATACTCCATATTATGATCATGGCGGGTCACAGCTTCTCTAAAGCAAGCAATGGCCCATGTCCGACAAGATGAGAAAGAAGACACGGTGGTTGTGGATTCTCCATCTATGGAGGATTTTAAGATTCCACGACTGCAAAGAGCTAGACTAGATGACCCTTGGTGGTCCCTTCCCAGTTCCCAATTATGACACTAACTGGCTTTCCTGCTCATTGCAAAGCGCTGGACTACATGACCCTTGGAAGGCCCTTCACGATACTGACACTTTGATTTTCCTGTCCATTGCAAAGGGGTGGAATAGATGACCTTTAGGGGTCCCTTCCCACTCCACAATTCTGATGCTAACTGGTTTTCCTGTCTATTGCAAAGGGCTGGACTACATGACCTTTGTGGGTTCCTTCCCACTCCACAATTCTGACACTAACTGGTTTCCCTGTCCACTGCAAAGGGCTGGACTAGATGACCTTTGGGGGTTCCTTCCCACTCCACAATCCTATCACACTAACTGGTTTCCCTGCCCATTGCAAAGGGCTGGACTAGATGACCCTTGGAAGTCCCTTCCCAGTCCACAATTCTATCACACTGCCCATGGCAAAAGGATGGATTAGATGACCCTTGGAGACCCCTTCCTACTCAACGATTCTATGATTCTCAGCTACAGGAAACAACAACAACAAAAAAACCTTTTGAATTTTAGAAGAGTAACAGCACATAATGTATTTCTCTGCCCTTTCCACGCGCCTGCAATTTTGCCACACCCACAATTAAAATTCCTTCCTGGCACAGGATTTAAATCAAAGCTCCCCACTGTGGCCAGCAAATAGTAGTAGTAGTAGTAGTAGTAGTAGTAGTAGTAGTAGTAGTAGTAGTAATAATAATAATAACAACAACAACAACAACAACAACAACTATTAAAATAGTTTTACTGTAAAGAGCGTCGGGGCAACAGAGAATACGGAAATGAAAAAAGGAGAAGGTGGGTGGAGTCGGGGCAACTGAATGGAGCTGAGTGTTTACTGGCCGGATGCCCTTCCTGTCGCCAATGCAGAGTTCGAAGCAGATATTTACTCATTGTGCCTAGAGAGAGAAATATCTGCCGCTACCTAGGATCGAACTCACAGCCTAATTGTGAGGTGAGAGCTGCATCTCTAGGCCACTGCACCACTCTAAGGATTACCTGTATATATGTGCATATTGATTTCGGTCGCACCTGCCCCTGGTTCTAGCCCCACCCACTTTGACCCCACCCACAAGCCAGCTTTTGCTTAAGACAGAGGTCTTCAAACTAGCTGGCTGGAGAATTCTGGGAGTTGAAGTCCACAAGTCTTAAAGTTGCCAAGTTTGGGGACCCCTGGCTTAAGAAGGCAATTCCTTTCTCCCAAATTGCATTTGTGAAAAGGAATTAAGATGTAACTCTGAAAATCATGCCGGAAGACTTCTAACCAAGTTAAAGCCAAACCATGATTTTAGACACAGCCAGGATGAATTCAGTTTACTCATGAGCCACAAAATCAGAAAGATTTGCCGGATATTGAAAATATTTTCCTTCTTCAATATACCTCCCTAAGACCGATTAGAGCCCACAGAGTTGGTCTGCTGGTGGTCCCGTCAGCCAAACAATGCCGGCTGGCGGGCCCACAGAGAGGGCCTTCTCTGTGGCAGCACCAGCTCTCTGGAATATGCTACCCCCCGAGATCCGCATTATTCCCACCCTGCCAGCCTTCAGAAAAGTGCTAAAAACCTGGCTTTGTCGACAGGCCTTGGGCCAATGTTTTTAATATAACATCGAGCATTCTTGGCCTCATGATTGAATTAATTGTATGGGACTTTTAAATTGTTGTTTTCAATGTTTTTAATAATTACTGTTTTTAATGTCTTTTTCCTATATTTATTGTTTGCATGTAGATTTATTGTTGTGAGCCGCCCAGAGTCTCTGTGGAGTGGGCGGCATACAAGTGCGAATAATAATTAATAATAATAATAATGATGATGATAATGATAATAATAATAATATTGCAAAAATATAAAATGTCATCAGTCTTCTCATTAAAAAAAAAGGGGGGGGGGTTTCCCACAAGAAATATTTTATTGATGCTAAAATCAAAACGAGTTTCATATTGTCGTTTTTAGCTGATTCAATAAATACGTTTTCTACGAATGGGTCCATTTTAATTTTGAATACTGTAAATATAACCTATGCCGACAAAAGCTCTGTTTGGGGTCCTCCTTGACTTTTAAAATTGGGAAGGGGGCCCAAGAGCAGAAACGCTGACCTAGATTAAAATTAAACAGCAATTCCTGCACATTTTAATCCTCTTAACATCAGAGAGAGCCAAAATGTTTCCCCCTCACACACACCCCGCAACCACACACATTTATTTAAGTTGCCACCAGGCCGATTCGGGGCCTCTGGAATTATCTTGAGGAAGGGATGAAATACACAAACCCACCCACCCCCATTTCAATATATGCGGCCCGCCTTAACTGCTCTTGCAGGCCTCGGGAGAATCCAAATGTTCCTCATTAAGGACTAGAAACTTGGCAAGGCACAGGGTTTGGCCCACTGGGAGTTCTGCCTTCTAAATGGAAGAAGTGGGTGCAGGAGGTGGTTTGTGGCTTTTTCTTGACTCTCACGAAAGGTTACTGTGTGCTTACAATAACTCCCCCCCCCCGCCCTTTTCTTTTTAATTGAATTTCCTAGGAAATAACAAAGCATTTTTATGCCTTATCTCTGTGCTCCAGAGAAGGTGCTGCAGCCTCTTTCTGGAGGGCCTGGGAACTGGTTTCACTCAAGGCTAACGACATCCATCACCTTGAATCTTGGCAGCGGCAACAGGCACAGCTGGCCACCTCCAACCAGCACGTCAAGGAGAGCCAGCTAACTGTGTCCCGATAAAAGCTAAATAAATAAAAAATAAGCCAGGCTCTAATGCAGCTGCCTGGGTGACTTAGGCAAAACAGTCAAGCCTCATTTTTGCAAAAAAAAAAAAAAAAAAAAAAAAAAAAAAAAAAAAGAAAAAAGAAAAAAGAAAAGAAAAAAAACCCAAAACAAAACAAAAAAAATCCCCTAACACACGATAAGAGGCTGAATAGAGAACACAAAAGGAATTCCTTCCAGAAGGCAGCAGAATCCTTGTTCTCGCTCTTGGGATCTCGCTGGGGCGTCCTTAAGTTTCTAGTCCTCAAGAGAAAGGAAGGGGGGGGGGAGGAAAAAAGAAAGACAGAACAGGAGAGAAAGAAACAAAAAGAAAAAAGAGAGAGAAGGAAGGAAGGATGGAAAGGAAGGAAGGAAGGGAGAGAGAGAAAGAAAGAGGGAGGGAGAGAGAGAGACAGAGAGAGAGAAAGAGAGAGAGAGAGAAAGAAAAAAAGAAAGAAAGAAGGAAAGAAAAAGGGAAAGGAAAGGAAACCCCCAGAATTGCTCAATGATGATGTGGGTAGCATATACATTTAATAAAGAAATAAAATTAAAATGGACATGGGTTTTTGGACAGCGGGGAAGAATCCAGAACCAGAATCCAACTGAGATTAACGCCCTTTGAATGGTGTGGGAATAGGAATGGATTTCCAGAGGGGGAAAAAATTGCAGACTACAGGAACCAGGAGCACCACTCAGGCGACCCTGAGGACACAGATAAAATCCCAAGTAGCCTCAACAACTTTCTAAAAAGGATGCAAATGACCAGCTTTGTCTGCAAGGAATATAAATCCCTCAATTCCCCACCATCCAGTCAGAGCTGAAGAAGCTTCTTGGATGAGAAGCGAAATGTCTTCGAAAGAAAAAAAACAAGAAAGTCCAGTTGCCTCCTGAAAAAAGCACCTTTGGGACAACCATGACCTGGATGACTGAGAATCTCTACAGAATCCAACTGAGAACTACTTTTAAAGGCAGTAATGGGGGTCGGTGGGTATCTTTACTTCAGAGGATTTGATTCCTGGGTGGGTGGGGGAAATTTGGCTTATAGAGGCCTTGAGCTTCCTATCACCTGCATTTGAACAGACTTTGCTTTGGTTTGCAAAGGAGGGGGCTCCTTTTATGTATCGGGGGGAGGCGCAGGGGGAGGAAGAACCATTTTGCCTCACAGGACTCGCTGCTCTTCTTGGCAGGACCCCGCCGATCGCGAGTGCGAAACTTACCATCACGTAATGGCGCTGCATCTCCGACTTTTCGCTGGCCAGCTTGTCGCATTCCAACTTCAGGCTGTTAAGAAAGAGGGAAATTGGGGAGGTGGGCACGGGGGAGGGGTGAAGTGGGAGGCCTTCACTGCCGTTGGAAACGTTGCCCAACTTCCGTTCGGTGACCATTCAAAGTTAAAATAGCACGGAAAAAAGGGACTGACCACGGGTCCTCGCACTTACGGCCATTGTAGCCACTGCCAGTAAGGTGATCGAAACTCGGGCACCTGTTTCTGAGCTTGAGATCTCACACCATCCTCTAGTTTTTTAAAAAAGTTATTATTTTTTTTAAAAAAAACAATGCAACTTATAAAACAGGCCTCCATTTCCAACTGCATCCAGATTTTTAAAATTTTAAAAGAATGAAGATTTTCAGTGTTTCAGAATATTGCAAAATAATGGTGTCCTTTGCAAAATACATAGAAAAGGGATCTCAAAAGAGAGGAGAGGCAGATCCGGAGATCAGACTGGGATCTCTGAGAAAATCTCTGGATGATCTGCAACAGGCTGGCAAGCATGTTTGACCAAGTGTGGCAGTCAAATGGGGACTGCCACACTTGGCAACTTGTGGACTTCAACTCCTAGAATTCCCACTCCTGATTTAAGGCGTCAAAACCATAAGCTTGCTGACTGAGGAATTCTGGGAATGGAAGTCCACCCATCTTAAGGCATGTACTGACTGGGGAATTCTGGGAAATGAAGTCTTGAAGTTGCTGAGGGTGAGAAACACTATTCTACAGGATCTCCCGGTGACATTTTAACACCGCTGCACCAAGACTGCGCAACTGCTGAGATCCTCATAAGCAAAAATAGTGCAAATACATGCCTCAGTGATCAATCACGCCGAGTGTTAGTCCCATGGGATCCAACCTTCTTTTCAATTTCACCAGCTCCCACATCCTGGCCTAGAAATCACCGTTCGCACAACCGCGGGCTGAAAGCTGGAGAAAACTGGCCGATTTACCTGTGATACTGTGCCTGCAGCAACTGGAACTCATCTTTAATCCGGTCGCAGGAATCGGAAGTTGTGAACTTCAACTGCTGAGGCAGATGAGAAGAGGCCTGAAACATAATTTGGGGGGGGGGGTGAGGGGGTGGGAGAAGTATCCTTTTAGCCAATTAAAAACAACCCTGGGAGCTTGCTTTAATTGATTTGGTATGTTGTTAACTGCCTGCTCAGGATGCTAGTCCTCAAGACTCACCGAAGAAACCGTCCACTGCACTGTCAAGCAAATGGCATAAACGGTGGTTTAGGGGGTACTGTGACCATATTTACAACACACCCTATTATGTGTTTACCTGGTTTCAGCTTAATGACACTACTCAAGCTATCATTCGACATAATCCAAGACAACATAATCAATCATCAATCCTCAATATATTTTACACAGCAACATTTTGAGAACTGGACTGGACTAGTATTGAAGATTTTGAACTAGAAAACCAAGAGGTTAGGAGCTGGTGGACTTTAGGCCTATCCCTTTCTCAGTCCAACCCACCTCACAGGGTTGTTGTTATGGGGAAAACAGGAGGTGTGTAACTCAAGATGCCTTAAGTTACACAGATAAATCTCATAATAAAATAAATGTTTTGGCTACCTGAAAAGCAAGCAAGCAAGCAAATAAACGCAGAATAAAATATAGATCCGATCTCAGGCCTACAGGTAGTCCTCGACATACAACCACAATTGAGCCCGATGTTTATGTTGCTAAGTGAGAAATCTGTCAAGTGAGCTTTGCCCCATTTTACAACTTTCCTTGTCACATTTGTTAAGTGAATCACTGCAGTTACTGAGTTAGTAACAACGGTTGTTAAGTGAATCTGGCTTCCCCGCTGACTTTGCTCATCAGAAGATCGCAAGAGATGTTCGTGTGACCCCCGGGAGACTGCAACCGTCATAAACGTGAGTCAGTTGTCAAGTGCATCCGAATGTAAATCGTACGACCATGGGGATGCTGCAACTGTCATAAGTGTGAAAAACGGTCCTAAGTCACTCTTTTCCAGTGCCGTTGTAACTTCGGTCACAAAGTGACCTGTTGTAAGTCGAAGAGTACATGTATTCTGCATGTAACTATGGGATGTACCATTTCCGAGTTGGGGGGGAGGGAGCTGTTGGCAACTTCAGAGAAAAAAATTCAACTTCTGAACACTGCCGTTTTTTTCTTCCTCTTCATCAATTTCATAAAATGAAGCAGTTTTGGGACATGCCTTTTTTTCTTCTAAGGAATTAATTTTATACGTGGGGTGAGCACTAAAATGGGATAATTTCCACCTGCAGGTGGGACTGCATCTAAT
The DNA here is from genome assembly GCA_023053685.1 of Diadophis punctatus similis. Taxonomy (NCBI): domain Eukaryota; kingdom Metazoa; phylum Chordata; class Lepidosauria; order Squamata; family Dipsadidae; genus Diadophis; species Diadophis punctatus. The sequence continues at coordinate 319,302,590 of JALIGW010000001.1, forward strand.
CATTCAAACACAACTCAATCACCTGTTGTGCAAAGCAATGCATTTACATTATTGTGTATCCATCCGGACTGCAATATTTCTGTAGCCACCAGATGGCAGCAAAGAGATCTGGAAAGATCTCTTTGCTGCCCTCAAGTGGGTTGGATTATTTTTAAATTTATTGTTCCTTCCCAACTCCAATGGACTCTGGATGGCAGTACAAATAGTTTACAACTTGGGACCATCTATTTAACAAACGTTTGAAGTTACAACAATGGCTTATCACCGGTCCTCACACTTACGATTCCATTGTAGTGTCCCAATAGGTCATGTGATCAAAATCCAGGGGCTTGGCACCTACTATGTATTTACGGTGGTTTCAGATTCCTGTAACCCTCCCAGAGGGCATAGTCCATGGAGGAAGCTGGATTCATTTAATAACTGCACAATTCCTTAATGACCACAATGGACACATAGGACGCAACTTGCTTCACGTCTGCACTGCTTAATGACGGAAGTTTAATCCCAATTGTGGTCGTAAATTGAGGGCTACTTGTACAGATCCGATGGCCAAGATTTAGGCTCTCTAAAAGAGCCGAGGTGGTGCAGCGGTTAGAGGCAGGTACTGCAGGCCACTTTAGCTGACACTGATCCGCAGGTCAGTGGTTCAAATCTCACCGGCTCAAGGTTGACTCAGCCTTCCATCCTTCCGAGGTAGATAAAATGAGGACCCAGTTTGTTGGGGGCAATATAAATATACATTGCTTACTGGTGTAAACCGCTTAGAGTTCTTGCACTGTGAGGCGGTATATAAATCTCACAAAATAAATAAATAAATTTGGCTTTTATTGATTTATTATTAAATACATTATACAGCCAGCCGTCCATCCAAAAATGGTTACCTAAACCGGTCACCGCATGGCCCAGAAAATTCCTTTTGAGATATCTTAGGCCTTGAATATCTTGAAAACTACATTTCCCAACTTCTAGACAGGTGGACTTCAACTCCCATAATTCTCCACCATTGGCCACGTTGGGCAGGGAATTAGTGCAACAGAAGTCTCACCCCTGCCAATGGCTCAGGCTGGTAGTCAACTTACAATCATTCGTTTAGTGACCATTCAAAGTTACAATGGCACTTTTCACACTTATGACCATTTTGGGAGCTTGGCAACTGATTCATATTTATGACGGTTGCCATGTCCCGGGTGTGTGTCACGTGAACAACATCGGTTACCTTCCCAGCTGGCTTCCGACAAGCAAAGTCAAAGGGGGAAAGCCAGATTCGCTTAAGGACCACATGATTCACTTAACAATGGTGGCAAAAAGGTGGTCGAAAAATGGGGCAAAGCTCACTTAACAACAGCCACGCTTACCAACAGACATTTTGGATTCAATTGTGGTCTTACGTTGAGGACTACACTGTAATTTGATTTGTTTTGATATAATCCAGGCCCACCTGGATACATCAGTTTTATATCTGGACAGCTGCAAACTCTCCATATATAAAACTGAAGTTTTATATCTGGACAGTTTTACAGGAAGCCTCAGATTTCAGCAATCCAGCTATTCTATCTGCCTTTAGCAATTGCAACGATTAGTGTTTTTGGGGGGCATCGGGGTGTCTCCTGTTTTGGGTGGTGAACACCAGGATTACAGGTAGTCCTCGACTTGCGACCACAATTGAGCCCGATGTTTATGTTGCTAAGTGAGAAATATGTCAAGTGAGTTTTGCCCCATTTTACAACCTTTCTTGGTATGCTTGTTAAATGAATCACAGCAGTTGTTAAGTTAGTAACACCGTTGTTAAGTGAATCGGGCATCCCCATTGACTTTGCTTGTCAGAAGGTCACAAAAGACGAATCACAAGATCCCGGGATGCTCCAACCGTCATAAATAAGAACCATTTGCCAAGCATCCAAAGGTAAATTATGTGACCATGGGGATGCTGCAAAGGTCGTTAAGTGTGAAAAATGGTCATAAGTCCCTTTTTTCCAGTACTCTTGTAACTTTGAACGGTGCCTAAATGAACTGTTGTAAATCGAGGACTACTTGTATTTTTTCCACCTACCCCCATTCACTGTTGCAAGGCCTCCTGGTAATCCCTGGCTTGTTTTAACACAAATTTGTTAAATTAGTCACCCTTGGAGAGTCCAAACATCACCCATTGTAAGTTGTAACGCAAAGAGTGCAAATCGCAACGGTTGTGTTCAGGTTATTGGAAGGGAAAAGGCCAATGGCTTAATTGGATGTGGGCATCGCCAATCCAAACACAGATTACAGATTAACAGAGTTGGAAGGGACCTTATAGGTCATCTAGTCCAACCCCCCCCCCCCAAGCAGGAGACCCTACACCACTTCTGACAAATGGCAGTCCAGTCTCTTCTTGAAAGCCTCCAGTGATGAAGCTCCCACAACTTCCGAAGGCAACTTCTGTTCCATGGGTTGATTGTTCTCACTGTCAGAAAGTTCCTCCTCATTTCTAGGTTGAATCTCTCCTTGATCAGTTTCCAGCCATTATTCCTTGTCTGGCCATGCACACATGTAAGAATGCTACATATACATTAATTTAATTTATTTAATGCATCAATTTTCCTTTGGTGCCAGAAAACTTTTATTTTTGGGCGTTCTTCAGTAATGTCTACAAAATCCAGTCCTTTGGAAAACTCTTCAGTATCCAAGCCAGATCTTCCTTCCTTTCTGATTTTTTCTACACAAAATCAGCCGGATTTTATTTTAGGATCTGGTGACTTTTGCTATATCACCCATGAAGGGATCCTGAACAGCTTTACCACAACAGCACAACCTGGGGACACGCAATCTTTTTTCAAGTCCGTTGACCTGGGCTCTGGAAAGGAAATTTTTGAGTGGGTGGGACCAAAGCAGAGTTCTTTGCTTCCCGTTGTTTTCAGTCTGGGCCTTCTCCTTTTGAAAAGCAAAATTAAACCTGCTTTCCTGTAATCGGAAATCCGGTGACCTTCCTTCTCCACCCCCATTTGATTCTATTCTTTTACATCCTATAAAAATCGGCTTTTTTTCCCCCTGCAGAGGCTCATTTTCCACCAAGCAGAGGGCAGGCTAGCAATTTCATTGTAAGGGGAGATCCTGTTTCCTTTCATCTATTTCAACCCACAGATATCAGAGTGCAAAGTAAAGGGGGGGGGGAGAAACTGAGTTTATTTATTTATAGCCCCCCTCCAGTCCCCATATTTTGCAAATCCCACCATCTCTTCCAATCCAATTCCACTTTGCCTACTCTCAAACCCATCTGACCCCCATTCATGGCCCTTAATTGGGAGTTTCCGTGGGCCTTCCTAAGCCCCACTGGCCCCCCTCCAACAGGAAAGGGTTAACTCCCCTCCTCAATGAGGACTAGTTTCTTAACCCACACTCATCTTCTCCAGTCACCCAGCCACCTTTGGCTTCTTGGCCCCCTTCCATCCAGGTGATGCCCAGCCAGGCCTGTGCCCCTCATCTGGGGGGGGCATCATCGGGGTCCCACCCCCCCATGGCCCCAAGGTTCTCTCTCTCACCAGCCCCAGTACCACACCCTTCCTTCTACACCCCAATTCTGTGTCTTACATATATATATATATATATATATATATATATATATATATATATATATATATATATATATATATATATATATATATATATATATTTGGCTGCTTTGGGAAGGGGGCAGATATTTGCAAGAGGAACCCCCTTCCCCAAAAACCTCCTCCCTTCTGGCTGCACCTCCCGCACCTGGTTCCCCCACTCCTGCCTTTCCCTTTCCCCTTCCTTTATATCAAAGACTGCTTTGCAAAACTAGATAAGGGGGGGGGAATCACGCCTTGCAATCTCCACAAACGCCCCCCCTAATATGGGGGGGGCTGCCCGACCTCTGGGCACCCCGATGCCCATGCTTCCCTGCCCCCTCCGCCTTTTTTCTCTGCCCCCCTTCCTCTCTCCCCCCCCTGCGCGACTCGTGTTTTTTCCTCCTTCCTCCCCACGGTCCCCACGCCGGTCCGTGGCTCCCCCGAGATCTCCCCCCGCCCGAAGGTCCCCGATCCTCAACGCACTCCCCCTTCTCCCTGCACCCAACCGCCCCCCCATCCCGCATTCCCACGACGCTCCTCCCCGGGCCCCGATCAAGCAACCCCCCCATGCAGCCCCCCCCCAATCCTCCTCTTCCTCCTCCTCTTACCGAGTGCCGGCTTTGCGGAAACATCATGCCAATCGGGCAGCCGAGCCGGAGGCAGCCAGCCGGCTGCTGCACCCGCTGCAAGCCGCCACCGACCGGCCAAAGGCGGCCGAGGAAGCGCAGGCGGCGTCGGGAGAGGCGGCCTTTGTGGGTGTAATCGGGCCGGGATGCCCCACGCCCGCCGAGAGACGGAGCTGACCCCACGGGCCGCTGCGAAGACCCCCGCCGGCAGGGAAGCGGTGGAAGAGCTCTCTCCCCCCCCCCCCCACGGGCGATGGCAAGCGGGGAGGCCCCGGAGGCGTCTGTTAGCGCGGCGGCGGCGGTTGGTGGTGGTGGTGCTGCGGGCCCGGCCGGGCTTTTGCGAAGGCCGGAAGGCCGGGAAGGGCAAGCGGCGCAGTTCCCGGGCCTCGCCCGCGCTTCCTCGGCTGCTGCGGCTGCTGCTGCCGCTCCTATTGTCTAATGGCGGCTGCGGACCCCCGCGCTCGCTCCTGCGGCTGAGAGGCAGCACCACCTGCTGCTCCGCCGCTGCATTTCCCAGCCCCCCCCAGGCCCCGCCTCCCCCCGCCTCGCACGCGCACGCGCCCCCCCAGGCCCCGCCTCCCCCCTCCCTCCCTCCCTCCCTCCCCGGGGCTGTGCGCGCTACCGCAGGCGGATGCAAAGGGGGGAGAGAGAGAGACGCCGCGTGGCCTGGCCTCGCCCCCCCTCCCCACTCTTTGCAACGGTGGATGGGGTCGATCCCGCATATCACCCGCTTCCCTCTTAGAAAGCGACGCGTGGACGGGGTCGGTCCCAGATAGTTCCCCCCCTTCGACCCCCCCCACTCCCGCCAGTCTTTGCACCACTGCGAGGACGGGGGTCGATCCCGGATATCCCCTCCCCCACTCTGTCCACCGACGGGGGGTCGATCCCGGATATCCCCTCCCCCACTCTGTCCACCGACGGGGGGTCGATCCCGGATATCCCCTCCCCCACTCTGTCCACCGACGGGGGGTCGATCCCGGATATCCCCTCCCCCACTCTGTCCACCGACGGGGGGTCGATCCCGGATATCCCCTCCCCCACTCTGTCCACCGACGGGGGGTCGATCCCGGATATCCCCTCCCCCACTCTGTCCACCGACGGGGGGTCGATCCCGGATATCCCCTCCCCCACTCTGTCCACCGACGGGGGGTCGATCCCGGATATCCCCTCCCCCACTCTGTCCACCGACGGGGGGTCGATCCCGGATATCCCCTCCCCCACTCTGTCCACCGACGGGGGGTCGATCCCGGATATCCCCTCCCCCACTCTGTCCACCGACGGGGGGGTCGATCCCGGATATCCCCTCCCCCACTCTGTCCACCGACGGGGGTCGATCCCGGATATCCCCTCCCCCACTCTGTCCACCGACGGGGGGGTCGATCCCGGATATCCCCTCCCCCACTCTGTCCACCGACGTGGGGGGGGTCGATCCCGGATAGCCCCTCCCCCACTCTGTCCACCGACGGGGGGGGGTCGATCCCGGATAGCCCCTCCCCCACTCTGTCCACCGACGGGGGGGGGGGTCGATCCCGGATAGCCCCTCCCCCACTCTGTCCACCGACGGGGGGGGGTCGATCCCGGATATCCCCTCCCCCACTCTGTCCACCGACGGGGGGTCGATCCCGGATATCCCCTCCCCCACTCTGTCCACCGACGGGGGGGGGTCGATCCCGGATATCTCCTCCCCCACTCTGTCCACCGACGGGGGGGGGGTCGATCCCGGATATCCCCTCCCCCACTCTGTCCACCGACGGGGAGGGTCGATCCCGGATATCCCCTCCCCCACTCTGTCCACCGACGGGGGTCGATCCCGGATATCCCCTCCCCCACTCTGTCCACCGACGGGGGGGGGTCGATCCCGGATATCCCCTCCCCCACTCTGTCCACTGACGGGGGGGGGTCGATCCCGGATATCACCTCCCCCACTCTGTCCACCGACGTGGGGGTCGATCCCGGATATCCCCTCCCCCACTCTGTCCACCGACGTGGGGGGGTCGATCCCGGATATCCCCTCCCCCACTCTGTCCACCGACGGGGAGGGTCGATCCCGGATATCCCCTCCCCCACTCTGTCCACCGACGGGGGTCGATCCCGGATAGCCCCTCCCCCACTCTGTCCACCGACGGGGGGGGGGTCGATCCCGGATATCCCCTCCCCCACTCTGTCCACCGACGGGGGGTCGATCCCGGATATCCCCTCCCCCACTCTGTCCACCGACGGGGGGGGGGTCGATCCCGGATATCTCCTCCCCCACTCTGTCCACCGACGGGGGGGGTCGATCCCGGATATCCCCTCCCCCACTCTGTCCACCAACGGGGAGGGTCGATCCCGGATATCCCCTCCCCCACTCTGTCCACCGATGGGGGTCGATCCCGGATATCCCCTCCCCCACTCTGTCCACCGACGGGGGGGGGGTCGATCCCGGATATCCCCTCCCCCACTCTGTCCACCGACGGGGGGGGGGGTCGATCCCGGATATCCCCTCCCCCACTCTGTCCACCGACGGGGGGGGGGTCGATCCCGGATATCTCCTCCCTCACTCTGTCCACCGACGGGGGGGGGTCGATCCCGGATATCCCCTCCCCCACTCTGTCCACCGACGGGGAGGGTCGATCCCGGATATCCCCTCCCCCACTCTGTCCACCGACGGGGGTCGATCCCGGATAGCCCCTCCCCCACTCTGTCCACCGACGGGGGGGGGGTCGATCCCGGATATCTCCTCCCCCACTCTGTCCACCGACGGGGGGGCGTCGATCCCGGATATCCCCTCCCCCACTCTGTCCACCGACGGGGGGTCGATCCCTGATATCTCCTCCCCCACTCTGTCCACCGATGGGGGGGGGTCGATCCCGGATAGCCCCTCCCCCACTCTGTCCACCGACGGGGGGGTCGATCCCGGATATCCCCTCCCCCACTCTGTCCACCGACGGGGGGTCGATCCCGGATATCCCCTCCCCCACTCTGTCCACCGACGGGGGGTCGATCCCGGATATCCCCTCCCCCACTCTGTCCACCGACGGGGGGTCGATCCCGGATATCCCCTCCCCCACTCTGTCCACCGACGTGGGGGGGGTCGATCCCGGATATCCCCTCCCCCACTCTGTCCACCGACGGGGGGGGGTCGATCCCGGATAGCCCCTCCCCCACTCTGTCCACCGACGGGGGGGGTCGATCCCGGATAGCCCCTCCCCCACTCTGTCCACCGACGGGGGGGGTCGATCCCGGATATCCCCTCCCCCACTCTGTCCACCGACGGGGGGTCGATCCCGGATATCCCCTCCCCCACTCTGTCCACCGACGGGGGGGGGTCGATCCCGGATATCTCCTCCCCCACTCTGTCCACCGACGGGGGGGGGGTCGATCCCGGATATCCCCTCCCCCACTCTGTCCACCGACGGGGAGGGTCGATCCCGGATATCCCCTCCCCCACTCTGTCCACCGACGGGGGTCGATCCCGGATATCCCCTCCCCCACTCTGTCCACCGACGGGGGGGGGTCGATCCCGGATATCCCCTCCCCCACTCTGTCCACTGACGGGGGGGGTCGATCCCGGATATCACCTCCCCCACTCTGTCCACCGACGTGGGGGTCGATCCCGGATATCCCCTCCCCCACTCTGTCCACCGACGTGGGGGGGTCGATCCCGGATATCCCCTCCCCCACTCTGTCCACCGACGGGGAGGGTCGATCCCGGATATCCCCTCCCCCACTCTGTCCACCGACGGGGGTCGATCCCGGATAGCCCCTCCCCCACTCTGTCCACCGACGGGGGGGGTCGATCCCGGATATCCCCTCCCCCACTCTGTCCACCGACGGGGGGTCGATCCCGGATATCCCCTCCCCCACTCTGTCCACCGACGGGGGGGGGTCGATCCCGGATATCTCCTCCCCCACTCTGTCCACCGACGGGGGGTTCGATCCCGGATATCCCCTCCCCCACTCTGTCCACCAACGGGGAGGGTCGATCCCGGATATCCCCTCCCCCACTCTGTCCACCGATGGGGGTCGATCCCGGATATCCCCTCCCCCACTCTGTCCACCGACGGGGGGGGGGGTCGATCCCGGATATCCCCTCCCCCACTCTGTCCACCGACGGGGGGGGGTCGATCCCGGATATCCCCTCCCCCACTCTGTCCACCGACGGGGGGGGTCGATCCCGGATATCTCCTCCCCCACTCTGTCCACCGACGGGGGGGGTCGATCCCGGATATCCCCTCCCCCACTCTGTCCACCGACGGGGAGGGTCGATCCCGGATATCCCCTCCCCCACTCTGTCCACCGACGGGGGTCGATCCCGGATAGCCCCTCCCCCACTCTGTCCACCGACGGGGGGGCGTCGATCCCGGATATCCCCTCCCCCACTCTGTCCACCGACGGGGGGTCGATCCCTGATATCTCCTCCCCCACTCTGTCCACCGATGGGGGGGGGTTCGATCCCGGATAGCCCCTCCCCCACTCTGTCCACCGACGGGGAGGGTCGATCCTGGATATCCCCTCCCCCACTCTGTCCACCGACGGGGGTCGATCCCGGATATCCCCTCCCCCACTCTGTCCACCGACGGGGGGGGTCGATCCCGGATACCCCCTCCCCCACTCTGTCCACCGACAGGGAGGGTCGATCCCGGATATCCCCTCCCCCACTCTGTCCACCGACGGGGAGGGTCGATCCCGGATACCCCCTCCCCCACTCTGTCCACCGACGGGGAGGGTCGATCCCGGATACCCCCTCCCCCACTCTGTCCACCGACGGGGAGGGTCGATCCCGGATATCCCCTCCCCCACTCTGTCCACCGACGGGGGTCGATCCCGGATATCCCCTCCCCCACTCTGTCCACCGACGGGGAGGGTCGATCCCGGATACCCCCTCCCCCACTCTGTCCACCGACGGGGGGTCGATCCCGGATATCCCCTCCCCCATTCTGTCCACCGACGGGGGGGGGGTCGATCCTGGATATCCCCTCCCCCACTCTGTCCACCGACGGGGGGGGGGTCGATCCCGGATATCCCCTCCCCCACTCTGTCCACCGACGGGGAGGGTCGATCCCGGATACCCCCTCCCCCACTCTGTCCACCGAGGGGGGGGTCGATCCCGGATATCTCCTCCCCCACTCTGTCCACCGACGGGGGGGTCGATCCCGGATATCCCCTCCCCCACTCTGTCCACCGACGGGGAGGGTCGATCCGGGATACCCCCTCCCCCACTCTGTCCACTGACGGGGAGGGTCGATCCCGGATATCCCCTCCCCCACTGTCCACCGACGGGGGGGGTCGATCCCGGATATCCCCTCCCCCACTCTGTCCACCGACGGGGGTCGATCCCAGATATCCCCTCCCCCACTCTGTCCACCGACGGGGGTCGATCCCGGATATCCCCTCCCCCACTCTGTCCACCGACGGGGAGGGTCGATCCCGGATACCCCCTCCCCCACTCTGTCCACCGACGGGGAGGGTCAATCCCGGATATCCCCTCCCCCACTCTGTCCACCGACGGGGGGGTCGATCCCGGATATCCCCTCCCCCACTCTGTCCACCGACGGGGGTCGATCCCGGATATCCCCTCCCCCACTCTGTCCACCGACGGGGAGGGTCGATCCCGGATCCACTCTCCAGCGACGGGGATAACCGCCCCCCCCGCCCTGCAGGACACACGTCACACACCGATGCGTAGACGGGGGTTGATCATGGATAACCTCCCCCACTCTTTGCACCTAAGCGTGGACCGGGTGGGTCTCGGATCGCGGAGAGAGACTGAATGGGGGAAGCACCAGATCTTCCTTTCCTTCCCCTCCCCCGGCAATGGTGCGCCTGCGGGGCTGGGGGGAGGGCAAAGCGATGGCTTGGGGGTGACTTTGCACGACCCCCCCCCGCCTCTTTTTCAATCAAACTCCTCGGTGCAGCTGGCAGCACTTGGCTTGCGGGGGGGGGGCGATCGGGTTGTGCAATTTGGGTTTTTGAATGGCAGGGAGGTGGGAAAAGGAAGGGAGAGCAGCGATCGGGTCTCCGAGCCTGCGGGTTGACCTCAAGCCGGGCCTTACGTCACTGGGGTGGGTGGGAGTGACGTCATGGACGCCACCTTGATTCCGCCCCCCCCCCCAAGCAAGCAGGCAGGGAAAATGTAAGAAATAAATGCAGTGCAGCTCAATTGTATCCATTATTAAGCATGGCTGTAAATAAGGACATGTAGTCCTCGGACTCACGACCACAGTGGAGCCCAACATTTCTGTTGTTAAGAGAGACATTTGTGAAGTGAGTTTTGCCCCGTTTTACGACCTTTCTTGCCACAGTTGTTAAGTGAATCATTGCCGTCGTTAAATTAGGAATACAGTTGTTAAAGTGAATTTGGCTTCCCCATTGACTTTGTTTGTCAGAAGGTCGCAAAAGGGCATCACATGACCTTGGGACACTGCGACCGTCATAAATATGAGTCAGTTGCTAACTGTCTGAATTTTGACCATGTGACCGTGGGGATGCCTGCCACAACAGTGGTGTGAAAAACGGTCATTAATCACTTTTTCCAGTGCCGTCGTGACTTTGGTCACTAAATGCGATCGGTCTGACAAGCAATGGGGAAGACAGATTCACTTAATAACTGTGTTACTAATTAACAACTGCAGTCATTCACTTAACAACGGTCTCACTTGGCAACAGAAATTTTTGGGCTCAATTGAGGTCGTAAGTCAAGGACTACCTGAAATGCATGCTCTTCACCCTGGCCTACGGCAAAAGACAATTGCCATCTTTTGATCTCTATTTTTAACAGTTTCACTGATTTTATTGTGATTTTTATGATTCTTGTGAGCTGCCCAGTGTTGTTGACAGCTGGGCAGAACAGACGTTTAAGGCTAGAACTATAGGCAGGTAGTCCTCAACTTATGACCACAATTGAGACCGTGTTTATATTGCTATTATTGTATATCTTTTAACTATGCCATCACTCTGCTAATTCCCACAACACTGTACAGCTATATCACTATTATCCTTTTCATCTTTCCTGGTATCCATCTCCTCATCTTCTTGCAACTATAGCATTGTTCCTTGTATCTTACGATTTATATTGTTTTATTTAGTATCCTAGTATTTCTTTTGATTGCTTATTTAGTATCCCATGACTATCAGTGTTGTATCTTATGATTTATGGTGAATGTATTTTTATGATCATTATGACCATGATTTATCACTTGTTGCTTGTATGTGCACTGAGAGCTTATCCACCCACACTTGGCCAATAAAGAATTCTATCCTATCCTGTCCTGTCCTATCCTATCCTATCCTATCCTATCCTATCCTATCCTATCCTATCCTATCCTATCCTATCCTATCCTATCCTATCCTATCCTTTATCCTTTATCCTTTATCCTTTATCCCTTATCCCTTATCCCTTATCCTTTATCCTATCCTATCCTATCCTACCCTACCCTACCCTACCCTACCCGATCCTTTATCTTTTCCTATCCTATCCTATCTCTTATCCTTTATCCCTTATCCTTTATCCCTAGGGAGCGAGGATATCCTTCTGTGGGGCAGGAAGGGAGCGTAGTAGCCCAGCACAGAAGTGTAAGGACATTTTTGCTCGTGGGGGTGGGATGGTGGGAGGTCACCTCACAACAGGAAGTGCCGAGAATAGGGGACAAAAACCGCTTTGCAGGAAATTGGCCAACCCACCGGAACGGCCTGGAAGAGATTTTATTTGTCCCTTGTAGCAAAGCAAAGCAAGATTGAAATCTAGACTCCATAGAAATGGGGTTCCAGTTGGCTGTGGTCTGAACGCCAGGCTGCCTCACAAAGGGTGCGTTTGCGGCTTTACGCACCGACATGACATGTTTGCTCAGCTATTACGTATCATTAACCCAGATTCCGTGTAGTGGATGAATTCAGCCTGGCTGATTTAATTTGCTTAATCATCCTACACAAACACACAGTGTGTGTGTGTCTGTGCGGGCGACAGGCTCACTACCCTGCGTGGCAAAAACAGGAGGGTCTGCCTAGTGCTGGCTTAAAAGCAGGCTACCGGTTACAAACCAGGTTTATTTTAAAAAAAGGCCTAAAGTGAATGCGTGGTTTTAACATCCCAGCAAAATTTTAAATTGGGCAACTTTGGTGTCTAAATTCTTTTGCTTTTCAGCCAAGAAGCACATTCCCCCCCCCCGCCCCTGCCCGGCTCAGAGATTGAGGAAGGGGCTAGACTCTTAGGAATGAGGTACTTAGGCAAAAACAAGAGATATCATGTCTGGCTCAGCTTGTTAAACCGGTTTGGGCCTCTTGACAAGAGTTCAAATCTTTGGCTTCCGTTTCACGCTTTGCAGATGTTAAGGGAGGAAGCACAATTCCTTTTCCTGTTGGGTCTCTGGTATACTGCTTCGGGACATGGAGGTTTCCTTTGGCATGCTGTTTATTTTGGCTAATTAGCTCCAGGATGGTATCTCTCTCATCCAGTGTTTTTCAACCTTGGCAACTCTTTTAAGACATGTGGACTTCAGATCCCAGAATTCCCAAGCCAGCCTGTGTTGGAAGTCCACACGTCTCAGGGTGGCTGAAGTGAGAAACACCCATCTAATCTGTCGTTCTATTTTTATCCAGCATACAATGCCGGTGCCGCTGTTATTGCTGCACTAATTAATATTAATCACTACCGGTAATTAATATTAATAACAGCAGAGCTGTGGTGGTGCAGTGGTTAGAATGCAGTATTGCAGCCTAAATCACTGCTCACTGTCAGGAGTTTGATCCTGACCCGCTCAAGTCAACCTTACGAGAGAGGTGGGTTCCTGCCGGTTCTAAGCGGTTCTTTAGAACCGTTAGTAAACCGGTGATGATGTCACGGAGCTGGTTCTGTCCCTGCCGGTCCGTGGGCGCCGCCATTTTGTTTTTGGTTTCTGCGTATGCGCAGAAGCTGGTTTTTGCTTTTGTGCATGCGCAGAAGCTGAGTTTTCGACACTGCGCTGGCGTGGCCTTGCGGCGTGCAATGGTGTGCAATGTGCGCGCAGCCACGCGGCGCGGGAGGAAGCAAACTGGTGGCGAGGTAAGTTAGAACCCTCCCCTGTTTACGAGGTGGGTAAAATGAGGACTCAGATGGTTGGGGGCAATAGGCTGACTCTGTAAACCACTTAGAGAGGGCTGTGAAGCGGTATATAAGTCTAAGTGCTATTGCTATTAATAATTTGCCCACTCACTCATACATCCTCCCTCCCTCCCTTCCTTGCCTCCAATCCATCCATGCATCCATTCACCCTTCCTCCTTTCCTTTCCTTTCCTTCTTTCCTTTCCTCCTTTCCCTTCCCTTCCCTTCCCTTTTCTTCCTTTCCTTTCCTTTCCTCCAATCCATCCATGCATCCATGTACCTATGCATCCATTCACCCTTCCTCCTTTCCTTTCCTTTCCTTTCCTTTCCTTCCCTGCCCCGTCTTTCCTTTCTCTTCCTTTTTCTTCCTTTCCTTTCCTTTTTCTTCCTTTCCTTTCCTTTCCTTTCTTTTCCTTTCCTTTCCTTTCCTTTCCTTTCCTTTCCTTTCCTTTCCTTTCCTTTCCATCCATGCATCCATGTACCCATGAACCCATGCTTCCCTCCCTCCCTCCCTCCCTCCCTCCAATCCATGCATGCATCCATGCGCCCTCCAATCCGTGCAATGCCCCCCAAATATATCCAGTGCATTCCCTTGAGGTATCCGGGCTACTAAAATCTGAGCACATCTATCGACAACAAATTTGTGTACTTTTGCGTCCCTGTGTGCCAGGTTGTGATCACGAGGATACGTGCAGGCGAGATTTGATACCTGCAAACGCAATCAATCCCTGCTTTATCCTGCCTCGTCCATTCTGGGAAACCCCTCCCCCTTCCCCTCCCTCCCCCACCCCTCCGGCTCTTTCTCCGGCACCCAGAAGGACTTCTCCGGGGGGGGGGGGTAATGAGGACAAGGCGTGGGTGAACTGGAACAGGGAATCCCCTTTTCCCCCTCAAATTTCAGAGACCGAAGCCCAGCGTGGAAAAGGGTTTGATGCTTAGCGACTTCTAATGAAGCCCCTTCAGAGGTCTGACTTCTTCCTTGCTAAAGAAAGAGAGAGAGAGAGAAAAAAAAAAAAAAACCAGAGGAAGCTGCCAAAAATATAGCCAATTTAATGAAGGGCCTTGGTAAATTATTCAGAGTTTTTTTTCTCTCTCTCTCTCTCCTTTAATACCGAGGCAGGTTGGGGAAAAAGAAAAAAATAAGAGCTTTGCTTTGCATAAAAGTGGGAAATCATTCGTTCTTGCCCACAGGGGAAGATAATAAAGGTTGTTGGGGGGGGTCTCCTGGCTTCTCCCCCCACCGCCCCGTGGAGATTTCTGGGAAGAAAAATGGCCTACAAATTGAATGTCTCAGCAGGGAAACTTTCGCCGCTGGCAAATTCCAGGGAACCGTCCAGACTGGGAATTAAAAAGGGGGAGGGAATCCCGAAAGGAAACCCTTTTTAGGATTGCAAGGAGCGGCATCCACACGTCCAGGTTCAAGGAACACCTGGTGGTGTCCTCAATGAGCTCAGCTGCTGTGGCCTAGTGGTGGAGCTCTTGCCTCACAATCAGGAGGTTGTGAGTTCAAACCTAGATAAAGGCAGATGTAGGGTCTCCTGCTTGGGCAGGGGGTTGGACTAGATGACCTGCAAGGTCCCTTCCAATTCTGTTATCTGAGGGCAGGGTGAAGTTCTTCACCTTAATTTCCCCTTTGTCTTCAAATTTCCATCCCTCCTTCCCTTTTTAAGGTGGGTTAAGCACAACAGAGACATCGCACACCAGCAGTGGGCGTAGAAAGACCCAACCAAAGCTTCCACTGCAACACCGTAGCTGCCATCTTGACTTTTTTGACCCCCCCATCGCGCTCAGAGGATTCACAGTTACGTTTCTCGCCTAGCCCAAGCCAAGGAGACTGAACTTGCTGAATTGACCCAGAATGCAATAGGGGGCATATAGGGACTCCTCCAGAGATGGGTTCCTCCTGGTTCGGACCGGTTGTATAGAACCGGTAGTAAACTGGTGGTGACGTCACGGATCCGGTTCTGTCGGTGCCGGTCTGTGGCCGCTGCTATCTTTTTTGGGTTGGTTTTTTTTTTTTTGCTGGTTTTTGCTTTTGCGCATGTGCAGAAGCCGAATTTTTGGCACTTTCCAGCCACCATCTTTTTTTTGGTTGTTTTTTTTTTTTTTGCTATTTTCTGCTGGTATTTGCTTCTGCGCATGCACAGAAGCCGAGTTTTCGGCACTGCGCATGCGTGCACGTGCGGCACGGCCACATGGCGCGCAATGCTCATGCAGCCACGTGGTGAGGGAGGAAGCGAATCGGCGGTGAGGTAAGTTAGAACCCACCCCTGGAGTCCTCGACTTACGACCACAATTTCCGTTGCTAAGCGAGACCATTGCTAAGTGGGTTTCGCCCCATTTTACAATTGTTACGTGAATTGCTGCAGTTGCTAAGTTTGTAACCCAGTTGTTAAGTGAATCTGGACTTCCTATTGACTTTGCTTATCGGAAGGTCGCAAAAGGGGATCACAAGGCCCGGGACACTGCAGCCGTCATAAGTATCAATCGGTTGCCAAGCATCTGAATTTTGATCACGTGATCATGGGGATTCTACAACAGTTGTGTGAAAAACGGTCATAAGTCACTTTTTTTTAACCTTTATAACTTTGAACGGTCACTAAATGAACTGTTGTAAGTCGAGGACTACCTGTATTTATTTCATATGTACAAGAAATACTGTACATTAGTTTAAATGTCTGCTGCCCCCTGGTGGATAATGACAACAAATCATAGGCATAGCCAACACGGTAAGGACAATCAATAAACAATAACAGCCAAATAATAACAATAAAGGAAGAGGAACGGGCAATGCCGCTTGTGCCAGGCAACATGGCTCCACGTGCCACTTCGGGCACGTGTGCCATAGGTTCGCCATCACGGATATAGGGTCTCCTGCTTGAGCACGGGGTTGGACTAGAAGACCTCTAAGGTCCTTCACAGTTCTATTCTGGTTGAAATTGATCTGCTTGGATTCAAAACCCAAACCTGGCCTAAAGAGACCCAGAAGAATAAAATCAAGATTTCTGGTGAAGAGAGTCTTGAAAGAGAAGCGGAAGGGAGAGAAGGAGGCAACATCACAAATCACTTCTGCCAACACACACACACACACACACACACACACACACATTTCCGCCTTTATCACTGACTCCAACTAATTAAACCCCATAAGTCTTGTGCTGTGGGTGGAAATTGCCCCCCCACCCTCTGCCCCTCTTCCATTTTTCTCCATTCCTTTCACCTCCTCCAAAGTATTCGCATTACAGGCTGATTAAGCTGCAATTATCACCAGTTTAACGCCTCAGATGCAAGACTCGTCTCTCACACGTTGCCCGCCTGTCACCAAGAGCTGAAAGGCCTCCCTTGGCAGCTCCCGCTATTTCCTCTCCTAGGGGCCAGAGTTGAGCTGACCAGCGTGGTGAAAAAGATGGAGAAAAAGCCAAAACTCATCCATCTCTTAGGCCGCGGTCCCCAGCTCCTGAGACGGTGCGGGCTCGCTCAGCGACAGGCCAATTCGTTAAGTGCAACATGGAATGGCTAACATCGGCTTGAAAGCAATCGGCGCTTATGACAGGAGAGCAGGAGAAGGGGACTTGAACTGGACACAGAATACAGAATAACAAGAGTTGGAAGGGACCTTGGAGGTCTTCTAGTCCAACCCCTCGCTCAAGCAGGAAACTCCATACCAGGGATATCAAACTCAAAGCCCGCAGGGCCCCTTGGAAACCGCAAAGAAGCGGCCTACGGTGCCTCTGCCAGCGAAAACGGAGCTCGCGAGTGCTGGCAGAGGGTTGCAGGAGGCCATCGCAGCCGAAAACGGAGCATGGGAGCCCGTTTTTTCACCGAAAGAGTGCTCGGGCCACCACAGGTGACCCCCCGACATGAGTGACGAGCTGGCCACGCCCCCTGGCCATTCCCCTCCCCCTCCAAGGTCAAACATAACCTTGATGCGACCCTCAATGAAATCGAGTTTGACACCCCTGCTCCAGAGGTGGATTCCTCCTGGTTTGCACCGGTTCTATAGAACTGGTAGCAAACCGCTGGTGATGTCATGGAGCCGGTTCTGTTGGTGCCGGTCCGTGGATGGTGCCATCTTTTTTTGGAATTTTTTTTGGGAAAAAAAAATTTTTTTTGAAACAAAATTTTTTTTGAAATTTTTTTGCTGATTTTTTTTCTTCTGCACATGTGCAAAAGCCGAATTTCCGGCACTGCGCATGCGCCGCCATCTTGTTTTGTGGGGGGGGTTGCGAATTTTTGGCACTGCGCATGCGGACCTGTGCGGCGCGGCCATGCGGCGCGGAGGAAGCGAACCAGCGGCGAGGTAAGTTAGAACCCACCCCTGCCCTGCTCTATATCATTTCAGAGAAATGGTTGTCCAATCTCTTCTTAAAAACCTCCAGTGTTGGAGCACTCAGAACTTCTGGAGGCAAGTCGTTTGAATAATTGTTCTACCAGTCAGGTAAGTCAATCAGAATAGAGATGGAAGGGACCTTGGAGGTCTTCTAGTCCAACCCCCTGCTCAAGCAAGAGACCCTACACCATTTCAGACAGGTAAATAGAATCCTTAGTTCCAAGTTGCTTCTCTCCTTGATTAGTTTCCACCTGTTGCTTCTTGTCCTACCTTCAGGTGCTTTGGAGAATCGCTTGACCCCCTCTTCTTTGTGGCAGCCCCTCAAACAGTGGTGGGATTCTGCCTGTTTGGACCGGTTCTTTAGAACCAGTAGCGGAAATTAACCGCTGCTCGCCGAACCGGCAGCGATGACTGGTGGTCCACGCTCCCGAACCAGTCTTCCGGTTGGCGCAGCGTGAAAGAAAACCCTCTGTGCATGTGCAAAGGCTTCTGCGCATGTGCAAAGGGTCATTTCTGGGTGTTTTGCGCAATGTCAGGCGCTTCCGTCACGATGTGATCCGGTAGGGAAGGTAAGTGGAACCCACCGCTGCCCTCAAATATTGGAAGACTGCTATCATGTCTTCCCTGGTCCTTCTTTTCATTAAACTAGACCCGTGGTGGCGAACCTATGGCACACGTGCCAGAGGTGGCACGCAGAGCCATAGAAGCCGGCACGCGAGGGTTGCCCACCGGCAAACCGGAAGTGCGAAAAAACGCACTTCCGGTTTGCCGGTGTGCTGTTTTTTGCACTCCGGAGGGTTCAGGGAAGCTCCCTGAAGCTCCGGAATGCAAAAAACTACAAAACGGACAAACCGGAAGTGCACTTTTCCGCACTTCCGGTTTGTCCGTTTTGTAGTTTTTTGCATTCCGGAGCTTCAGGGAGCTTCCCTGAACCCTCCGGAGTGCAAAAAACAGCATACCGGCAAACCGGAAGTGCGTTTTTTTTGCACTTCCGGTTTGCCGGTTTCATCGTCCCAGGCTCCGGTAAGCCTTTGCGCGGGGGTGGGGGTGTGTGCGCATGTGCAGGGGGCAGCATGGGGGGGTGTTGTGCGCATGTGGGGGGGGCAGGGAATGGGTGTGAGCACGCGAGCGCGCGCGAGCACCCCCCCTCTTTTTGGCACGTGAGCCGAAAAAGGTTCGCCACCACTGAACTAGACATACCCAATTCCAGCAACCGTTCTTCGTATGTTTTAGCCTCAAGTCCCCTAATCATCTTTGTTGCTCTTCTCTGCACTCCTTCCAGAATCTCAACATCTTACAACCATTCATTTAGTGACCGTTTGAAGTTAGGGCGGCCCCTAAATACATGCCACTTGTCAAGTATCTGAATTTTGATCACGTGGCCATGGGGAAATGCTGCAACGGTTGTAAGTGTGAAGAACGGTCATAAGTCACCTTTTTTCAGTGCCGTTATAACTTTGAGCAGTCCCTAAGCGAATGATTGTAAGACGAGGACTACCTGTAGAAGGGATATACAGGTAGTTCTCAACTTACAACCTTTCACTTAGTGACCGTTCGAACTGAAAAAAAAGTGACTTATGAGCATTTTTCACACTTACAACCGTTGCAGCATTTCCCCATGGCCACGTGATCATAATTCAGACGCTTGGCAACTGATTCATATTTATGACGGTTGCAGTGTCCCGGGGTCACGTGATCCCCTTTTATGACCTTCTGACCAGCAAAGTCCATGGGGAAGCCAGTTAGTAACATTGAACAACCGTGTTATTACCATGTTTCCCCGAAAATAAGACCCTCTTTTATAGTTTTTTGAACCCCAAAATAAGCGCTTAGCCTTATTTTCTGGGAGGTCTTATTATTTTGGGGCGCGTGGAGCAAGATGGGGCTCCTCTTGCCGTCTTACCTGATTTCCAGCTCTGTCTCCCTAACCCTAAGCAGAAGGTTAGGGAGGGCTGCGCATGCGTTTAAATATTTTCGGGGAGGGCTTATTTCCAGGGAAACACGGTAACTTAACAACTGCAGTGATTCACTTAAGAACAGTGGCACGAAAAGTCATAAAATTCAGCCAATGAGCTTCTGGGAATGAAGAAAAAAGGTTGTTAAAATGGGTCGAAACTCACTTAACGACCATCTCGGTTAGCAACAGAAAGTTGGGGGCTGAATCGTGGCAATAAGTCGAGGACTCCCTGCGTATCCAAGGAGGTGGTGATAAAACCCATCAGAGGCCTGGAATGGAAGAGAATTTCCAGACGGAGGTCTGGCCCAGCTCCCAGACGGAAACCATGAGCGGCCCTCTGATCATACGTCTGGTTCCTGGGCTCTCCTCTTTCCTGCCCGCTGGGATTTCGAAAGCTTCGTGCGGAGGTCCAGAGGGCAGGGCGCGTGCCTTCAGAGATGGGTGGCCTTATCCATCGCCTTAATAAAATAAAATAAATGGTGGCTTGTCAGCCTGCCAAGCGCAACCGGCAGGGATTTTATTTCCCGCTATGTGTGATCCGAGGAAGAAGGGAAAAAAAAACGGCACAAAATGGGTTACGGAGCTGGCTAGCGTTGTGGTTTTTGCACTTTCCACACGGCCCCTCTGTGGGGTGTGAAAATAAATGTCGGGTTGGCTCCGTGCTGCTTCCTAGGACACGAGAAGTGAAAATTTGGGAGGGTTGGTGAGTGAAAGAGGTGTCTCAGGTTTTGGGACAAAAAGAGTGGAAAAAAAATGGATCGTGACTGCCCTGGGTTTTTTAGGATGGCTGTCTTCAAATACTAATCAATGGTGGTTAGAAGATCAAATGGCTCGACTGGAACTCGCAGATTTAAATGGTGATAAAGGCGGATTTAGCAAGGAATCCCTATTGCAGTATGCCTTAATGTTAGCAACTCTAACATGGGTGAGCTTCATCTCCCAGAATTCCCCAGCCAGCGATGCTTTAAGATGGGTGGACTTCAACTCCCAGGATTCCCCAGCCAGCACGCCTCAAGATGGGTGGACTTCAACTCCCAGGATTCCCCAGCCAGCACGCCTCAAGATGGGTGGACTTCAACTCCCAGGATTCCCCAGCCAGCACGCCTCAAGATGGGTGGACTTCAACTCCCAGGATTCCTCAGCCAGCACGCCTCACGATGGGTGGAACTTCAATTCCCAGGATTCCCCAGCCAGCACGCCTCAAGATGGGTGGACTTCAACTCCCAGGATTCCTCAGCCAGCACGCCTCACGATGGGTGGAACTTCAATTCCCAGGATTCCCCAGCCAGCACGCCTCAAGATGGGTGGACTTCAACTCCCAGGATTCCTCAGCCAGCACGCCTCAAGATGGGTGGAACTTCAACTCCCAGGATTCCCCAGCCAGCATGCTTATGGTTTGATGCCTTAAATTGGGGTGGGCAATTATGGCCCTTTTACTGGCTGGGGAATTCTGGGAGTTGAAGTCCATAGTTCACAAAGAGGCCGTAGCTGCCCATCTTAAATAAAACAGGGTGAATCTGAAATGGGATCACTGGGCTTTTGATGATAAAAAGGATCAACTGCAGGCAAATCTATGGAATTAACGAGGTGCTGGGAAGTTATAGCCGCTGATAACAGAATAACAGAGTTGGAAGGGACCCTGCAGGTCATCTAGTCCAACCCCCTGCCAAGCAGGAGACCCTACATCTGCTTCTACCTAGGATCGAACTCACAATCTCCTGATTGTGAGGCAAGAACTTCACCTCTAGGCCACAGTTGTTAAGTGAATCATTACAGTTGTTAAGTTAGTCACACGGTTGTTACATGGATCTGGATTTCCCATTGACTTTGCTCGTCAGGTGGTTTTAGATTTTAGATTTATTATTAGAGTTGGAAGGGACCTTGTAGGTCATCTAGTCCAACCCCCTGCTCAAGCAGGAGTTCCTACACCATTTGAGACAGATGGCAGTACAGTCTCTCCTTGAGAGTCGCAAGTGTTGGGGCTCTCACAACCTCCGCTGGCAAGCTGTTCCACTGGTTGATCGCTCTCACCGTCAGAAAGTTTCTCCTCACTTCCAGATTGAATCTCTCCTTGGTCAGCTTCCATCCATTATTCCTTGTTTGGCTTTCTGGTGCCATAGAGAACAGCCTGATCCCCTCCTCTCTGTGGCATCCCCTCAAGTATTGGAACACTGCTATCATGTCACCCCTGGTGCAAAATGGGATCACATGACCAGGACATTGCAACGGTCATAAACACGAGTCAGTTGCCAAACGGCTGAATTTTGAACATGTGACCATGGGGGAATGCTGCAACGGTTGTCATAAGTCAATTTTTCCAGTGCTGTTTGGTCACTAAACGAATGGTCGTTAAGTCGAGGACTGCCTGTATTGCAATGCAGTCTCTTTGGGATGCAGAGATTTGTGGAAGGATCCAAATCTTTCAAGGCAGCTTCTTCTTTCCTCTGGATCGCTTGTAAGACTCGTGGTCCAGAAAGGGGGGGAAAAATTGAAATATTCTTTGAGTGACAGGCTTCCCTCCGGGCAGAAAAGAGACCAAATCCCACAGTGGTGCTCCAGACAGATTGTTGTGCGTTCAACCCCTTTTGTCGGCTTCCTCTGGCTTTTTAAGATGCAGATCCATCGACACGAGCGTGAGAATTGTGTCTTATCAAGGAAAAGAAATAAATAAAACCTTTCCTTTGCTTCTCAGCCTCAGCGTTCAGGATTGAGAAGGGAGTTCCCCGGAGGGATGGAGATAAACACTTTTTGAAGCTCGTTCATTCCCCAGAAGGTGGAGTGGCTCTGCTTTGATGGGACAAGGGTGGTTACCAGCATGTCTGAATGGGCTCTCTTTTGCTACTCCTTTATTCCTCTTGTGAATAGAATAGAATAGAATAGAAGAATATAGAATAGAATAGAATAAGAATATAGAATAGAATTAGAATAGAATAGAATAGAATTAGAATATATAATAGAATATAATAGAATAATATAATATAGAATAATATAATATAATATTATATAATATTATAATAGAATAGAATAGAATAGAATAGAATAATAGAATAGAATAGAATAGAATAATAGAATAGAATAGAATAGAATTAGAATAGAAATAGAATATAGAATTAGAATATAGAATTAGAATATAGAATAGAATATAATTAGAATATAGAATAAATATAATATAATATATAATATAGTATAATATAATATAATAATAGAATAGAATAGAATAGAATAGAATAGAATAATAGAATAGAATAGAATAATAGAATAGAATTAGAATAGAATTAGAATATAGAATAGAATTAGAATATAGAATAGAATATAATTAGAATATAGAATAAATATAATATATAATATAATATAGTATAATATAATATAATATAATAATAGAATAGAATAGAATAGAATAGAATAGAATAATAGAATAGAATAGAATAGAATAGAAGAATAGAATAGAATAGAATAGAAGAATAGAATAGAATAGAATTAGAATAGAATTAGAATATAGAATAGAATTAGAATATAGAATAGAATATAATTAGAATATAGAATTAATATAATATAATATAATATAATATAATATAATATAGTATAGTATAGTATAGTATAGTATAGTATAGTATAATATAATATAATAGCATAGCATAGCATAGCATAGCATAGCATAGCATAGCATAGCATAGCATAGCATAGCATAGCATAGCATAGCATAGCATAGCATAGAATAGGGAAGGGACCTTGGAGGTCTTCTACTCCAGCCCCCTGCTCAAGCAGGAGAACCTAGGTCCTATACCATTTTAGAGAACTGTCTAACTGTCTAGACCAGGGATGTCAAACTCGATTTCATTGAGGGCCGCATCAGGGTTGTTTGACCTGGGGGGGGGGGGGGGGGCCTGGAGTGGGTGTGGCCAGGGTGGGTGTGGCCTGCTTGACATCACTCATGGGGGGGCGCATGTGGTGGCCTGAGTGCTCTACCAGTGAAAATGGGATCCCAAGCTCCGTTTTTGGCTGTGACAGCCTCCTGTAACTCTCTGCCAGCAAAAACGGAGCAAGCTCCATTTTCGCTGGTAAAGGCACCGCGGGCCAGTCCTTCGCTGTTTCCAGGGCAGCCCTGCGGGCTAGATCTAAACACCCCGTGGGCTGGATCCGGCCCCCGGGCGGTTCAGTTTGACAGCCCTGGTCTAGACTCTTCTTAAAACCCTCCAGTGTTGGCGTACTCAGAACTTCTGGTGGCAAGCTGTTTCACTGGTTTATTGTCCTCACTCTTAGGAAGTTTCTCCTTAATTCCAGGTTGCTTCTCTCTTTGGTTAGTTTTATACCACCTGGACTTTCATTCGGTCCCAAGCAAAGGTCTCAGGAAGAAACCTTTGGTGGGGAGTGTTCTCTGGCTTTGAAATTGGGGAGGGGGGAGGGAACCAAGAAGAATTTGGAAGTGAAAGACGTGCCAGCCAAACTAATTTGGGCAGCCTTTTGCTGCACACAGCCGCTGAGTTAGCAAAAAGAAAAAAGAAAAAAAGGCTGCCACTCTTATTTATTTACCGTGCTTAAAAAAGCGATGGCTGGTAAGGCAATTTGCAGCATAACAAAAACAGTGTTAAAAACACAGACATCAGTAGAGGTAGTCCTTGACTTACAACCATTCGTTTACTGACTGTTCGAAGTTACAACGGCCCTTGGAATATTGCATCCAGTGTTGGTCACATAATATAAAAAAGATGTGGAGACTCTGGAAAGAGTGCAGAGAAGAGCAACAAAGATGATTAGGAGACTGGAGGCTAAAACATATGAAGAATGGTTGCAGGAACTGGGTAGGTCTGGTCTAATGAAAATAAGGACCAGGGGTGGCATGATAGCAGTGTTCCAATATCTAAGGGACCTGCCACAAAGAGTCAACCAATTCTCCAAAGCACCCGAAGGCAGGACAAGAAGCAACGGGATGGAAACTAATCAAGGAGAGAAGCAACCTAGAACTAAGGAGAAATTTCCTGAGAATTAGCTGTTCTCTATGGCACCAGAAAGCCAAACAAGGAATAAGGGATGGAAGCTGACCAAGAAGAGATTCAACCTGGAAGTGAGGAGAAACTTTCTGACGGTGAGAGCGATCAACCAGTGGAACAGCTTGCCAGCGGAGGTTGTGGGAGCCCCAACACTTGCGACCTTCAAGGAGAGACTGGACTGCCATCTGTCTCAAATGGTGTAGGAACTCCTGCTTGAGCAGGGGGTTGGACTAGATGACCTACAAGGTCCCTTCCAACTCTAATAATAAATCTAAAATCTAGAACAATCAGTGGAACAGCTTGCCTCCAGAAGTTGTTGGTGCTGCAACACTGGAAGTTTTTAAGAAGAGATTGGACAATCATTTGTCTGAAGTGGTGTAGGGTTTCCTGCCTAAGCAGGGGGTTGGACTAGAAGACCTCCAAGGTCCCTTCCAACTCTGTGATTCTTAGGAATGAAAGCCGGCTGGGTTACTTTGAGCCAGTTACTCTTTCTCAGCCCACCCCACCCCAAAGGATTGTTGTTGTTGTTGTTGTGGGGGAAATAAGAGGAGGGTATGGTGCAGCAGTGAAATCTAGTTACCTTCCCTACTGGTTTGAAGTGCATGCTCCGTCCGCATGCTTTTTCACCCTCTGCACATGCGCAGAATGCTTTGCGCATGCGCAGAGGGTTAAACAAGAAAATGGTGACGTCCAGGCAGGTAGACGGAGCCTCGCGCTACCACCACCGGTTCTCCGAACCACGCGCCACCGCAACCGGTACGCCCGGACCAGGCTGAACCGGTAGCATTTCACCCCTGGTATGGTGGATATGTTCACTACCTTGAGTTAGTCATAAAAACAATAAAAAGCAGGATAGAAATAAAATAAAAATTAATCAGTGGAACAGTTTGCCTTCGGACGTTGTGGGTGCTCCATCACTGGAGGTTTTTAAGAAGACACTGGACAGCCGCTTGTCTGAAATGGTATAGGGCGGTGATGGCGAACCTATGGCAGGCGTGCCAGAAGTGGCACGCAGAGCCATCTCTCCGGGAACGTGAGCCGTCCCCCGTTGCTCTTCCGGGTTCCGGCGTGCTGGCCAGCTGGTCTTCACACGTGTGGGAGCGCCAGAAACCGGAAGAGCAGAACCCGGAATACCCCGGGAAGATTTTCAGGTTTCCAGCGTGCGCATGTGCACCAGACAGCTGGTCTTCGCACGCACATGTGTGCCATAAACCGGAAGACCAGGTGGCTGGATTGCATGCGCACGCCGGAAACCGGAAGATCATCTTCCCGGCACGCATATTCCAGTTTCTGCTCTTCCGGTTTCCGGCATGCACATGCGCACCGACCACCTGGTCTTCTGGTTTTTGGCGCATGCATGCGCACTGGCCAGCTGCTTTTCACACGTGCATGTGCGCCAGAAACCAGAAGACCAGATGGTCGGTGCGCATGTGCATGCCGGAAACCGGAAGATCATCTTCCTGACACGCGCATGTCAGGAAGAGCAGGCAGCTGCTCTTCCGGTTTATGGCATGCACAAGCGCGCTCCCGTTTCGGCACTCGGTGCCGAAAAGGTTCGCCAACACTGGTATAGGGTCTCCTGCTTGAGTAGGGGGCTGCACTAGAAGACCTCCAAGGTCCCTTCCAGCTCTGATTCTGATTCTAAAAAAGAGCCACATTTGAGAAACACCAAGGAAGACCAAAGGACCAATGACTCAGAGGGGGTGGGCTCCCTTCTTCTGGGGGTATTTATTCAACCAGAGCCTGGATTTTTCAACATCGCTCTGCCCCAGAGCAGAATATTTAGAGAAATGCTCTATGGGTGCATTCTTCGGAAAAGCGGAACCAACCCTGGTTTATAAAGGGGCTGCTTTTGCAGAAGAACTACAGCGCCCCCTGCTGAGAAGAAAAGGAATTGGGGGAGGGAAGCCAGGAGAGGGGATTGAGAATGCGGGGGGGGGGGGGAGAGGGATTGCTGAAGAAATGGGGGTCTTTGGGGTTATGGGGGAGGGAGAAACTTGTTGGGAAGACCATCCCTTTGCTTTACTCCCTACTTGGGTTATGCAAAATACGGGTTTCTGGTTGCAATGTTACGAGAATGTGATAGGAACAGGAAGGGAACAGGAAAAAGATTTTTTTGCAGCCAAATCAGAGGTGGGTTCCTATCGGTTCGGACTGGTTCTATAGAACCGGTAGTAACTTGGTGGTCTGGGTTGCTAGAACCGGCAGCGACCCAGGCCTGCCACGCCCCCGAACCGGTTCTCTCACCGCCGCCGCAGGCACCATCTTGTTTTTTTGCTTCTGCGCATGCGCAGCTTTAAGTACTGCGCATGCGCGCAGAGCACGTCCCTGAGCAAATCGGCAGCAAAACAAACCGGAACCCATCCCTGAGCCAAATCATATCGATCTGTTCCCATTCAGGCAAAAATGGTTCAAATGAAGAGAGTCCTTGATGTACAATCACTTGTTTTAATGACTGGTCAAAGTTACCACAGCACCGGAAAAAAAGGGACTTTGGACCAGTTTTCACACTTACAACCGTTGCAGCAACAGATCAAAATTCAGATGCTTGGCAACTGGCATGTATTTAACGTGGTTGCACTGTCCCGAGGTTGGTGCGATCCCCATTTATAACCTTGCCGGCTGACTTCCAACAAACAAAGTCAATAGGGGAAGATTGATTCATTTAATGACCACGTGATTGATTCACTTAACAACTGCAGGGATTCGCTTAGCAACTGTGCCAAAAAGGTCATAAAATGGGGCAAAATCCATTTAAGTGTCTTGCTTAGCAATAGAAGTTAATTGGGGTCGTAAGTTGAGGATTACCTGTACCCAGAACTGTATCACTACTCATGCAAGTTCATAGCCCTGGAATTTAATCTTTTTAAATTTAAATTAATAATTTCCCCCTTTTTAGTTCCTGCAATTCTGACATGAGCTGAGCCAAGCCCTTGAATGACAAAATAGCATCCGTACAATTGCTTTACCAATGCAGTGACCTCTAGTTTAAGGTGACCAGATTTTTTGTAAAGCGGGACACCATTGACGGGGGGGTGGGGGGTTGGGGGGAGCAAGATGGGAGGGGTCCGTCTCTCTTATCCTGCAGCTTTGTGCACCCCCCCAAACACCCCCCCTTCATCACAGCCAGGGGTGGGTTCCTACTGGCGCAGGCTTACCTGTTCGTCGCCGCAGAGCCAGGGATGAAATCCTGCCGGTTCGGCCAGGCCAGTCGTTCGGCGTAGAGCCCGCTTCCCTCGCCCGGCTGGACGCCGCCATTCGTGTTATTTTGTCCTCTGCGCATGTGCAGAACTGGCGGCATGCGCAGAGGACAAAATAACACGAATGGCGGCGTCTAGCCGGGCGAGGGAAGCGGGCAAGAGAAGCCCCGAGCCGCAACAGCCGCCAGTTCTGCGCATGCGCAGAGGACAAAATAACCCGAATGGCGGCGTCCAGGTGGGTGAGGGAAGCGGGCGGGAGAAGCCTCGCGCCGTGACCGCCGCCAGTTCCATCAGCTCTATGCCGAACGACTGGCCCGGCCGAACCGGCAGGATTTCACCCTGCAGGGCAAATTCAAATTAAAAAAGCGGGACTTTTTGGAAATGCCGCGGGACGCGGGACAAATTACTGAAAAGCGGGACTGTCCCGCCAAAAGCGGGACGTCTGGTCACCTTATTCTAGTTTGCTAATGGCTTGAACACTGTTATGTTGAGCTGGGCAATCCTCAGGCCATAGGATTGGGAGCACACAGAGCACCCCAAGGCTGTTCTGCTGAAATTGGGTTGCAAGATCATTTTTTTTTTCACTCACTGAATATCCATTAGGTGCGTGGTATTATCCAGAAAAGGGTTTTTAGCAAATTTCAGTGTTTTCAAACAAACAGCCAATTTTAAGTTGCAAAGTGAGTGCATTACATTTCAGGATATATTGCACAAATCTGAGCAATATATATTTTCATAAAATCATATACCAAAATGTCCTTCCTGTCAATGACTACTTCAGCTTCAACCGCAGCAATACACGAGCACGTAATAGATTCAAACTTAATGTAAACCGCTCCAAACTCGACTGCAGAAAATACGACTTCAGCAACAGAGTGATCAATGCCTGGAATGCACTACTTGATTCTGTGGTTTCTTCCCCAAACCCCAAAAACATTAACCTTAGACTGTCTACAGTCGACCTCACCCCATTCCTAAGAGGTCTGTAAGGGGCGTGCATAAGTGCACCACTGTGCCTACCATCCCTGTCCTACTGTCCTATTGTCCTCTTTTATTGGTACTTTTTACTTATGTTTATACAAACTACTACTATCCGATACATGTTTGACAAATAAATAAATAAAATAAAAATATATCTATATCATCTCTCTCTCTCTCTCTCTCTCTCTCTCTCTCTCTCTCTCTCTCTCTCTCTCTCTCTCTCTCTCTCTCTCTCTCTCTCTATCTATCTATCTATATCAGAGTTGAGAAACTGCTCCAAGTTAATTAATTAATTAATTAATTAATTTATTTATTTTGGTATTCTTATATGCCGCCCAACTCCCTAAGGACTCAGGGCGGCGTACAACAGAGAAAAATACAAGAATAACCAAATATAAAATAATTAATTAAAAGCAAATATAAAAATTAAAACACAGTATAAAAAAACATCAACAGCCATTCAACACCATACATATTTGGGGGTGAGCTCGAGTGGATTAAGCTCTACCCCCCGCCTGCAGGAAAAGCCATGTCTTAACGGCTTTTCGGAAGGCCAGCGGAGTGGGGATAGTTCGGGTCTCTGGGGGAAGTTGGTTCCAGAGCGCGGGGCCGGCCACAGAGAAGGCTCTCCCCCTTGGGCCCGCCAGCCGGCATTGCTTGGCCGACGGGACCTGGAGGAGGCCAACTCTGTGGGCCCTAACCGGTTGGAGGGAAGTATGAGGCAGAATGCGGTCCCGGATATAGCCTGGTCCTAAGCCATGTAGGGCTTTAAAGATGATGATCAACACCTTGAATTGGACCCGGAGACCGATGGGCAACCAATGCAGCTGGCGGAGTATCGATGTCACGTGGGTGTACCTTGGCACACCCACCACAGCACGCGCAGCCGCATTTTGCACCAACTGAAGTCTCCGGATACTCTTCAAGGGTAGCCCCATGTAGAGCGCATTGCAGTATTAATTTCAGCTTTTTAGTCCTACCTTAGGCAGGAACTCCTACTGGGTGATCTTGGAATAATCACCAGGAGACGGTGAGTTCTAGTCCCGCCTTAGACATGAAAGCCAGCTGGGTGACTTTGAGCCAATCACCAGATGGTGAGTTCTAGTCCTGCCTTAGCCATGAATGCTGGCTGAATGACTTAGGGCCAATCACCAGGAGATGGTGAGTTCTAGTTCCGGCTTTAGACATGAAAGCTGGCTGGGTAACTTTGAGCAGTAACTCTCTCTCTCTCAGCTAAAGCCCACCTCACAGGGTTGTTGCTGAAGGGAAAATAAAAGGAGGAAGGAGTATTAAGTATGTTCGTCGCTTTGAGTTATTTGTAAAAATAATAAAGGCAAAGCTGGCTGAGGAATTCTGGGAGTTGAAGTCCACAAGTCTTAAAGTTGCCAAGGTTGGAGACCCCTGCTCTAAGTGGCTCGATCCATCTTGATTCAGGTGATCCTCTTTCTCTCTTTCCTTCCTCAGCGTTATGGACTTCTCAGGAGAGCTGGGTTTTTGCATTGACTGATTGATTACATGCCAACCAGTCACTGTCAACTCTTAGAGACCACACAGATAGATTTCCTCTAGGATAATCTGTCTCCAACCTGGTCCTTCAGTTCTTCCATTGGTACCCATTACGGTGGTAACAGAGTCCATCCACCTTGCTGTGTTAGTCCTCCCTCTTCTTCTCTTTCCTTCCACCATTCCCAGCATCAGAGTCCCCTCAAGAGATCTGGGTCTTCACATCACCTATTAGAAGTAGGATCATTTGAGCCTGGTCACCAACGCCTTGAACGAGAACTTTGGGTTGATTTGTTTGACAATCCATTTGTTTGTTTTCGTGGCTGTCCGTGGTCCTCTCAGGAGTCTCTCCAAGTTCAGAGAAATCAATAGTCTCCCCCTCCTGCTTCTTCAAAGTCCAAAGTAGGCTAACTTGAGGCTGGACATTGGTGCCTCGAATTAAAACTTTGGGCTGATCACTTTGCTTTCTTTGCTGTTGATTACAACATCAGATTTTCATTTCAAATATCTTCCCTTGTGTTACACAAATCCAGCCCGTGGGGGTTAGTTTATCCTTCAGGATGTGGGGTAGACCCTGAGCTGCTATGATAGCAGCCTTCCAATATCTCAGGGGCTGCCACTAAGAAGAGGGGGTCAACATATTCTCCAGAGCACCTGAGGGCAGGACACGAAGCAATGGGTGGAAACTAATCAAGGAGAGAAGCAACTTAGAACTAAGGCAAAATTTCCTGACAGTGAGAATAATTAATCAGTAGAACGGCTTGCCTTCAGAAGTTGTGGATGCTCCAGCACTTGATATTTTTAAGAAGAGATTGGACAGCCATTACTTGAGCAGGGGGTTGGACTAGAAGACCTCCAAGGTCCCTTCCAACTCTGTTATTCTGTTAGCTGAGTAACCCTCAGTGCATGAATTCAGCTTTGGGTATTTCTGTCTCCACTTTGGTAGGAAAATGGTGATGAAAACATTTGGATTTACACAACATCCTCTTGCAGATCCAAGTTGCATTCATATGGCACATAAGGTCCCTCAGATGCAACCTGGGAGACAGGTAATCTTCAACTTCGGGAGCGAGTCTCTAGCCCACGCCGAAAGGGCTCGCAATCTGGGTGTCCTCCTGGATCCACAGCTGTCCTTAGAGGACCATCTGACAGCTGTGACCAGGGCGGCCTTTTATCAGGTCCGCCTGATACGCCAGTTGCGATCCCTTTCTGGATCGGGATTCCCTGTGCACAGTCACCCATGCCCTAGTCACGTCGCGTCTGGACTACTGTAATGCTCTCTACATGGGGCTCCCCATGAAGAGCACCCGGAGGCTCCAACTGATCCAGAATGCGGCCGCGCGGGTAGTTTCGGGGGCTAATTGGCGCTCCCATATAACACCCCTCCTGCGCGAGCTGCACTGGCTTCCGGTGGTCTACCGGGTGCGCTTCAAGGTGCTTGTTACCACCTTTAAAGCGCTCCATGGCATTGGACCTAGGTATCTCCGAGACCGCCTGCTGCCACAAACTGCCTCCCATCGACCAGTGCGCTCCCACAGAGAGGGCCTCCTCGGGGTGCCATCAGCCAAGCAGTGTAGGCTGGTAACGCCCAGGGGGAGGGCCTTCTCTGTGGGAGCACCCACCCTCTGGAATCAGCTCCCTCCAGACTTAAGAACAATTCACGACCTGTCCACCTTCCGCCGTGCCCTCAAGACGTATTATTTTTATCAAGCCGGGCTGGCGTGAAAAAGTTTTTGGGGTTTTTAAAATTTTAAGATTTTACTAAATTTTAATTGTATTAAATTAGGGCCACATTGAATATTTTATTTTAAATGTATTTTAATGTTTTTTACTTGGCTTAAATGTATTTTAATGTTTTTTTACTTGGCTGTTCACCGCCCTGAGTCCCCTGGAGAAGGGCGGTATATAAATTTAATTAAACTTAAACTTAAAACTTAAACTTAAACTTATGACCACAATTGATTCCAAAATTTCCACTGGTAAGCAAGACAGTTACGTGAGTTTTGTCCCATTTTACAATCTTTCTGGCCACTGTTGTTAAGTGGATCACTGCAGTTAGTTTAGTAAAACATAGTTAAGTGAGCCTGGCTTCCCCATTGACTTTGTTTGCCAGGTCGCCAAAGGGGATCACATGACTCAGGGACACGGCAGCTGTCATAAATGTGAGTCAGTTGCTAAGCGTATGAATTTTTATCACGTGACCATGAGGATGCTGCAATGATTGTAAAAGTGTCAAAAACGGACAAAGATCACTTTTTTCAGTGGCGTTATAAGTTTGAACAGTCACTAAACAAATGGTTGTAAGTCGAGGACTACCTGTCTGTCACGATGTGAATAATTGCCAGTTGTGCATCTCTGCAATATTTCTAGGTTTACTGCAATTTCTAATCAAGCAGACATGTGATATGTTTTACTACGCATGCGTGCATTCCAGGAGTTTTGTCAACTCCTACTTCCCTTCTTCTTCGATGCCTGCCCGAAGGCAGACGTGAATCCATTAACTGAGAAGATGTAGCTTATTAAGGGTTTATTTTTTGTTACTTTTGTACTGTTATAAGGAAATATCCTTTTAGTTTCAGTTCCAAGTGGGGAAAAAGACACTGGATTCATGAAGGTTGCTTGGAAGGAAGGTTTAATGGTGGACAGGAGCACATGGCTTGAGCCCCTGTACAGAAAAGGTAGCTTACATGGTTCCAGGTGTGGTGAAGAGAAAAAAGAGGAAGAGGAATGCTGAGTTCCTGGTTTTTATAGTCTAAGTTGGGTCCCACCTCTTAGATTTCCTTTTCCTGTATAGAAATGTATCCCATTGGCTCTCAGACCCCCCAGGGGCATGCTGGGGTGGCTCTTGGCTTTTGTCTAATCCAGCTTTGGCTGAATGAAAGGGCCTTGGGCAAATCCTATTGTGGTTTTATCATGCAAAAGACTTCCAGTCCAGGTGAGAGGAATATGTGAGCTGGGGTGGGGGTTTCCAAGAGGAGTCTTTTGTTTGTTTAAAAGCATGTTTCCAGATGTGTTCCACAGAATATTTCCTACCTTTTAATATCTCCTAGGATATCTCATTTCCTAGGAGAGGGGTGGGTGCTAACTTCCTACAGTACTGAAATAAATATTTTGTTAATTAGATTTGAATCTCGGTTTTATTTTCTAAGTACGAATGACTTCAAGGAAGCAAGATCCTAAGATCGCCTCTGGTAGGAAAATTCCTATCTGACACCGTCCATGTTTTTAGCCTGTTGTTTCCAATGTTTTATGAAAAACCAGAAATTGGCTTAAATCAAAGACCCAGCCAAGGATGTGCCCTTGAATGGTACACTCATCAAGTAAACTGGATTCACACAACACCCTCAGGCACAAGTTAGGCCTTGTGCAAAGGTGTCTGTCAAAGCCTTGTTTGGGTTCTATTTAAATCTTGAATTATTTCCCCGTTTGCAGCTGCATACATATTTTGTTGTTAGTCGTGAAGTCGTGTCCGACCCATCGCGACCCCATGGACAACGTTCCTCCAGGCCTTCCTGTCCTCTACCATCCTTCGGAGTCCATTTAAGCTCACGCCGACTGCTTCAGTGACTCCATCCAGCCACCTCGTTCTCTGTCGTCCCCTTCTTCTTTTGCCCTCAATCTTTCCCAGCATTAGGCTCTTCTCCAGTGAGTCCTTCCTTCTCATTTGGTGGCCAAAGTATTTGAGTTTCATCTTCAGGATCTGGCCTTCTAAAGAGCAGTCAGGGTTGATCTCATCTGTCATCTGTCTCAAATGGTGTAGGAACTCCTGCTTGAGCAGGGGGTTGGACTAGATGACCTACAAGGTCCCTTCCAACTCTAATAATAAATCTAAATCTAAATCCTCTAGGACTGACCGGTTGGATCGCCTTGCAGTCCAGGGGACTTGCAGGAGTCTTCTCCAGCACCATAGTTCAAAGGCCTCAATTCTTTGGCGCTCAGCCTTCCTTATGGTCCAACTTTCACAGCCAACCATTGCAACTGGGAAAACCACAGCCTTGACTAGACGCACTTTTGTTGGCAGGGTGATGATGTCTCTGCTTTTTAGTATGCTGTCTAGATTTGCCATGGCTTTCCTCCCCAGGAGCAAGCGTCTTTTAATTTAATTTAATACATACATATACATTCTGGCAAGTCGGACCTGGAAAAGTCAAGGAAGAGAGGAACGTCACTCTGCACGTGCACAGAGGCACTATTTAAAAATACAACAAAACAAAACCTTTGGGCTCCTCTAGCCCTTTTCACTCGATGCCCCCAAGTCCTCCACCGGCCCATAATGCTGCGCGTCTCATACTCGCCCCGCGCATGCGCACCCCCTATTCTAGCCAAGCGCTGAGACCGTATAGTCCCCCGCCATCTCTTATCTAACAACCAACCTTGCTTTAAATAAAAAAAAAACTAAGGAAAAAAGGGCGGGTTCCACATAATAATTAAAAAACCCTCCCTGCCTCCTCACACGCCAGCAAAACCTCTCGGACTTCTTCCCACCCCTCCGCTCTGGGATTGGTCGTCGTGCTGCCGGCGGGACCAATCGTTTCTTTGCTCAGCGGCGGCCCCCTGCCGTCCCCGCCTCCCGCCTGAGGGGGCTCGCTCGCCCATTGGCCGAGCTACGTCGCGTCTCTCTCTCCCGCGCGGCCAATCAGACCCGCCCGGTGTTTTCTGTCAGTCACTGTGTGGTGGTTGGAAGGGAGAGGCGGGGTGGGGGGGGGCAGCCGTTACGCACCCGCCCGCGCGCGCGCCCGCCTTCCTATTGGGCGCGGCCGCCGTCCGTCCCGCTGGTGCTCGCAGGAAGGTTCGGTTGTCGTGAGGCGAGCTGGGAAGTTGGGTTGGCGTCACGGGGCTGGGTCGCCGTCGCTGAGGGGGCGGCGGAGCAACAGCAGCAGCCGGAGCCGCCGCCGCCGCTGCGGCCGGGCGGCCGGGAGCACGAAGCCGCCGCCTGAGCAGGCCGAGCCTCCCTTCCCTTCCTCATCCGTCGCCTTCTCTTCCTCCGCCTCCTCGTCCGCCGCCGCCTCTTGTGGCGGCGGCTGCGGCGGCTCCGCCCGTGCCGGTGGCAACAGCAGCGGCGGCAGCAGCCATGACGCTGGAGTCCATGATGGCCTGTTGCCTCAGCGACGAGGTGAAGGAGTCGAAGCGCATCAACGCCGAGATCGAGAAGCAGCTGCGGAGGGACAAGCGCGACGCCCGCCGGGAGCTCAAGCTGCTCCTGCTCGGTCAGTCCGGCGGGGAAGGGAGAGGCCGGGCAAGCGGGCGGGAGGACGGACGGACGGGCCTGTCTCCCGGGGAGGAAAGGCGGAGGCGACGCTGCCTCGGCTGGGGTGGGAAGGCCCCGTCGCTGCCCCCCCCTCCTCCTCCTCCTCCTCCACCTCCCCAGGCTCTCCGGCGGCGCCCGGAAAGGCCGGCTCCCCCCTCGGCTCTTCGGCCGGGCTTATTTCTGCTGCGCATTTCCCCGCCTCGAGCGACGCCCGGCTGGAGGGTCCTCCTTCCCCGCTTCCCTCCCGAGGGCCTGCGGTGCCCGCCGCTCCTCCGTGTGGCATCGGGCGGCTTTTTGCTTTCCTCGGGGCGGGGAAGGGCAACCCTCGGGGTGGGTCCCTTGAAGGATCATGTCTGGACATCCTCTGTGCATGGACACGTGTGTCGGTATACACGGCTGGGTGACTTAAATGCATCTGTAAGGGAGATGGGTGGATGTATGTTTGCAATCGTATATGGTCAGCTATGTGTGTGTGTGTGTGTGTGATATTTACAATTATGTGTACACGTGTATGTGTGATATACACAATTATTGGCATGTGTATGTGATATATACACACAATTGTATGTATACATGTGCGCATGATATATAGGTGTCTGTGATATATACACACAATTGTATTTGTGTGTATGTGATCTATACAAACACAAGTATATATGTTTGCAATCTTGTGTATATATATATGTATATGTATACATGTGTGCATGTAATATATACATGCGTGATATGTGTACAGAATTTGTGTACGTGACATATGCACACAATTATATGTATACATGTGTTATATTTACATGCCTGATATATACACAATTATTTGTATACATGTGTATGTGACATATACCCCACACAATTATATGTACACTTGTGTGTATGATATACAAACACAAGTATATATGTTTGCAATCATGTATATACAGGTATGTGATTATACAATTATATGTATATGTGTGCATGTGATATATGTATACATGTCTGATAGGTGCACCCAATTTTATATATATGTATGTGATACAATTATATATACACATGTGTGCATGATATATACAATTGTATATGTGTGTGCAAATAAGTATATATGAGTTGTATACATAATTTTATATATCAATTATATGTATACTAAATATGAAATTATTTATATATACACAGATAGATTTGGATGATATATGCAGTAATGTGTATATACACAGACATGCATCTGCCGTTGTTTGCATGTGTGTCTGTGTGCCTTCTTCATGACTCTACTTACTATTTCCTTTCTGGTGGGCGTTTGTCTTCCTCACTTTCTCTGGATCCTGCTGGTTCCAGGTGGCTTTTCTGCTTTTCTGAATGGTATTTATGAGATAGATGGTTCTTTTTCTCTGGCCCTGCCTGCCTTTCTCTTTGCTTCTATCTAATCCGCCTCCCTGCTCAGGCTGAGTGTCTCCTGGGCCCTTTCCCTCTCTCTGCTTTTTCATCCTCACAAGAAAGAGAGCTAGGACAGGCCTCGGAAGGGGTTCAAGGCTTCTTTGCTGCCCAGGTAGACAGTTCAGGTGCTCCTTTACTTAAAGGGAACTTTTACATCCCTATTATATAGGGAGGGGATGGTTTGTTTTAGGCAACATCCTTCATCGTCTTTGTGGGTCTTTAATATTCACAGCAAGCCTCTGAGGTAGGGTCAAAAAAGAAAGGGAGAATTTCATTTCCTTCC
Organism: Diadophis punctatus similis; assembly: GCA_023053685.1. Classification (NCBI taxonomy): domain Eukaryota; kingdom Metazoa; phylum Chordata; class Lepidosauria; order Squamata; family Dipsadidae; genus Diadophis; species Diadophis punctatus. The sequence continues at coordinate 319,339,731 of JALIGW010000001.1, forward strand.
CAAAACCTCCCCAGAAATTTCTTGAAATGGAAATCTGTGTAAGGGCCTTTTTCTCCTCTTCCTGCATTTGTCATTCCTCCATCCTCTGAATCCCATGTGATATTAGGGTGGGATTTATTTGGCTTCTATTTCCACCTCTCCCTCATTTCCTGACTGATCAGCTCAACATATTCTGAGCGTATATCATTTGCTGGGCCTGTTCGATCATTGATTGTGGGATGTTTTACTGAAGCGACTGTAATTGGCAGCGGGAATAGTTTTCTAGGATTCGTGTGCATTAAAATCTTGTTGATTTTTATATCCTCATTTGCACCCTTTTTCGGTCTTTAACTTTCACTCCCTGTCATCCAATTTCTTCTTATATTATTTGTAGGGCTTTGCATCCTATTTCAAACACCTTCATTTCTGTGACTTTCCCAATTATTTTCTCTATTCCAATTCTGTGGTGTTCACCTTTTTTAAAAAAATAACATTGTCAGTTTCTTTTGTACTTTGCCTGGCTGTATGTTGGGTATGCATACTTAGTAATATCTCAAATGCCAAAATATTGGAGTTTGTTTAGAAAAGAAGATTGAGAGGAGAGGGGAGGAGGTTACATTGATTAATATCAAACTTTTACAGGAAACTCTGCTTGTTCATTTGCACTCTGAGCAGGAGTTTTAGAATGTAAGGAACTGCAGTCATTTTTGGAGTTTGTTATTACCCATTATTTTGAGATTAATATTTCGCTTTCCTCACACCTCTTAGAAACACTCCATGTTTGAGCATACACTTTTCTGGCCTTGTTCATTCTGTCTCTTCTTTCCAGAGAAGGGATGGTAATAAGTTTAACATGCATAATTTGATAAGGCACAGAGGACCGGTTGATAGGCTTGTATGTAGGTTGAGGATGGCATTTCTCAAACAGAACCAGGTGATTAAGAAACAGGAAAGAAGTTTTGAAGTAGCCATGGTAATAATCATTAGATGTGTGGTCTAAAGTAATGGGAATTGGCTAATCCCAGCGGGAGAGGAACCAGGTATCAAGAAGAGCAGGTACAATCAGAATCTTGAAGGCTATAATTTCACTGAGTGACCTTGTATGATGATGTGGATGTGCTGGGATCTATATTCCCTAGCCCAGGGATCGGCAACCTTAAACACTCAAAGAGCCATTTGGACCTGTTTCCCACAGAAAAGAAAACACCGGGAGCCACAAAACCCTTCCCTTGCCTGACTATTTCCTGAGCGGCCACAGAACTAGCATATGTAGTTGAATTAAACGTTCTGTTTTCTTCTGAAACTTTTATTTTCTTGGATTTATCCATGGTTGGCCTACTGGGGGTCGAAAAGCTCAATAAATCGCGTGTCAGCAGGTATCACACATTGGCGATTGTGACACATATTTTGAGCAACAGGGAGCCGCAGCAGATGGATGAAAGAGCCACATGCGGGTTGGTGATCCCTGCCCTAGCCAATAACCCTCTTGTTAGGGACTCTTCATGACTACTGGCCACCTTCCTTTTATATAAGTGTTGCATTCCCCCTCTCTCTAGGTAAAAAAAAAATCCCTCCCTATGGCAGATATAGAATATAAGATATCCCTCCTTCCCATCCTCCTTTAGTCTTGTTTGCAACCCTTTAGATTCCTTCTGTGTTGTTTTTCTATAATTTATATCCTGCTTCCTAGCTAAGCGGATCTCACAGCGCCTTTTCTTTGCCTCCCCCTCCCCCCTGTTCCAAAGTCACCCCCTTCCTAATTGTCTCCATCTGTGTGTGTGTGTGTGTGTGTGTGTGTGTGTGTGTGTGTGTGTGTGTGTGTGTGTGGAATGTTTGCCTTACTCTCAAATGCATGAAGTATAAGACCTCTATCCTCTTCTCCTCTCCACCCTCTCTGGTGACTTTTCTCTTCCTTTGGTACGGTGTCTGCCAGTGCTGTTTAGGTACATGATTACTTCCTCATACCTACCAACCTTATTTTCAGTCTTCCATGCTTTCAAAGGAATTTGCTCTCCTTTCTTTCCTATTCAGCTATTCCTTCTCCTCTATGTCGTTTTTGACAGCTTTCATCACTGATGTTTGCAGTGATGTGAGTCCTCCCATACAGCTTTGTGCAGTCTTTCTTTTGCTTCTCTTCTGCCTGCCTGCCTTGTGTCCCAAATGAAACATACCCAGGTGAGGGAAAATATTTATGAACTTTAAGCCTTAGCAGCATTTTTAAAGGATTTGGTTTTAAACTTTAGCTTTCTATCCTGAATAAGACTGAAAATAGGACTGATGAGGGTTGTGTTCTTGTTTTAGGGGATTTTGCCTTGGAGGTTTGGTTTTTAAGTCTTTTAAGGCCTGCATTGGGCAACAGGTGACTTGCTTAATTGTAAACATCAGACTATGCATTCTGGGTTCACAGAATGGTGAATTTTCTTTCAGTTGCTCTATTAATCCATTTCTTAGTTGAAACAACCTTTTGGGGGAAATAAATCTGTCACTTCAGATCTTATAGGACCAAGATGTTGGTGTACGTAGAACTTTTTTTTTTTAAGTGCAGAACTGATTTGTAAATCTCCGTTGCTCCTAAGAGTCTTGGACTCAGATTTCACTCAGGCTAGTTTCCTGTGTTGTATTAGGGATGCAGTCCATCAGTCCCAGAATTAATTTTCAACTACATTGATGTTCTGTTTATACAGCCCAGAGCTAAAGGACAAAAACCTATCAGTGGATTCACACTTCAATATTTTACACTTTTTCAAAATCTAATGAATATTTTTCCATGGTAATTTTTCCTTATGAAAAGAGAAATTTTGAAATGTGGATCTTTGTTGCATTATTATAGTTGTGGAACAGGAAATTTCCAGATATAATAACTACATCGTTTTATATTAGTGTTTCTCAACCTTGGTAAGTTGTTGGTGTGTGGACTTCAGTTCCCAGAATTCCCTAACTCTTCAGAGAATTGAAGTCCATCCACCTTCAACTTGGCAAGATTGAGAAATGCTTTTTTTATATCATTAACAATCAGTCTTCCCCATAACTAAGCTTTGCCTTCCCGTGTTTTGGTTCCACACTGTGTTTCTTCCCAGACTTTATCCTTATCCAAATGATTGTGGTGTTTCTTTTACCTCTAGTAATAACTATTAAAACAAATCTTTTGCAACTAGTTATTGCTGTGTAGCATGATATAACATTAGTATTGCTGTGTATTTTAAACATTCATTTCAAAAAAACAACCAATAATGACATTACTTTTGAAATATACTTACTTTGATAAGTATCTGATTCTGTGTTTGTATGACAGTTTAAGTTACAGGCATATTGGTGTGCTGACTTCAACTCTGTGTTTTATGTCAAAGAGCATAAAAAGTGGAATATGAAATAGGCAATGAATAACTCTTCTCCATCACTGGAAGATACAAACATTTCAACCTCCTTAGTAAGGACACATTGTTAAAAAATTGGTCTCATATATAATCAAGGCAGTTGGCTACAAAACAAATGTGCAGAGCCATATTTTTTTGAAATAGCTTATTAGATTATGGAGGAGGGCTAATTGAAAGCAAGTGAGCGAAAGGTTAATTGAATACACTGTTGTCTCCATTTTATTCTATGATATTTGTTTGTATTTCTTAAAATTACATAGACATATTGATGAATGGTTACTGTTAGGTGTTTCTCTAAAATGTTGAAAGAAATCCTACATGGTTGTACTTTGTTACTATTGCTAGCCAGAATGATCATGGAAATCCCCTCAGATCTTGTCTCACGAGTGTACACAATTTCTTGCACCCATATTGTGTTAGATTAATTTGTGTTTTGCCCCTTATCCTTATGCCTGCATTTGTTAGTAACCCTTAAGTGACAAGGTATATATCTTTGTTCAGTTGGGATAGAAAACATGGTGCTGTTTGTCAGGAAATAATGACCTTTTTTTTAAAAAAATGTTCTTTTTTAGCTAATAGTATACTAAAAATATTCTGATCTGACAATTAGAATGGACACATGATTAAATCCCTGTAAATAAGTTCACAGCAACTACCGACCTTAAGGATTGTTTACTTGACTAGTCTGAGATAGTGACATGGCTATTAGATTCGTAGCAAGTGAGCTAAGAAAAGGCTTCCAGCTATCCAGGCCAGATCTCCAAACTTGGCAACTTTAAGACTTGTGGACTTCAACTCCTAGAATTCCCTAGCCAGCATGGCTGGCTGAGGAATTCTGAGAGCTGAAGCCAACAAGTCTTAAATTTTCCAAGTTTGGAGACCCCTGAAATAGAGCACTTATGGTTTGTTATGCTGCTCATCTCTGGATGGAATTTCTAAGGCAGTGTTTCTCAACCTTGGCAGTTTGAAGATGTGTGGACTTCAACTCCCAGAATTCCCCAGCCAGCGTTGCTGGCTGTGGAATTCTGGGAGTTGAAGTCCACACATCTTCAAACTGCCAAGGTTGAGAAACACTGTTCTAAGGTTAACCGAGTGAAGCATTTCTTGTCAGAATGGTATTTGTCAAGTTTAATTAAAAAAAGGGGGTTTTATTTAGGTGACCTTCAGAAATGTATTATCATGCACAGTTCTGAAGATAATGCAAAATCTTTTTTCATTAATTTGCAGTGTTTTACATAAAATAAAAGATGGCTAGGCAATGTAGCACTTGTAAGACTTCCAGGGGATGGCTACACAAATTACTTTACAAATGGCTGAAGAGTTGCACAGTTTCCGTTTTCTTGTCTGAAATCTCACAACACTTCAGGCAAGAACTCTGTAATGTTGTGGAATCTTGGGAATGAAATTGCTACAGTCTTGGCAAGTTTGGGGCAATTTTTAAATTTTTGGGCACCTACAAATAGATTGTAGGTATTCCAATAGAAATAATTTCCATTTAAAAAATTTTTTTTGTATATAACGTTACTATTTTTGATTATCTTAAAGCATAATTACTTTTAACTATTGAGAATTGTTCAGATATACTACACTATTTTGTTTTTGTTTACTGAATTTAGGAAGTCAGGTAGTAGCCTCATTATGGTTATGAAGAACATTTAGAACTCCAATTGTCGGTCACTCTATTAAATGTGCTCACATTTTATGCTTATGAGGAAAACTCTCAGCAGTGCCAATCTGTCACTGAGCAGTAGCATCATCTGGAGGAAGTTATGATGTGCATGGATTCCCTCCCAGTCCACTGGAGAATCCTTAAAATGTCATCGTTTAAAAAAAAAGTTTTCCCCCTAAGTTGTCCTGACTTGTCAATGTTGATGTGTGTGCGTGAGAAGGAAAAGAATAGGCCTTTTTAATTGAGCTGCCCTTTGTTTGCCAAAGCAAAAATCGTTATTCTGTGAGCACTTTTTTTAACGCAGCATAAGCTGCTAATTTTTACCACCCACTTTTGCCCTGCCAAAAAAAAGTGTGAGTGCTCATATAAAGTACTGCTGGTGTGTTTCCTCTAGAAGCGTTATCTTCTATTTGCATAGGAAGAAAATTGGTGAAGTCATGTAAACATATCCCAAAGTTGTTGGCTTTAGTTCCTAGAGAGGAAGCAGGTTGGCAAGAGACAAACTAGTGTGGATCTTGTCCAGTCCCAGGATCGCTGCAATCAGTTGCTGGCTGGTGTTTTAGTTGGGTGAGGCAGGAAGAATTACTCTTATTAATCGCACCGGGATTAAAAGCCAGGTTCCTAGTATTTATACCAGATCTAAACCTCACATTTCCTGCCATTCAGAGGCCAGTCCTGGCCACTGTGACTCCTCTATGTACCTGAGGAAAACTCTAAAGATTGTTCATCCACAGGCCTTGTTTGTTACCACTTACTTTGGCCATATTTGTCCTGTCATAATGTAATTGAAATTTAGTGGCAGGAATTCTAGGTTTCTTGCCAGTTTAAAACTACCCTAGAGAAAAACAGCCTTCGTAAAGTTTGGTGCTGGCATCTAGTGGTTATTCAAAATTATTCTATCTTACACAAGAATGCATAATTGTGAAGAGAGAGATACAAGAAAGAACCATATTGCCATCTAAAATTTTAATATGGGATCATGGGCTTTGAAAATATTTTCCAGAGCCACATACATACATACATACATACATACATACATACATACATACATACATACAGATTTATTGGCCCATTCAAAGTCTTGCCATTCCAGTAAAGTTTCTGAATGTATTTATTAGCCAATCCAGGAGCTTTTCAATCAATCAGAATAGAGCTGGAAGGGACCTTGGAGGTCTTCTAGTCCAACCCCCTGCTTAGGCAGGAAACCCTACACCACAAATGGTTATCCAATCTCTTCTTAAAAACTTCCAGTGTTGGAGCATTCACAACTTCTGGAGGCTTCTCTCCTTGATTAGTTTCCATCCATTGTTCCCTGTCTTGCCTTCTGGGGCTTTGGAAAATAATTTGACCCCCTCCTCTTTGTGGCAACCTCTCAAATCCTGGAATACTGCTATCATGTTCCCCCTAGTCCTTCTAGATTTTTGAACTTGAACTTAGAACTTAGAATAACTTTATTGTCACTTTGGAGGCACACTAATCGGCATACATTAAAATGAAATTTCGTTGGATACAGCTCTCAAAAATCAACAAAGGGTTAATGTCAAGATCACATGAGGTGTTAGTACCACTTTACAGTGCACTGACAAGACCACACTTGGAATCCTGCATCCAGTTTTGGTTGCCACGATGTATAAAAGATGTGGAGACTCCGGAAAGAGTGCAGAGAAGAGCAACAAAGATGATTAGGGGACTAGAGGCTAAAATGTACGAAGAATGATTGCAGGAATTGTCTAAGTTAATGAAAAGGAGGAACAGGGGTGACATAATAGCAATTTTCCAGTACAGGTAGGCCCTCGACTTACAATAGTTCATTTAGTGACGGTTCAAAATTACAATGCCACTGGAAAAAAGTGACTTACGGTCGTTTTTATCTAACTGTTACAGCATCCTCTGTGGTCACATGATCAAAATTCGGACGCTTGGCAACTGACTCATATTTATGATGGTTGCAATGTCCCCGGAGTCACGTGATCCCCTTTTGCGATCTTCTGACAAGCAAAGTCAACGGGGAAGCCGGATTCACTTAATAACCGTGTGACTAACTTAGGAAACCCTGTACCATTTCAGACAAGTGACTGTCCAGTCTCTTCTTTAACACCTCCAGTGATGGAGCATCCACAGCTTCTGACGGATGACTTGAATGAGATGGAATAGAAATATCTCTCTACTATAAGGACACAGCTGCTTTCAAAGGATTTCATTCAAATAACACAGAAACACAGAATCTAACATTTTCTCAGTCTGCCTCACTGCTAGACCACTAGAAAAGGGTTATATTTTAAATAGGCTGTGATAGTTAACTTGTATTTGCATGGGTTTTTAGCATGGGATTGAAGATTTGGGAAGCACTGTAAAATTGGAAGAGCTAAAGTTTTGGTTAGGAAAGAAAAAGAAAAATTTTGAAAGATAGGCCAGCAATGCAGAGCTTAAATAATGTCAAGGAGTGTAAGCTGGATGTTGAAGGAATGTTTTAAATATTCAGAGTACTATTGAGAAGCAACATATAAATATCTAAAATAAAGAGAGAGCATACTGGCTTCATTTAAACTACTGTACTCACAGTAGCACCTGAAAAATACATATGTATGTTCCTCACACAATTCTCATAATGGTAAACTATGGTTTGGAATTTCATCCCAAACCCCTACTGAGAAAAAGAAAAAATCACCTTGTCAAAAACGCCTTTACTTGTTTGAGTAAAGAATTAGACCTACAAATCAATAGAATGTTGCAGCCCCTCCTTTCTCACAACAAACCCAATGAAAAGACTGGCCAAGGGAGGCTAATTTTCAGGGCCTTGTAGGGGGATGTCAGCAGACTGCATCTGGGAATAAGGTGTGACTAGGAGGGAGCCAACTCCCAGATGGCAAGAAAGTACCAGGTGATGTTGCGTCTTTTGCAAATAGTCAGAAAAGTAAAATATTCCAAAGGAGATGATTTAGGCAAAAGGCTTAGAAGAGCCTCTTCGTTTTTCTAGATGACTAATTTCTGAGGTGTACAACAGCCTTTCTGGACAAAACTTTGAGTTGAAATTGAAATTGGGGGTTGCACTGGTAGCCAGTATATCAGCTTCTGCATGCTGGCTTTTCTTTTTGATAGATACTGTAACAATATTGGATAATAATATTGTAACAATAACAATACTGTAACAGCATTGGATCATGCTAGAAGTTGTAAGAAGCATGCCTCTTAAAAGCTTCCAACATGGCATGTTTTAAATCAGGGGTCTTCAAACTTGGCAACTTTGAGACTTGTGGACTTCAACTCCCAGAATTCTCCAGCCAGCATAGCATAGCTGGCTGGAGAATTCTGGGAGTTGAAGTCCACAAGTCTTAAAGTTGCCAAGTTTGAAGACCTCTGTTTTAAACGTTCCACTGTATTAAAATTAAAATAATGGTTTTCATCTTTATGAAGAGTCAGCCAGGAAGAGTGGATTTTTGACAGGTCAGATGCTTTGGGAGAAAGTTGTTTGAACTGAGAAACTGAGAAAAAGTGATCCCATAATTTGAATAGTTATCATTTATCGTATTATTTATGAGAGCTTGTAATTTACCCAACTTTATAAATGCGACCAGGCACCAAGCAACATAAATGCCATTTCTAGGCTCCAGGACTAGTTTCCGTGGCAATGCTTGATCTCGTGATCCCACTGTACCTCAGCGCATGTGCAGAATGCTTTTCTCCTATCACAGAAGTAATATATAAAATCTTTTCCTGTTTCCATGCTAAGCTTAGGTATGTTGTTCATCTTCTCATTCTTACTTTCCTCTTTCAGTGAAGACGGTGCATAACACAGCAGCTTTTCATTACAGGGCGGGGTGATGTGAAGGGTAACAAAAGTTTCCGTAGAAGAGTCGATGTGAGGATCTTTTATCGCTCGGATTGCAACATAGAATTAACCTTCCTTCTGTTTCGAAAAGAAGTGCCAGCTTCTATTATAAGCATACCATTTTATTTTACAAGGCTTTTTGTAGGCTGCTTTATCCCCGTGTTGCCCGGCCGGCTCTTAAAAACAAATTGTACCATAAAAATTCATGCCAGAAAATATAAAGCAAGAGAAAATAAAACGTCCATTTAAATGTTGCTGTGTGTTTTAAAAACCCTATTTTATCCTACCCTGTCCCACATTTCTTTTTCCAGGCACAGGAGAAAGTGGGAAAAGCACCTTCATTAAACAGATGCGGATAATCCATGGCTCGGGCTACTCTGAAGAAGATAAAAAGGGTTTCACCAAACTGGTGTACCAGAATATCTTCACTGCCATGCAGTCAATGATCAGGGCTATGGAGACCTTAAAGATCCTATACAAGTATGAGCAAAACAAGGTGAGGCTCATTGCTGCACAGCAGTCTGCATTTCTTTGTCCTTTTTTTTCTCCTCGTTTAACTTTTTCATCAGTTTATCAAAGTATAAAATACAAAGAAAAAAGAGCATGACAAAGTAAGAAGAGAGGGAGAAAAAAAAAAGAAAAGAAAAAGGCACCGACTCCCGACTCTCTTTAGCACAGTAGAAGGTAACAACATTACAACCACAACTTTTTGCTTTTACACAGCAGTATGTACTTCTATAACGTATTCCTATAACAATAAGCCTGTCTAGTTTGCAAAAACAAAAGTCTGCCTTTCTTTGCCCTGCCCACTTTGCAGAGGTGGGCTGCGCAGGTTCCATAATTCAGAGACCTCAAAGAACAGTGCAAACTAGATTCAGAAGTTGGCTTTTGTAAGAATCAAAGTACGGGTAGTCCTCGAGTTACGACCACAATGAAGCCCAAAACGTATGTTGCTAAGTGAAACATTTGTTAAGTGACTTTGCCCCGCCTTACAACTTTTCTTGCCGCAGCTGTTAAGTGAATCACTGCAGTTGTTCAGTTAGTAACACGGTTGTTAAGTGAATCTGGCTTCCTCATTGATTTTGCTTGTCAGAAGGTCGCAAAAGGGGATCATGTGACCCCGGGACACTGCAGCCATCATAAATATCAACCAGTTGCCAAGCTTCTTAATTTTGATCACGTGACCGTGGGGGATGCTGCAACCGTTGTATGTGTAAAAAACGGTCATAAGTCACTTTTTTCAGTGCCGTTGTAACTTTGAACGGTCACTAAATGAATGGTTGGAAGTCGAGGACTACTTGTATATCTGTGTCTGGGTAGTGAGGCAGAAACGTGTTTTAATCTCTCTTATCCCATGCCATATTATTGGATGGTGCATGCCCGATGGGTCTAAACCAGGGCTGTTCAATCTTGGCAACTTTAAGACCTGTGGATTTCAATCCCCCAAATTCTGGGGAATTCTGGAAGTTGAAGTCCATGGGTCTTAAAGTTGCCTAGATTGGACAGCCCTGGTCTAAAGGAAAGGGTGCTTTTTATGGGATGAAATGCTCTGGGACAGGAGTCTCCAACCTTGGCAACTTTAAGACTTGCGGACTTCAACTCAGCTGGCTGAGGAATTCTGGGAGTTGAAGTCCATAAGTCTTAAAGTTGCCAAGGTTGGAGACCCGTGCTCTGGGAAACAACTGTGGATTGATCACCAGCTGAATTTTGCACTGGATCCTCCTGCTCTGTTGTTGTTAACATGCAGCTCCAGCAGTAGGATGGGAAAAGGAAAAGAGTAAATAAAAGTCCCAAAGGTGCTTTTTCAAGAGGCAACTGGACTTTCTGGTTTTTCTTTGAAGATGTTTCGCTTCTCGTTCAAGAAGCTTCTTCAGTTCTGAAATACTGAAGTTCTGAGAACAGAACTGAAGAAGCTTCTTGGATAAGAAGCGAAATGTCTTCAAAGAAAAATCAGAAAGTCCAGTTGCCTCTTGAAAAAACACCTTTGGGACAACCATGGCCTGGATGACTGAGAATCTCCATAGAGTAAATAAAAGTCAATTCCTGCTGAAAGGGCGGGGATAAGATCCGAGCAAGCCATTAACACCAGACTTGCTCTCTCCTCTCATCCCGAAGACCAATGCACTACTGATCCGAGAAGTGGATGTAGAAAAGGTTTCATCCTTTGAACAACCCTATGTAAGTGCAATTAAGACATTGTGGAACGACCCAGGAATCCAAGAATGTTATGACCGGCGGCGAGAATACCAGCTCTCTGACTCCGCTAAATAGTAAGCCAACTTACTGCCACTTTTTTTACATCTTCCCTTCCTGAAAACTTAAAAGGAAGAGGGACTTTGGGAAGCTCCTCTTGTTGAGTAGCCTGAACTCCCTTCTGTGTAGTTTTAATCCATTGGTTTGGTTCTTTCCTCTGGAACTACAGAAACCATTCCTCCTATGAAACAAGCTCTTACATTATTACAGTATGGATTTGAGGATGTTGTATCTGCTCTCAGTTGTGCCTTCTGCAGGCTAGGCATACCTGAATCATTCTGTGTAGGGCTTGGTTTCCAGTCTCCTTTGAATCTTGGTAGCTCTCCTCTGAATCTGCCCCAATTTGTCCCTGCTCCTTTTGAATGGTGGTGCTCAGAATGAGAGAAATATGGCAAAATAGAGTAGATTGTTGCTTCCCATGTTCTGGCCATAGAATACACCCCCAGGATAAAATTTGCCTTTTGCGCTCCTGGGTCTTAGATTGAAGTAAAGTGGTAAGGAAAAGTTGTTGTTGAGACATCGTTGGTGGGGTGGAAGAAAAATATTTGGACTTAAGGTTTTGCAGTCTTAATCTGCTTGATATTGATAGTCATATTGAAGGAGCTACGCAGAACCCATTTGCCCCTCTGGTGATGGTCCTTCCCTCTTGATCTTAGGTTGTGGTCCGAGTACGGTCATAGTTTTGCTGTTTGTGTTGATCAAGGTTTCTTTTGAAATCTGAAAAGCCTCAGAAGCTCATGTTCATTTCTGCATTGGTGTTTTCATGTTGTGCCTCTGTTGTAGCATCCAAGTTAGATTCCTTGGTCCATGCATCAAGTTGTGTAGATGGGATGCCCAATTGTGTGCAATTCTTAATATCTCTGAACTGGAGACATTTGGTGAAAATAAAATATGAAATGCACCACCCTCTTCCCTGCACATCTAAAGAATAGCCACTGAGGGAGGAAAGCTTTCTTATCGTATAGAATTGCAACACACAGTTCCTTTTTAACCAGTTCCACCAATCTAGGGAACATTGATCCAGGTTAGTAATAGGAATAGGGATGTTAAATCACCTTTGTCTCTTCAGAAGGAAGCGGCTGATACTGTAATTCAGAGGTCTCCAAAACTTGGCAACTTTAAGACATGTGAACTTCAACTCCCAGAATGCCCCAGTCAGGTTGGCTGAGAAATCCTTTGCCTTGTTTTTTGTCTTCGGTTGAATTGTAACCAGGAGAACGCCTATCTTTGTAGGTGATGGAAAGTTAGATAAAAGGTTTGGGAGTATTTGTGCCTCGCTACAAGAAGAGGATATAAATTCTATATTCTTGGATGTGGGATATTGTTGGAAGCCAGCCTTGAAAGTTTGAGCAACTGAGCAGTCCTCCTGTATCGGAGCTCTTTTATCATTCTCCGTTATAATAATCTCTCTTCAAAGGCATTTAATGTGGCTGCCAAACGTAAGCCTCTTTAATCTTTCCCTCATACATGCTTTTTGCAGCTACCTTACCGATGTGGATCGTATTGCCACCCTAGGGTACCTCCCAACCCAACAAGACGTCCTGCGGGTCAGAGTCCCAACAACTGGGATCATAGAATACCCCTTTGATCTCGAGAACATTATATTCAGGTAACTTTCTTTCATGGACATCTGATAGTTACAGGGTGCTTTATATAAAAGCATAATATGATTACCTGTGTCTGTGGAGTTTGGGGAAACAAATGTCTTTTCTTACCATGTTTCTCTGTGTCTTGTTGATATGTCTTGTTGATAAATGAAGCCTTCCCAAGAGATTGTCACTTTAATGTGGTGGAAGAGCTCTCTAGCTTTTATGACCCTGACCACAATGTCATCAGGAATACCCTCCGTAACATCATCTCATATGGGAGCCAGCTTGGTCTAGTGGTCAAGGCATTGGGCCAGAAACCAGGACAGGAAACTTTAAACATGAAAAGGACAAGAAAAGCTACTTATATAAAAGGAAAATGTGCAGCCAAGATAAAACTCCTCAAGAATAATTTAAGGAAAGGACTTAATACAGGCCTATTAGAAGGAAGATGGAGAAACACTACAGAAACCTTTAGTGGGAAACAGGATTATAAAACCACAGAAACATTTATAGAGACATTAAATTTGACATCACCGGAAAGTGAGATATGATAGGCAGTACAGTAAGACAATACAGGCGCAGCTGTAATGACCATTTAAACGTTAGGAGAAGAGTTAAAGAGTTAGAGTAAGGACAAACAAATATGTTGTCAAATACATTATCCAAAAATATGGATCAAAATGGTGTGACCATAGAGTTTGGAAAGGGAAGATCTCTCTCTCTCTCTCTCTCTCTCTCTTTCTCTCTCTCTCTCTCTCTCTCTCTCTCTCTCTCCCTCTCTCTCTCCTCCCTCTCCCTCTCTCCCCCTCTCCCCCTCCCTCTCTACCTACCTACCTACCTACCTACCTCTCTCTCTCTCTCTCTCTCTCTCTCTCTCTCTCTCTCTCTCTCTCTCTCTCTCTCTCTCTCTCTCTCTCTCTCTCTCTCTCTCTCTCTCTATCTCTCTATCACAGAAGGAGGTAGAAATGTCAAATGAGCCAAGACCAGCTTTCTAACAAAAGATAGACAATACAGGATGGCTTCTTTTGTTTATTGCTTATATCCGTGGTGGCGAACCTATGGCACGCGTGCCAGAGGTGGCACGCGGAGCCATAGAAGCCGGCACGCGAGGGTTCCCACCGGCAAACCGGAAGTGCGAAAAAACGCACTTCCGGTTTGCCGGTGTGCTGTTTTTTGCACTCCGGAGGGTTCAGGGAAGCTCCCTGAAGCTCCGGAATGCAAAAAGCTACAAAACGGACAAACCGGAAGTGCACTTTTCCGCACTTCCGGTTTGTCCATTTTGTAGGTTTTTGCATTCCGGAGCTTCAGTGAGCTTCCCTAAACCCTCCGGAGTGCAAAAAACAGCATACCGGCAAAGAAAGAAGTGTGTTTTTTCGCACTTCCGGTTTGCCGGTTTCATGGTCCCAGGCTCCGGTAAGCCTTTGCGCGGGGGTGGGGGTGTGTGCGCATGCGCAGGGGGCAGCATGGGGGGTGTTGTGCGCATGCGTGGGGGGGGGAGGGAATGGGTGTGGGCGCGAGCGCGGGCCCCCCCTCTTTTTGGCACGCGAGCCGAAAAAGGTTCGCCACCACTGGCTTATATGATTGCTTAGTTTATACTAGAATGTAGAAGATATTAAGGCTAATTGTGAATCAGAACATTTGGTTGTTATAGTATAGCTGGCTAGCTAGCTGAGAATTCTGGGGGTTGACGTCCACAAGTCTTAAAGTTGCCAAGGTTGGACATCCCTGCTTTAGGGGAACTAGAAGCTGCTGAATTCTGAGTATTTCAGAACAGGAAAGGGAGCGAGGCAGAGATTCATGTTATTACCCTCTCTGTAAATTACAGTGAGTTATAAGAATGGCAGGATTAGAAAAGTGGGAATCAACAATTATTGTGTCAGCGTTGCTTAAGGTACGCAGGTTACACTCGCAGAAAGTAAAGAAGAGCTAGAAAACCTAATTATAAACACAACAATGGGAAGTGACTAATCTGAGTTCATGTTAAATATTAAAAAGATAAAACCAACCCGAATTTGCTGTTGCAGAAATGAAGGAAGGTGGGGGGATGTATTTGTTTTCTTGGGCTCAGGAATAGATAAACACGGTAGAGCTTGCTGGAGACATAAAGAGAAGATCAATCTTAGGAGGGAAAGCAATGACAAACAGAGATAAGATTAGGAAGGATTTCTATGACAACAACCATCATAACAATAAAGCAGCAGTTTCCCCAACGGTAATATATGGCTATTAAACCTGGAGCTTTAAAAAGAGCGAGAGAAAGAAAAGGCGCTTTTAAATTACGCATTTTGAGATGGTTACCGGGTTTAGTAGTGCTCGCATTTTGAATAGCAAGAATTAGTCATTCAGTCCTGGGCCTGCCTTCTGTCTGTCTGTCTGTCTCTTATATTTGTTAAACCCCCCCTCAGTCATAAAAACCCCGGGCAATGGACTACAGAGTAATAACGAACCAAATCTTTGTAACCAATAAAACAATTAGTTAAAGGTAAAAAACAAAGACATACAGGTATAGAGGAAGTGTCTTATGCCGATCAGCTGGAGCTAAAATAAAAATAAACTCATTGAAAAAAGGAAGGTTTTCATAATCTTCCTAAAGAGAAACGGAGGTGCCTTCAAATCAGTGGGATTCCTGATGATTATTTGGCTTAGTTTCCACTGGTTTGGCAAGGTTTTGGGAAATGGCTTGCCAATACCTCCTTTCCGATGCGATCATCTGGATCAAAGTTACCCAGCTTGACTTTATGCAGGGGGACAGGGGGACGGGGGACGAAGAGAGGGGACTAGAACTCCTAGATTCCTGGTTTCTTGCTCAGTGTTTTTAACCCACTATATCAAACTGATGCTCTTTGAGCCTCTAGGGATAAAGTATTCAACAACACGAGGACCTTATCCAAGTTCCATGATCCTTGCAAGGATGAGAGGCTCCTTGCAGTCTTTTCTGACTTGGTCAGAGTGAATGAATGGCAATAATTATGGCAATAATAGCGGTGAAGGCATCAGGCTAGAGACCAGGAGACGATGACGTCTAGTCCCACCTTAGGCACGAAAGCCAGCTGGGCCAATCACCAGGAGACTGCTAGTCCCGGTTTAGGCATGAAAGGTGGCTGGGTGACCTTGGGACAATCACCAGGCGGCTGTGAGTTCTAGTCCTACCTTAGGCAATAAAGCCAGCTGGGTAACCTTGGTCCAGTTGCTCTCTTTGAACCCGACTCTTCTCACAGAAGAGTTGTTGTTGGGAAAACAGGAGGAGGAAGGAATATTGCATGTATTCCTCTCTCGAATTATTTTTGAAAACAATAAAGGGCGGATGTATGTAAATAGATAAACAAACCAAAAATTCACATGCTTTAGACATGTTACACGAGCAAGGGAAAGAAGGGTGGAAGAGGCAGAAACGTCTTTCTGCTCCTGAGTCTGGAAAACTGCAACCCATCAAGGTCGGGAGTAGATGTACACTCCCCTGGTCTTGGGTCTAATCTCTAAAAGTCACTTCTTTAAAACCAGGCAGGAAAACCAATCAAACCATTGAGATGCGGCTGCCCATCCTCCTCTTAAAATCTTCCACCGATGACCAATTCATCCTGGGCACTCTTTTTTATTATTATTATTATTACCATCTGGCAGACAGTACAGGATAATAAAAACAAATAGGCTGAAAAACAGCTTGTATCCCAGGGCAATAAACCATATTGAATTCTACAATATCGGGTTTTCAATTTCAATTATACAGAATGTAAAGGATGTACCGGTATGTTTGTGTTTTTATTTTTATAGTTATAATGTACACTGAAGACAGCATTTAATTTTGTTGTACCATGTGCAATGACAATAAAGTAAAGCAAAGTAAACTAAACTCACAAAACCTTATAGGCAGATGTTCTACTATTGTCGAGACCTTACCAGGACATTTTTCCTTATATTTTCTGAGTATTTGTAACTTACCGTATTTTTCGGAGTATAAGACGTACCTTCCCCCCCCCTAAAAGAGGGTGGAAATGTTGGTGTGCCTTATACACAGAATACAGCCATTTTTGACCTCCTGAAGCCCCGCCCACGCATCCCATTTTTGCAAAAAAAATGGACAATTTTGCAAAAAATGGACCCATTTTTCGCAAAAACGGGGTGCGCAGAGGGTTTGGAAGGCCTGCAGAGTGCTCCTGGGGCTGGGGGAAGGCAAAAACTTTTTTTCTTACTTACCTCTTCGAAATCTTGGTGCGTCTTATAGTCCGAAAAATACGGTATGCCTATTATTTCCGGTTGTTGTCATGAAAAAGTGTCCCTGTCCGTTTGTCTTGTTGCTTCCCTTTATGTACTCGGAACACACGGACTGAGCATCCTCAGTTCCTTCTGTCTTCATAGAGCAGATCCTCAAGGCCCCATATCATCCTTGATGCTCTCCTGTGGACCTCTTCCAATCTGTCAGCAGCCTTCTGGGCCTGGCTAGTCTAGTGAAGAGAAGAGAAGGGCCAGTGGAGACATGATAGCAATGTTCCAATATTTGAGGGGCTGCCACAGAGAGGAGGGGGTCAAGCTATTTTCCAAAGCACCTGAAGGTCAGAGAATGAATAATGGATAGAAACTGAACAAGAAGAGATTAAACCAAGAAATAAGGATAATTTTTCTGACAGAGAACAATCAACCATTGAGTCCCCAGGGAGATGGGCGGCCTATAAGATCGAACAAATAAATAAACCAATGGAACAGCTTGCTCTCGGAAGTTGTGGGAGCTGCATCACTGGAAGGACTGGACTGCCATCTGTCAGAAATGATGTAGAGTCTCCAGTTTGGGTGGAGGGTTGGACTAGATGACCTACAAGGTCCCTTCCAACTGTTATTTTATTCTAATGACCCCAGATTAGAGTCACTTACAGCGAGGATGTCCAGCCTTGGCAACTTTATGACTTGTGGACTTCAACTCCCAGAATTCCTCAGCCAGCCCTGTTGAAGTCCACAACTTGCAAAGTTGCCAAGATTGGAAACCCCTGATACACAGCAGCACCTCAAGCTCGGTGTCACCAATGCAGAGTGGAGTGCTTCCTGACTCTTCAGTACAATGATATTGGGGAAGAGCTTTGGGGTAAAAGCTGGCCACGGGGATCAGTTGCCCATTCTTTACACTTTGCACCGCAGTGTAATAGCAGGTTAGACTAGAAGCCTTCAGGAAAAAGATTGTAGTAGGGAATCTGAAGGAAATAAGTACCACTACATAGATTAGCTTTCTCACACCAGCCTTGCTGGTCTCCAACAATTCTGCTGTTGCAAACATATCGATACCCCATTTTTTGGGGGGCGGGACAGGGACTTGGGGATTGGGAATGTTGACCAATCAATGAGCATTCACTGTTGTTCTCCCCCCCCCCCCCCCCCCGACTGTCTCTTCAGAATGGTGGATGTTGGTGGGCAAAGGTCAGAAAGGAGGAAGTGGATACACTGCTTTGAAAATGTAACTTCCATCATGTTCTTAGTAGCTCTTAGCGAATATGACCAAGTACTGGTGGAATCTGATAACGAGGTAAGCAAAACGACTAGCGGCCAGCCTTGGCGGGCGGGGTTTGTACAGAATGGGAAGGATGTGTGTTTATTGTTTTATTTTGATAAGTTTTCTTATGTATGGTATACACTGAAGATGGCATTTAATTTCGCTGTACAAGGTGCAATGACAATAAAGTAAACTAACTGCCACTGATGGCGGAGCAGCTGTAAAGTTACTTTGTAAAATACTTTTAAAGAGACGATTTGGGACATACTAGCGAGAGTGCCTTTTTCAACATTTGTCCCCTTTCATCCTGGAGCACGGGAGTGAGCAAAATGACCTTAGAAAAGTATGCAGGTAGTCCTCGGCTTACAACCATTCATTTAGTGGCCATTCAAAGTTACAATGCCACTGGAAAAAGTGACTTATGACCGGTTTTCACACTTAACGACTGTTGCAGCATTCTCACGGTCACGTGATGAAAATTCGGATGCTTGGCAACTGGCAAGTATTTATGACTTGGTTGCAGCGTCCCGGGGTCAGGTGATTCCCTGTTATGACCTTCTGGCAAGTAAAGTCAAACGGGGATGCCAGATTAACTTTACAACTGTGTTACTAACTCAACTACTGCAATAACTTAACTGCAGCAGTTAAGTTTTAGACAGGAAAAGGAAAGGTATAAAATGGGAGAAAACTCACTTAACAGCTGCCTTGCTTAGCAACAGAAATGTTGGACTCCGTTGTGGTCGTAAGTTGATGACTACTTGTAGTTTACTCCAGGAGTCCCTGTGAGCTGTTTGCAACCCGGGTTGCGGAAATGGCAGGCAAGCGTGTGCACGTGCATCCGCCAGTTGCGCGAGCGACGGGCGAGTGCATGCACACCCGCTCCATTGGTGTGAGGGGTGGGATTGCACGGAAATATTCCCTCCACCGCCTGTCCTCAAAGCTGGAAATATTGGGGAACTCTTGGTTTATTTATTGAATTTATATTGCCGCCTATTCGCCCATGGCGACTCAAGGCAGCTTACAGAATATAAAACCACATTTAAAACAATAAAAACTAACAAAAAGAATCAAATAAATTAATATAGTACAATATAACAAAATCACCCCCATCTCCCACCCCTCACCCCGGAGACAGCAGATCACACAAGCCATTTAATGTGCTCCATCCCGCTCTGGGTTCCCTAGGCCTGCAGACAGAACCAGGTCTTCAGCGCCTTCCGGAAGAGTATTAGAGTGGGGGCCATTCTAATCTCTGGGGGGGATGATGTTCCAGAGAGAGGGAGCCACCACGGAGAAGGCCCTTCTTCTGGGTCCCACCAGGTGTATCTTCCTCGGGGATGGGACTCGCAGCATTCCCTGGCTCCCCGCTCTGGTGGGTCGGGTAGATGTGACCGGCAAGAGACGGTCCCTCAAATAACCTGGTCCCAAGCCACGAAGGGCTTTAAAGGTGACAACCAGCACCTTGAATTGCACCCGGAAGCAAATCGGCAACCAATGCAGCTCCCGCGGGAGAGGTGATACATGTGCACACTGCAAAAAACCATGCGGCTGCTGCATTTTGCAGGGCAAAATGGCAGCCCCATGTAGAGTATGTTGCAATAGTCAAGACAGGAAGTGACCAGGGCACGAGTGACTGTGAGTAGGGATTGTCGGTCCAGGAAAGGGCGTAACTGGCGCACAGGCCCTCCTGGCCACGACCGCCACCTGCTCTTTGAGCAGGAGTCGTGAGTCCAGGAAAACCCCTAGATTACGCACAGGTTCTGTTTGGGGTAGTGCCACCCCATCCAAGCCCAAAGGTGGCATTTCTCCCTGAGCCATCGAACCCCAAATCCAGAGCCACTCGGTCTTGCCAGGGTTTAGTTTCAACCCATTGCTCCCCATCCAGCCCCTAACAGCCTCCAGGCACTGCGAGAGGGAGGACATCGTTTAACTCACCACACAGCTAAGTATCATCAACATATTGGTGATACCTCAGGTCCATGGTGACGGATGATCTCACCCAGCGGCTTCATATACATGTTGAACAGGAGCGGAGAGAATACCGAGCCCTTTACTCGGTCAGTTGCTGGCCCTGCAGCTACTTTCCTCTGAACATTTATTACGTACATTTATTTATACATATAGGTTTGTCTAATGCAGAGGTCTTCAAACTTGGCAACTTTTAAGACTTGTGGACTTCAACTCCCAGAATTCTCCCGCCAGCTATGCTGGCGGGAGAATTCTGGGAGTTGAAGTCCACAAGTCTTAAAAGTTGCCAAGTTTGGGATCACCTGGTCTAAAGTCATCTGCAGGGAGGAATAACAGTTGGGCAAAGAAGCTTTTTATAGGCAGCCCTGTCCCCTGAGCAGCTTCGTCCGTCCAGTCCCTCAGAATAGCAGTCTTATCTTGGCATAAGATAACAACAAAATTCTTTGAAGCAGCTGTCCTTCCCAAGTTGTATTTCTTGGCTCAAGGTTTTTATTTATTTATTATTATTATTTTTAAATGGAGGTCTTACAGAAGGGATGCCTTAGAGGAAGAACTGAGATGTTCCTTGGCTAAGAATGACCATAAAATATGGGTGGGATCCAAGTTTGCTACTTGGCTTTCAAATGATCATTTGCGCCCTGCAGGGTTCTTCGCTGGGTGTTGGGCCGTGAGGGCCTGGTGGATGCCGAGAGGTTCTATTTCCCCCCCCCCCCCGAATAAATAGAAAATCAACAAACATTTGCCTTTTTTGTCCCCAAACCTTGTAGTCCGTTCTCCCCTCGCATGAAAGCAATAAGGAGACAGGACTGGGTACCCATTTATAATACAGTTCTGGCGAGCAGGCAGGCTTGAAGTTGTTCCCCTGAGGTCAATGGTTTGCTTATTTTAAACCTTTTTTCAGGATTTCTAGATACTGTTATCTTTTTGAAAGGAATGCCGTAAAATCAGGAGGAAACAAAAACCTCGACAAACCGGGGGTGGGGGGGGGAGAATGCAAGGTGTACAGGTAGTCCTTAACTTACGACCACAATTAAGCCCAGAGAGATTAAAGCAGTGTTTCTCAAACTCAGCTACTTTAAGATATGTGGACTTTCCAACTCCCAGAATTCCTCAGCCGGCACGCACATATCTTAAAAAGTTTCTGAGGTTGAGAGACACTGAATTAAGGTGTTGAAAATGGTTGTGGTAAACACTTTTATGAGACAACAGGGGACAGATGTACAGGTGGTCCTTGACTTACAACAGTTCATTTAGTGACCGTTCAAAGTAAAGGCACTGTAAAAAGGGACAACTGTTTTTCATACTTATAACGGTTGCAGCATCCCCATAGCCATGTGATCAAAATTCAGAAGCTTGGCAACTAACTCACATATGTGTCGGTTGCATGGCCCGGGGTCACGTGATCCCCTTTTACGACCTTCTGACAAGCAAAATCAAAGGGGAAGCCAGATTCACAACAGCTGGGTTACTACCTGAACAACTTCAGTGGTTCACCTAACAACTGTGACAAGAAAGGTCGTGAAATGGGGCGAAATTCACTTAACCGTTTCTCTTAGCAACAGAAATTTTGGGCTCAGTTGTGGTTATAAGTCAAGGACGATCTGTACAAGGCTTGTCCAAAACGATGTAATCCTTGTTTACCTGTTTGTTTATTGTTTCATCCCTGGATCTTTTAAAAAAATCTGCTTTTCCTTATAGAACCGCATGGAGGAGAGCAAAGCCCTTTTCCGGACCATAATCACCTATCCCTGGTTCCAGAATTCCTCTGTCATCCTCTTTCTCAATAAGAAAGATCTCTTGGAAGACAAGATCATGTACTCCCATCTTGTGGATTACTTTCCAGAGTTCGATGGTAAGAAGTTGACTTTTCAGGAATTAAAATAGGAGATCAGCCCTGACCTTCTGTTTGAGGGCAGCTCCAGCAAAGTTGTGGGAGGTGGATGTGGTAGAAATCTACTTTTCCTGAGTGTTCCCTCTTTCTTGAGCCCCCTGAGGAAGGAGGCAGAGTCCCAGGAAATATGGTTGATATCTGTCTGTCTGTCTATCTATCTGTCTATCTATCTATCTATCATCTCTCTCTCTCTCTCTCTCTCTCTCTCTCTCTCTCTCTCTCTCTCTCTCTCTCTCTCTCTCTCTCTCTCTCTCTCTCTCTCTCTCTCTCTCTCTCTCTCTCTCTCTCTCTCTCTATCTATCTATCTATCTATCTATCTATCTATCTATCATCCATACCTTGTGGTTGAATGTGGGCAGAATGAGATGAGTGTCTGAGTATTAGAAAGTGTGTGAAAATGGAAAAGCTAGGGACTGGGACTTTGCCCCCCCCCCGCTGAGTGTAAAAACAGAAGTGGGGGGGGGACCCGGCTACCCCTTCTTGTGAGAATGGTATGTATGGCCTGCAGGAAGGGAGGGAGACCAGCGGGGGAGGGGAGGGGGTCTCTGGTGTAGGCGAGAGCCGGACCATCTCGGTCATAACGGGAAGAGGCAGATATGGTGGGAGCAGAGGGGTGGGCCGCTCTCGGGGAATAAGACCTCGCTGTCTACAAGCGATCCCTTGTTCTGGCCCCTCCGATCCGGTTCCATCTTGCTCAACCCGGATACCTGGCAACCAGGGTTTTCAGGGCCCTGGGCTCAGGATGCTGCTGCTTAACGCCAGGTCAATCGTCAACAAAGCCCCCTTGATACGTGACTTAATCACAGAGGAGGGGGCAGACCTGGTGTGTGTTACCGAGACCTGGCTGGGGCAGGAGGGGGGAGTAGCTCTCTCCGAGATATGCCCAGCCGGTTTCTCGGTGCAGCACCATTCGCGACCCCAGGGAAGGGGGGGAGGAGTGGCAATAATAACGTGTGGAAATCTGCATCCTCGTAGGATCCCTGCCCCGGAGATTGTTGGGTGTGAGACGCTCCTTCTGAAGTTGGACTTAGGGGTACAGGTGGGCCTTTTCTTAACGTACCTGCCTCCCAGCTGCGTAAGTAAGGCCCTGCCTGAGCTGCTCGAGGCAGTAGCCGGCTTGGCAGTTGAGTTCCCTAGGCTTATGGTGCTGGGGGACTTCAACTTGCCATCTGCTGGCGAAACCTCTGGGGCGGCCCAGGAGTTCATGGATTCCATGACAACCATGGACCTGTCCCAAGTAATCCAGGGTCCGACTCATAAGGGTGGTCACACGCTCGACCTAGTGTTTCTTTCGGGGCAGTGGAGAGATGATCTGAAGATAAGGGACTGAGTCATCACCCCACTGTCATGGTCAGATCATTTCCTACTGAGGTTGGATTTCGCAGCCCCATTCCTCCCCCGCAGGGAGGCGGGACCGACTAGGTGGTTCCGCCCCAGGCGCCTAATGGAACCGGAAGGATTCCAGAGGGAACTTGGGGAAATACCTGAAACCCTGGTACACAATTCGGCTGACTCCCTGGTGGCTGCTTGGAACACCGCAGCATCAGGGGCTCTAGACCGAATTGCGCCTAAGCGACCTCTCTATGGCAGTGGATTCCGGAAAGCTCCCTGGTTTACCGAGGAGCTCCGGGAGATGAAACGCCAGAAGAGATGTCTGGAGCGTCGCTGGAGGGCCAGAAAAACCGAGTCTGATCGAACACTATTAAGAATTTACATCAGATCTTATTTAGTGGTGATAAGGGCGGCGAAACGATCCTATTTCTCCGCTCTTATTGCGTCCGCAGATTCTCGCCCAGCCGCCTTGTTTAGGGTGACTCGCTCCCTCCTTGCAAAAGGGGGGAGCGAGGAACACTTACAAGGCAGAGCTGAGGAATTCGCTGAGTTTCTGTCGGATAAAGTCGCTCAGATTCGGTCAAATCTGGACTCCGGCTGGGCAGAGTCCATTGAGTTGACAGGGGCTAGTCTTAGTCCATCATTATGGGAAGAGTTTGGGCCTGTTTCTCCCGAGGATGTGGACAGGGCTGTGGGAGCGATGGGTACCTCCAACTGTTTATTGGACCCGTGCCCCTCCTGGCTGGTTTCGGCTAGCAGGGAGGTGGCACGCGGCTGGATCCAGGCGGTGGTCACCGCTTCTTTGCGGGAGGGATCCGTACCGCAGTCGTTAAAAGCTGCGGTGGTGAGACCCCTCCTGAAGAAGCCTTCCCTGGATCCAGCTGATTTGAAGAACTATTGTCCGGTCTCCAACTTGCCCTTTTTGGGGAAAGTTGTGGAGAAGGTGGTGGTTACTCAGCTTCTGCAGCTCCTGGATGAAACAGAGCATCTAGATCCTTATCAGTCGGGTTTCAGGCGCGGCTACAGTACAGAAACTGCCTTGGTCGCTCTGATGGATGATCTCTGGCGGGCCCGGGATGGGGGTAACTCCTCCATCCTGGTGCTACTTGACCTCTCAGCGGCGTTCGATACCATCGACCATGGTATCCTTCTGCATCGTCTCGGTGAGTTGGGGGTGGGAGGCACTGTTTTACGGTGGTTCTCCTCTTATCTCACCGATAGGATGCAGTCGGTGTTAACAGGAGGGCAGAGATCGTCCCCTAGGCCCCTATCATGTGGGGTGCCTCAGGGGTCGGTTCTCTCGCCCATCCTGTTCAACATCTACATGAAACCGCTGGGGGAGATCATTCGCAGACATGGGGTGTGTTTCCATCAGTACGCTGATGACACCCAGCTGTACATCACCACCCCGTCTGACTTCAGTGAGGCAGTTGATGTAATGTGCCGGTGCCTGGACGACGTTAGGATCTGGATGGGGAGGAACAGACTCAGACTTAATCCTGACAAGACTGAGTGGCTATGGATATTGCCTCCTAAGGACCATGACAATTGTCCCTCCTTGGTCCTTGAGGGAGCGAAACTGACTCCCTCGGACCAGGTCCGCAACTTGGGGGTCCTTCTAGATCCACAGCTAAAATTGGACCATCATCTTTCTGCTGTGGCTAGAGGGGCCTTTGCACAGGTTCGCCTGGTGCACCAGTTGCGGCCATATTTGGAGAAGGAGGCTCTACTCACGGTCACTCATGCCCTTGTCACCTCTCGTTTGGACTACTGCAATGCGCTCTACATGGGGCTACCCTTGAAGAGTATCCGGAGACTTCAGCTGGTGCAAAATGCGGCTACGCATGCTGTGGTGGGTGTGCCAAGGTACACCCACGTGACATCGATGCTCCGCCAGCTGCATTGGTTGCCCATCGGTCTCCGGGTCCAATTCAAGGTGTTGATCACCATCTTTAAAGCCCTTCATGGCTTGGGACCAGGTTATCTACGGGACCGCATTCTGCCTCATACTTCCCTTCGACCGGTTAGGGCCCACAGAGTTGGCCTCCTCCAGGTCCCGTCGGCCAAGCAATGCCGGCTGGCGGGCCCTAGGGGGAGAGCCTTCTCTGTGGCCGGCCCCGTGCTCTGGAACCAACTTCCACCAGAGACCCGAACTATCCCCACTCTGCTGGCCTTCCGGAAAGCTGTTAAGACATGGCTTTTCCTGCAGGTGGGGGGTAGAGCTTAATTCACTCGAGCTCACCCCCCAAGTATGTATGATGTTGAATGCTTGGTGATGATTTTTTATATTGTGTTTTAATTTTTATATTTGTTTTTAATTAACTTTTTTAGATTTTGGTTATTCTTGTATTTTCTCACTGTTGTACGCCGCCCTGAGTCCTTAGGGAGTTGGGCGGCATATAAGAATTCCTAAATAAATAAATAAATAAATAAAATACCTCCATATATCCATCCACTCATCCTTCCACTAATCCTTCCACCCACCCATCCATCCATCCATTCCTGTAATCAATCAATCAATCAATCAATCAATCTATCTATCTATCTATCTATCTATCTATCTATCTATCTATCTATCTATCTATCTATCTATCTATCTATCTATCTATCTATCTATCTATCTATCTATCTCTATCTATCTATCTCTATCTATCTATCTATCTATCTATCTATCTATCTATCTATCTATCTATCTATCATCTCTCTCTCTCTCTCTCTCTCTCTCTCTCTCTCTCTCTCTCTCTCTCTCTCTCTCTCTCTCTCTCTCTCTCTCTCTCTCTCTCTATCTATCTATCATCTCTCTCTCTCTCTCTCTTATCTATCTATCATCCATACCTCCATATATCCATCCACTCATCCTTCCACTAATCCTTCCACCCACCCATCCATCCATCCCTGTAATCTCTCTCTCTCTCTCTCTCTCTCTCTCTCTCTCTCTCTATCTATCTATCTATCTATCTATCTATCTATCTTATCTATCATCTAGCCTTCCATCCTTCCTTCTGACGTCAGTAAAATGAGGATCCAGATTGTTGGGGGCAATATGCTGACTCTGTAAACCACTTAGAGAGGGCTGTAAAGCACTATGAAGCGCTATATAAATCTAAGTCAGGGGTTTCAAATTCAATTTCATTGAGGGCCGCATCAGGGCTGTGGTTGATCTTGGGTGGGGTGGGGACGGGGGCGTGGCTGACTGTGGCCAACTGGGTGGGCGTGGCCAGCTTGACGCCACTCCCCAAACTTCTGGCACGTTTCCCCTTTGCACTGGGTAGACTGGGCCGAAGCGACTCTGTCCGGCCCCCTACATTTTCCAGGATGGCTCCACGGGCCGGATCTGACCACATCACGAGCTGGATCCGGCCTGCGGGGCATGAGTTTGACACCCCTGGTTTAAGTGCTATTGCTATTTTTGAACCTTTCTTCCCAACTCTGGAAGCTGGCATTTAGGATGGACAGGCAGGAAGCAACTTGACCTCTAATGAGAGGCTAAAACGTTTGACAAATGGCGAAGTTAGCCTGTTTGTCAGAGGTTCCTCTGATTTGTTGATAGTGCCCCATCTATTTGTAGTAAAGGAGTGGTGATTTGCTTTGTCTCCCTAGAGTAGGGCTGGGGAATTAATTTTCTGAAGGGGCCACATGAGAAACTGGGAGTTGTGGAAGGCCGAACCAATATAGCTATGAAGTGGCTTAGGCATGCATGCAAGCACATACGTAAATTTTAAAAAATAGTTGCCTTCAAAATAAAAGCAATGCAGTTGCCCTTGACTTACAACCACTCATTTAGTGACCATTCAAAGTTACAACGGCACTGAAAAAAATGACTTACGACTGACGGTTGCAGCATCCCCATGGTCACATGATTAAAATTCAGATGCTTGGCAACTGACTCATCTTTATGACGGTTGCAGTGCCCCGGGGTCATGTGATCGTCTTTTGCGACTTTCTGACAAGCAAAATCTACCGGGAAGCCAGATTCACTTAGCAACCTTGTTACTAACTCAACAGCTGCAGTGTTCACTTAACAGCTGTGGCAAGAAAGGTCGTAAACTCGGGCAAAATGCAACAAATGTCTCTCAGCAACATAAATTTTGGGCTCAATTGTGGTCGTAAGTTGAGGACTACCTCTACTGCCTGCATGGCGTACACTTATTTACATTTCATTTCTAATTTCCAATCGACCTGACACAGGCCAGTAAAATGTTAGTAAAATTCATGCTACTAAGTAAGAAATGTGTTAAGTGAGTTTACTTCATTTTACAACTTTTCTCGCCACATTTGTTAAGTGACTCACTGCAGTTCTTAAATTAGTGACATGGTTGTTAAGTGAACCTGATTTCCCCATTTACTTTGCTGGTCAGAAGGTTGCAAAAGGAAATGACGTGACCCCGAGACACCGCAACCATCATAAATGTGAGTCGGTCAAGCATCTGAGTGTAAATCACGTGACCCTGGGGAGGATGCAACAGTCATAAGTGTGAAAAATGGGAATAAGTGACTTTTTTTCAGTACCATTGTAACTTTGGTCACTAAATGAACTGTTGTAAGTCAAGGACTACCTGTAGCTTACTCTTGATCAGGGGGGTTTCTCCTTCCAGCCAGATAGCCTTCTGTTCCTCATTATAATCCTGGTTCTCTCCCGTTCTCTCTCCAGGCCCACAGAGAGACGCTCAAGCAGCCCGGGAATTTATCCTCAAAATGTTTGTGGATCTCAACCCCGACAGCGATAAAATTATCTACTCTCACTTCACCTGTGCCACAGATACGGAAAATATCCGGTTTGTCTTTGCCGCCGTCAAGGACACCATCCTGCAACTCAACTTGAAGGAATATAACCTAGTCTGACCTTGAATGAATCTGTCCTCTTCTCCCACCCTCCCAATCCGCCCCTCCCTTAATCTCCTTGGGAGACCTTTTGTCCTGAAGAAAAGTAAGACAAACGAGTCCCACGAATTTAAACCAACAGGAAAACAATCTTGATTTTTAATGATGTAATGATTGCAAATTGTCTGATCTGTGGAGTGGCAATGGTTTTTTTGTTTTTTTTTAAGCACACCGTTACCTTCGGTTTCGTGTCTGCCCCACAGAATAGCTGATTTTTTTTCTCCTTTTTAAATAGCTTTTATTTCACAGTTTAAAAACAGTGGGGGACATGCTTTCACACTTTTTCTCTCTCTGGCACCTTGTTAATTTCCTGCTTTGTTGCCAGCAGTCAAGGCGGTTTCCTCTCAGACTTTGTACGTTGCATTAGCAAATTCTTTTTTTTCCTGTCTGATCTGGCGATAAACGTGTCTCAGGCTATCAAGCCAAAATAATGCGCTTTGTTCGGCTGAGAGAGTATAAAAAGCAGCTAGGACCTTCAGCTTGTGCCATATATTGCCTCTGGTGTGAGTCCTCCCTCCCCCTCCTCCCCGTACATCTTGACTGTAAGGATATGTGCCGAAAGGGTTTACCCTAGATGACATCATAAAGAGGAAAACCCAGTTTATTTTTCGACAGCTCAAAACAAACCGTCCTTTGGTTCCTTTGTTGCTTCTCTTGCTTTCGTTTTCTTCCCTCCACCAATTACGGAAGTTCTATTCAGACTGTGATTTTTTTTTTAAATTATTGTACTACACATAGTTTGCTACATGTGCTACACTTTTGTTTCTTGACTACCAACCAAGCAATAGCTATCAAGCCTGAGGGAAGTGCCTGATTGCATTTTTTTTTGTTTCGTTATCTTTTGTTTTTGTTTTCTAATTTAGCGTTTAAGGAAAGAAAAAAAAAAGAAAAGAAGAAGAAAGTTAAACTTGCTTCTCACCCAACGTGAGGAAATCCCTTTGGTGGAAATCCAAAATCTGCACCAGATTTTGGGCCAGAAGGAAGATTTGAGGTTTTGACTCATTCTCTTGGATCTTTTGTGCATGTGTGTGTGTGTGTGTGTTTTGCAAATTAACCCTTTCGGGTCGGGAAAAATCCTGGCCCAGTGTTTGGGCGGGGCTGGGGTTAAGATGGTGTCTGCATCCTGAGTCAAACTGAAGCAACCTTTTGCCTTTTTGGTCCTAAAAAGTATTGGAAAGGTCTGTTAGCTCTTGGCATGATTGCAGCCAAATCAGAGGGGGCCTTTGAATGACGTTGCCAAGGCTGGTGTGATTGGCAGCTGCTGCCATCCATCCTCCCATCTCTTGACCCCGTTCTCTCGGAAGCCGGCACACTCTGGGGGTGCCTGTTGAGCACGCATGAAAGAAGCCCAGCAAAAGGGACCTGTGGAATAGAGGTGGTTTACAGGTGTAGCTTTGAGGTGGACCAGGTGAGAGGGGTCCCTTTCCGGAGTCCGAGTGCCAAATGTGTGCCCTGCTCAAAGCCAGTGCCAAACCCCAAACTTTTGCCAGTCTTTTTGGAAGGCAGATTGCCAACAGGACCCAACTAGGGATTCTAGAGAAATTAGATGGTGTCCCCACTTCCTCTGGAGATCCCGTCTAGCAGCAACACAATATAAGTGTCTCGCAACTGCCAACCGTCACATTTACAGATGCCGCAAGAATCCGCCTTTTTCACGAACAGGACAATGGGCCGATCCCGTAACGTAGGGGTGGACAAGGATGGGAACGTCCAATGTGCTTTTTCTTTCTTTCTTTTCTCCGTTTTGTCATGTTGCAACGGGCAACACTAGTGGACTTCCTCGCATGAGATGTTAATGAAGGGTTTGTGGGACGTGGTTTGCTTCGACACAACAACACTAATTTCGCATGGACATTTGCAGCATTCCAGCGAGGTGGGAGGGGGCGGGAGAGGGTGCTGCCTTTGGCTTTCTGGGACCGCCCCTTTTTTTGTGGAACACTACAGAAAGAAGCTGGGGTGCAGGGAGAGCTGCATTTTTGGGTGGGTGGGTGGGTGGGGAATCCCTCCCGCTTACCGTTGCATTGTATCGACAACACACCGTGAACGAGAAGTTGTTAAAATTGGGAGAAAGTAACCTACAGTTACTGCAGAGTAACTACACAAAAGGGCTTGTTGGGTTGATGGGGGGCGGGGTGGGGTGGGGGAGAAATGGAGCTATTTTCCAACGTCACCAACATTCCTGACTTTTTGTTAATTGTTTTGATCTAAATGTCTTGGGGGTTGTGTTTTGGGAAAGGGGGGGGCGGCGGCGAATGGATTTCCCCCTCGATAGGCGGAGGAATAGCTACATGTCGAATTTGTCTTCTCGCCCAAAGACCCAGACTTTTCTTTCTACAAGGGGGAATTCTGTACTTGCAAAGGTGCCATGACTTTAACTCTCGAAGCCCCTCGCCGGAAGTGTTTTCTTGGATGGCGTGAGCCCCTGCGGCAGGCTTTCACCACAGCCCTTGGACCTGGAACTCAGATTGGGAGTGCCTGGCCCATCTCTCTCTCTCTCTCGCATCGCCTTTCCAGGAAACGGGCCTCCATCCCAGACCACCGTGCCTGCCAAGCGGGCCCTTTGTCCCCACGCAGGCCGCGAGCCGCTGGGGGGCTGCGTGGAGACGTGTGAGAAGGGCCCCTCTTCTCGCGAAGCCGCACTACGTGGACCAGCCGTCGGGATGGATGTCCCACCCGGGGGTTTCTGCTCAGGAGCGTGCCAACCTTCCTCTCCCATTGAAGCGTTCCTCCCTTCCCTTTGCGTTGGGCTGATGGGAACTGGTCGAGGTTCCAGATGATCCTGAAAGAAAGACGCCGGGTCCTTGAAATCGGGCCTGCGCGTGGCGGAGTCAGCCAAAGTTAAGACGGGGGAGAGCAGTCTGACCATGTTCTGTTCACAGTGCACTTTATATAAAAAAAGAAAAGAAAAAAAAGTAGAATCCTACTGAAGACGCACTAACCTGCTCGCACACTTCGTCGGACTGTAGGCGGAAAGAGGATTGCCAAAACACACCATTCCATTTCCTTCGGGGGGGGGTGAGAGAAACATTGCGACGGTGGGCCCACCCGACCGGCAGCTGCCCCTCCCCTTCAACGGTTTCCCCTTGGGATCGCATTCTCCACCTGCTTTTTGCCTTTTATCGTGTGTTCCTCCCTCCCTCCAAACACACTTTATGGCTACTTTGGGGGGGGGTGCTGGCCGTAGGATCGCGCTTGACCGGAAAGGAAGGCCGAGTTCACCATCTGAGGTTTCAAGTCTGTAATTCAGTACTTTGTGTGTGCGTGTGCGTACGTTGTATACTTTTTTTTTTACATTTTAAAGAAGAAAAAACATTACATGGTTTTGTGCCAATGCCCATTCTTTTCTTTAGTACCAGAGACTCTTTTACAAGTACCAGTGTGGTGAAAAATTATTTGGTTATACTAGTATATTATAATAAGAGAACCTGATTAAAAAAAAATAACATTTAAACATCCTATTTAAAAAGATTATATATATATATATATATATATATATATATATATATATATATATATATATATATATATATATATATATATATATATATATATATATATATATATATATATATATATATATATATATATAATTTAAAAACCTTTTTTTTGTCATTTTGAACTTGCATGTGGTGTTAACACGTGGGGGCAGGGTGGGCAAAGGAGGGGATTTGGAATTTCGTGGCCCGGGATTGGTATTTTTCCCCCCCGTGTTCCTGTCTCGCTCTCCCGACGGCGAGGAGGAGGAGGAGGCAGAGCCTGGGTTTCTCGGAACACTTGAATTCGTTCATCTGCTGGGTGCTGACCCTCCTTATTTTAGAAGTACCTGATGGAAAATTGATTTTTCATAGCTTTCTCCTGAATAAATTGTTTGAAATTGGAATAAAATTCATTCCTTACAAAAAAAACCATCTTCTGCCCTTGTTCTCCTGTGTGCTTTTTTTTAAAAAAAATTGAGCGATTATAAGTAGTCCTTAACTTACAAAGTTCGCTTAGTGACATTTCGAAGTTACAACAGCGCTGGAAAGCGTGACTTGTGACCGTTTTTCATACTTGCGACGGTTGCAGCATCCCCATGGTCACGTGAACAAAATTCAGACACTTGGCAACTGACTCATATTTATGATGGTTGCGGTGACCCTGGTCAGGTGATCCCCTTTTGCGACCATCTGACAAGCAAAATCCGTGGGGAAGCCAGACACACTTAACAACCGTGTCACTAACTTAACTGCTGCAATGTCTCACTTAACAGCTGTGGCAAAAAGTCCTGCGGCAAAACTCACTTAACAACTGTCTCGCTTAGCACCATAAATTTTGAACTCTTGTGGTCGCAAGTCAAGGACTACCTGTAAAACTGGATGTAAATTAAATTGGGAAATAGCTTATTTACCCCAATATAGAGTTGCTCTGGGTAACAAAGTGACTGGCATACAGATTTAATAAATAAATTTTTATGATTGAGAGACACGTTGATGTATAATTGGGTGGAGGAATAATATCCTTTATTTCAGAAGGGGAGACGGGCCGCTCCCTGGCTATTCAAACACAGAATATTCGGTTGTCTTTTACCTCAGGAGGCCATATCATGCTGAAAGTGTTCCCATTTCTGCTTTTGAATTTTGGGGCTTGGTTTTCCTCATATTAGTTTAAGGAAGATAAGCTTAAACCATAAAGTAAGATTGATCCACTACAGGTAGTCCTCAACTTACAACAGTTCACTTAGTGACCGTTCAAAGTTTACAATGGCACTGAAAAAAAATGACTAGTGACTGTTTTCACACAACTGGTAGTCTCTCCATAGTCATGTGATCAAAATTCAGATGCTTGGCAACCGATTCATATTTAGGACGGTTGCATTCCCCCCCATGGATCACATGACCCCCTTTTGTGACCCCCTTACAAGCAAAGTCAATGGGGAAACCAGATTCATTAACAACCCTGTTAGTAACTTAACCGCTGCAGGGATTCACTTAACGATGGGACAAAAGGTCGTAAACGGGCAAAATTCAGTTAACAAATGTTTCACTTAGCAACAAAAAAAATTGGGCTCAATTGTAGTTGTTCAGTTGAGGACTACCCGTATTCTGTGGAGATGCTTTGAAAATAATGTGTGTCACCGGCAGGGTTAAAAATGAGCATACGACCAGTTATATCAGAACAGGTTTTGGGTTTTGTGAAACCACCCAGTGGCCTGGAGATTTCCATGACTCGGTTTAGCAGCGTACAAGGGGCTTCAACTCACATTGGCCCTCTGGTGTCTCCAGGCCTAACGGAAACATTGATTTGGACAGGAAATTGGAACAAAATTCCTCATCAATAAGTTGTCATTCTGAGCAAGATGAGGGCAAAATAGTTGAACTTGGTAAGAAGCTAGACAGGAAACTTCAAGGATGTTTTAAAAACCCAGCAAAGTTGAGGCATCCAGTGAAGTCCCATTCAGTGCCAGGACCCCAATTAGAACATTTAGACCAGGGCCTCCAACCAGGGGTGAAATGCTACTGGTTCGGGCCGGTTCGCTCGAACCGGTAGTTTAAAAAATGCTTTAAAAAAGTAAAAAAAAGTTCCGATGATTAGCTGTCACAATCAGCTGTGCCAGCGATTGTTGGAACCTTTTAACTTTTTAAAAGCATTTTTTACTACTGGTTCTGGTGAATAGGTAGTTTAAAAAATGCTTTAAAAAAGTAAAAAAAGGTTCCGACGATCACTGGCACAGCTGATTGTCACAGCTGATTGCTGAAACTTTTAAAAAACTTTTAAGCATTTTTAAGCTACCTGTTCGAGAACCGGTAGTTAAAAAATGCTTTAAAAGTTTTTTTTTTAAAGTTGGCCATGCCCACCCAGTCATGACCCCCCACCAAGCCACGCCCACAGAACCGGGAGAGGAAATTTTTGAATTTCACCACTGCTTCCAACCTTTAAGACTTGTGGACTTCCAACTCCCAGAATCCCCCAGCCAACCATGCCACCTTGGTTAAGCAGCCAATCAGGTTTTGGCGTGCATGAATCCACACAGCCTACCGCTATCAACCTGGAGGCGTCTTTATTTTTCCATGGAGCTGAAATTTCTTTCAAACTTATCCGGAGCTTCTGAAAAATCTGAATGAAGCATGTTGGCTGGGGAATTCTGGGAATTGAAGTCCATAAGTCTTAAAAGGTGAGAAAGTTGAACACTCCTGAGTTAGAGGGATGTTTTTGCATTTGCAAAAACAAAATGCACAGGTACAGTATATGTGGTACCTTGCTCAACAGTAGTAACTATGAGAGGGATCTTGGAGTCCTAGTGGACAACCATTTAAATAGGAGCCAACAGTGTGTAGCAGCTGCCAAAAAAGCCAACACAGTTCTAGGCTGCATTAACAGAGGGATAGAATCAAGATCACGTGAAATGTTAATACCACTTTATAATGCCTTGGTAAGGCCACACTTGGAATCCTGCATTCAGTTTTGGTCGCCACGATGTAAAAGGGATGTTGAGACTCTAGAAAGAGTGCAGAGAAGAGCAACAAAGATGATTAGGGGACTGGAGACTAAAACATATGAAGAACGGTTGCAGGAATTGGGTATGTCTAGTTTAATGAAAAGAAGGACTGGGGGAGACATGATAGCTGTGTTCCAATATCAGGGGTTGCCACAAAGAAGAGGGAGTCAAACTATTCTCCAAAGCTCCTGAGGGCAGAACAAGAAGCAATGGGTGGAAACTAAACGAGAGAAGCAACTTAGAACTAAGGAGAAATTTCCTGACAGAACAATTAATCCGTGGAACAGCTTGCCTCCAGAAGTTGTGAATGCTCCAACACTGGAAGTTTTTAAGAAGATGTTGGATAACTATTTGTCTGAAGTAGTGTAGGGTTTCCTGCCTAAGCAGGGGGTTGGACTGGAAGACCTCGAAGGTCCCTTCCAACTCTTATTATTATTATTATATTATATAACTCCAGCCTCTGGGGAGCCCACAATTATTCGGATTCCGCTGTTGAATGGATTTTTGTGTTGTGTTTTTTTTTAAACAACCTATTGGGGAACTCTCCTTCCTGAAAATTCCCACCGTTCTTTTAAGTCCTCCACTCTGGAACAGCGATAGGTCCTATGTGATATTGTTCTGGTAATTGGAAAAGAGCGGTCATTTCCTATTGTACGCCGCCCTGTGTACTATGGGATTGGGCGGCCTATAAGAACTTTTAATTAAATTAAATTAAATTTCATTCCTCAGGCCTAAATCTCCAACTTCAGTCATTACAGAACTTGGCTTATAGTCCCCCGATCAACCTCAACCTCTGAATCCTTCAAGGATCATCTCTTAATGACCCCATAATCCCTTGCGAGTCCCAGTGGTGGGTTGCTACCGGTTCGGCGAACTGGTAGCGGTGGAAGGTTCCGCCCACCCGCCCAGACGTCATCAAAAACGCTCCGCGCAGAAGCGTCGTGCGGACGCTCTTGTTTCTGAACCGGTAGCCAAGGTAAGTGGAACCCTTGCGGGGTGGAGTCTGGGTAACTGAATGCAGCTAGCAGAGTGTTTACTGGTCGGATGCCCTTCCTGTTGCCAATGCGGATTTTTGTTCAGCAGATATATTCTCATTGTGGCCGGAGACCTGCCTCTACCTCGGATCGAACTCGCAGCCTCCTGATTGTGAGGCGAGAGCTCCACCTCTAGGCCACCGCACCACTCTCTGAATCCTTCAAGGACGATGCCTAGAAATGGACCCACCCCTCTAATTGGGGGGGGGGGGGGTCTGACCAAGCCAGACTAAAGGGGAGCCATTAATTGCCCAAAATTGCCTATTGCTTTTTACAGTCTTGCCCAGAGCACAAAGTTAATTCTGGATTTTAATTTGGCTTCTTCGGGTATAAGCTCGCTTCCCTCCCCAGCCTTCCCTCCCACCCCCCTTTGACAATTTGCAAACTTTCCTTGCAGCACTTGAAGTCTCTAATATTATTATTTTTTTAAAGTGAAAGTCTGCTACTTAGTGCCTCTTTCCACAGTGAAAAGTCTGTAGAGATTCTCAGTCATCCAGGTTGTCCCAAAGGTGCTTTTTTTTGTCCAAGAGATGACTTTCTTGTTTATTTTTCTTTTGAGGACGTTTCCCTTCTCATCCCAGAAGCTTCTTCAGCTCTGACTGGACGGTGGGGAATGCAAGGATTTATATACTGATAAACCGTTTTTATTCTGGACTTGGCTGTGTGTCTCTTTAATTGTCCTGTCCTGTCCAGCCCACAATTAAACAAATCTTCCCAAAATATGACCTCAAATATTTATTTATTTATTTATTTACTTACTTACTTACTTACTTACTTACTTACTTACTTACTTATTTACTTACTTACTTATTTACTTACTTATTTGCTTATTTACTTACTTATTTACTTACTTATTTACTTATTTACTTACTTATTTACTTATTTATTTATTTATTTATTTATTTACTTACTTACTTATTTACTTACTTATTTACTTATTTACTTGCTTATTTACTTATTTATTTATTTATTTATTTACTTACTTACTTATTTATTTATTTATTTATTTATTTATTTACTTACTTACTTACTTACTTACTTACTTACTTACTTATTTACTTACTTATTTACTTACTTATTTACTTATTTACTTACTTATTTACTTACTTATTTACTTACTTACTTACTTACTTACTTACTTACTTACTTACTTACTTATTTATTTATTTATTTATTTATTTATTTATTTATTTATTTATTTATTTATTTATTTATTAGTGAGATTTATATACCGCCTCACAGTGCAAGCACTCTCTAAGCGGTTTACACCAGTAAGCCATGTATATTTATGTTTCCCCCAACAATCTGGGTCCTCATTTTACCTACCTCGGAAGGATGGAAGGCTGAGTCAACCTTGAGCCGGTGAGAGTTGAACCGCTGACCTGCGGATCACAGTCAGCTAAAGTGGCCTGCAGTATGTCATATATGTCATCAAATGCGTTGCTATATGGTAGTCAGGATGTCCAGACAGTCCTTGAGTTAAACAACCATCCGTTTAGTGACCGAAGTGACAACAGCACTGTAAAAAAGTGACTTAGGATCGTTTTCGCACTTAACGGCCGTTGCAGCCTCCTCGTGGTCACATGATCAAAATTCAGAGGCTCGGCAACTGGCTTGGACTTAGGACGGTTGGACCGTCCTGGGGTGACGTGATCACCATTTGTAACCTCAGCCATCTTCTGACAGGCAAAGTGAACGAGCAGGAGACCCTATACCAGTGATGGCGAACCTATGGCACGCGTGCCACAGGTGGCACGCGGAGCCATATCTGCCGGCACGTGAGCCGTTGCCTAGCTCAGCTCCAGCGCACATGTGTGCGCCGGCCAGCTGATTTTTGGCTCGCACAGAGGGTCTAAGAGAGCGTTTTCAGCTTCCGGAGGGCCTCTGGGGGGATAGGGGAGGGCGTTTTTGCCCTCCCCAGGCTCCAGGGAAGCCTCTGGAGCCTGGGGAGAGCGAAAAATGGGCCTACCGGGCCCACCAGAAGTTGGGAAATGGGCCATTTCCAGCCTCCAGAGGGCCTCCGGGAGGGCGGGGGAGGCCGTTTTCTCCCTCCCCAGGTATTGAATTATAGGTGTGGGCACTCGAGCATATGCGAAAGCGCGCGCGCCTGCACTCTCGGCACCCGAGGAAAAAAAGGTTCGCCATCACTGCCCTATACTATTTGAGACAAATGCCTGTCCAATCTCTTCTTAAAAATTTCCAGTGATGGAGCCCCATTGGGGCCAGATTTTCTGTTGCTAAGCAAGGGTTTGTTAAGTGAATCGTGCTCGATTTTACCACCTCTTTGCAGAGGTGGGTTCCTCCTGGTTCGGACCGGTTCGCTAGAACCGGTAGCGACCCGCTGGTGATGTCATGATGACATCACGGAACCGGTTTGGTCAGTGCCGGTCTGTGGGCGCCGCCATCTTTGTTTTGCATTTTTTTAAAAAAAAATTAAATTAAACTTTTTTTTCTTCTGAGCATGTGCAAAAGCCGAGTTCTGGCACTGTGCATGCGGTCACCATCTTGTTTCCGGCTTTTTTGGGGGGGGGATTTTTTTGGGATTTTTCAGCACTGCACATGTGTGCGCACGCCCACGAGGCATGGCCATGCAGCGCGGGAGGATGCAAACCGGCAGCGAGGTAAGTTAGAACCCACCCCTGCCTCTTTGCCATGGTCGTTAAGCGAATCGCCGCAGTTGTTAAGGCAATCACATGGTCATTAAGCAAATCCGGCTTCCTTCATTGATTTTGCTTGTCGGAAGCCGGATGGGAACGTCGCAAATGGCATTCACAGGACTCTACAACCGTCGTAAATACATGCCAGTTGCCAAATGTCCAAAGTCTGATCATGTGACCATAAGGATGCTACGAAGGTCATAAGGGCCGGTTGCAAGTCATTTTTTTCAGTTCTGTTGTAACTTTGAATGGTCATTAAGTGAAAGGTTGTTAAGAAATACCTGCACAATCTACTTGGTAGAACAATTAACCAGTGGAACGAATGCCTTGTCTCCAGAAGTTGTGGGTGATCCATAACCGGAGGCTTTTAAAAAGAGACTGGACAGCCCCTAATCTGAAATGGTACGGGGTCTCCTGCCCCAGCAGGGGGTTGGACTAGAAGACCTCCATGGTCCCTTCCAACTCTGTTATTCTATAAAACAATCCAGTTCTATAGAATCGGTAGCAGGAATCTTCCCCCGCTCGCCGAACCGGCAGTGATGGTCGGCTGGACACGCCCCCGAACTGGTTCTCCATCTTGTTTTACCGCCATCTTGTTTTACACTTCTGCGTATGCGCAGAAGCTATTTTTTTTGCTTCTGTGCATGCGCAGAAGCTGGGTTTTTAGCACTGCGCATGCGCGTGAAGAAGCAAACCAGCAGCGAGGTAAGCCAGAACCCACGCCTGATGCACAACCACACACACACTGCTAATCCCATTCCAGACGCTTCTGAAGTGGCCAGAAGCACAATCTTATACACCAATATCTTCGATTCTCTTGCCAAGTGTTGGTTCCTTACAACAGAGGTCTCCAACCTTGGCCACTTTAAGACTTGTGGACTTCAATTCCCAGAGCAAAGCTGGCTGAGGAATTCTGGGAGTTGAAGTCCACAAGTCTTAAAGTGGCCAAGGTTGGAGACCTCTGCCTTACAACACACCCCATTCTGTTTATCTCTGTAGCAGCCTTCATATGTCTTATGTTCTCTTGATCTCCCTGCCTTTAGTAAACATTCCACCGAGGTGCACGTGCTCCTTTCTGTATTGAAGCTCTGTATTGAGCCGAGGTGGCGCAGTGGTTAGAGGCAGGTACTGCAGGTCACTTTAGCTGACTGTGATCCGCAGGTCAGCGGTTCAAATCTCACCGGCTCAAGGTTGACTCAGCCTTCCATCCTTCCGAGGTAGGTAAAATGAGGACCCAGATTGTTGGGGAAAATATAAATATACATTGCTTAATGGTGTAAACCGCTTAGAGAGTGCTTGCGAGTTTACCAGACGGATGGCCTAGGGAACAAAGCTGTTACAGGATCTGGTAGCCCTGCTTGAACCCTCATCTCAGTGATGGCGAACCTTTTTGGGCTTGGGTGCTAAAAATGTTTGCGTGTGCGCGTGGCCACACCCATAATACAATGTCCTCCCCCTGCGCATGCGCACAACCCCCTCGCTACACCCCTCCCGCGTATGCGCACAGGCCTCACTGAAGCCTCTGGACTTCCGGTAGGTCCGTTGGGCTGTTTTTCACTCTCTCCAGGGTTCAGAAAAGCCTCATGAAACCTGTTGAGAGCGAAAAACGGCCAAAAGGGCCGTTATTCGCTGTCCCCAAGTTCAGGAAAGCTTCCTGAAGTCTGCAGAGAGCAGAAAAACGGCCAAATGGGCCAACCGGAAGTTTGTAAACGAACTTCCGGTTCGGCCGTTGGGCCATTTTTCGCCGCCCCCAGGGTTCAGGAGTCTTTCTTGAAGCCTGGGGAGAGCAAAAACAGCCGAAAAGGAGGCCAAAAATCAGCTGGCCAGCGGCCACATGCACGCTGGAGCTGACATAGGGCAATGTCTCGCGTGCCCTCAGATATGGCTCCACGTGCCACTTGTGGCACGCGTGCCATAGGTTCGCCATCACTGCCTTATCTAATCAAGGAGAGAACAAACTTGGAACTTAGCAGAAATTTCTGGACAATTAGAAAAATTAATCAATGGAACGACTTGCCTCCAGAAGTTGTGGGTGCTCCAACACTGGACAAGCATTTGTCCGAAATGGGATAGGGTCTCCTGCTTGAGTAGAGGGTTGAACTAGAAGACCCCCAAGGTCCCTTCCAACCCTGTTAATCTGTTGTTGCGGTTATTAAGTCTAGGAATAACTGCGTAACTACTAACTGGCTCGGTCTACCCAATGCGAAGAGGAAACATCCCAGTAGCTTGGGGAGTGGTGTCAAGCTAGCCACGCCCACCCAGTTGGCCACACCCACTGAGTCAACCACGCCTGCCCGGCTCCCCCAAGGTCAACCACAACCCTGATGCGGCCCTCAATGAAATTGAGTTTCACACACCTGACCTACGAGATTCCTTCCAACTTTATTATTCTGATTTCACTCTGGAATGTTGGTTTTTGAATTGGCCACCAGATGTCACTAAAGAACTATACAGTAAGTATAAAAGGTTGCAAAAAAAAACCCCTCTGTGAAGTCACTTCAAGGGTCTGTGGTGCCTTTTGATATAAACACCAGCTCTGGATTGGGTGGCATGCAATAAATGATGTCTGAGGAGTTTATTAGATTTTTTAATCCTATCTTTATTATTTTTATAAATAACTTAGTGGCAAATGTGCCTAATACTCCTTCCTCTTCCTATTTTCTCCACAACAACCACCCTCTGAGGTGGGTTGGGCTGAGACAGAGGGACTGGCCCAAGGTCACCCAGATGGTGTTTGTGCCTATGACAGGACTAGAACTCACCGTTTCCTGGTGAATTGGCCCAAAGTCACCCGCCTCTCTTTCCTGCCTAAGGCGGGACTAGAACTCACTATCTCCTGGTGAATTGGCCGAGTCACCC
This sequence comes from Diadophis punctatus similis, assembly GCA_023053685.1. Taxonomy (NCBI): domain Eukaryota; kingdom Metazoa; phylum Chordata; class Lepidosauria; order Squamata; family Dipsadidae; genus Diadophis; species Diadophis punctatus. The sequence goes on from JALIGW010000001.1 coordinate 319,380,997, forward strand.
GCCTCTCTTTCCTGCCTAAGGCGGGACTAGAACTCACTATCTCCTGGTGAATTGGCCGAGTCACCCGCCTCTCTTTCCTGCCTAAGGCGGGACTAGAACTCACTATCTCCTGGTGAATTGGCCGAGTCACCCGCCTCTCTTTCCTGCCTAAGGCGGGACTAGAACTCACTATCTCCTGGTGAATTGGCCCAAAGTCACCCGCCTCTCTTTCCTGCCTAAGGCGGGACTAGAACTCACTATCTCCTGGTGAATTGGCCCAGTCACCCGCCTCTCTTTCCTGCCTAAGGCGGGACTAGAACTCACTATCTCCTGGTGAATTGGCCCAAAGTCACCCGCCTCTCTTTCCTGCCTAAGGCGGGACTAGAACTCACTATCTCCTGGTGAATTGGCCCAGTCACCCGCCTCTCTTTCCTGCCTAAGGCGGGACTAGAACTCACTATCTCCTGGTGAATTGGCCCAGTCACCCGCCTCTCTTTCCCGCCTAAGACGGGACTAGAACTCACTATCTCCTGGTAAATTGGCCCAGTCACCCGCCTCCCTTTCCTGCCTAAGACGGGACTAGAACTCACTATCTCCTGGTGAATTGGCCCAGTCACCCGCCTCCCTTTCCTGCCTAAGACGGGACTAGAACTCACTATCTCCTGGTGAATTGGCCCAGTCACCCGCCTCTCTTTTATTTATTTATTTATTTATTTATTTATTTATTTATTTATTTATTTAGACGCTCTTATAGGCCGCCCAATCCCGTGGGACTCAGGGCGGCGTACAACATGAATAAGAAACGTACATTTTAAAAACAATAATCATAATTTAAGTTAAAAATGTAATTAAAAATATAATTAAAGAAAAAGAACATAATAAACGCAACATTCAGGGGGAATCTGATTATCCTATTCACCCCATCTGCCGGAAGAGCCATGTTTTTAAGGCTTTACGGAAGGCCAGCAGGGTGGGGATGGTCCGGATCTCTGGTGGAAGTTGGTTCCAGAGGGACGGGGCTCCCACAGAGAAGGCCTCCCCCGCGGCCCCGCCAACCGACATTGTTTGGCCGATGGGACCCGGAGGAGGCCCTCTCTGTGGGACCTAACCGGTCTTAGGGAGGTATGTGGTAGGATGCGGTCCCGTAGGTAACCTGGCCCTGAGCCATGTAGGGCTTTAAAGGTCAAAACCAACACCTTGAATTGCAACCGGAGACTAATGGGCAGCCAATGCAGCTGGCGGAGGATGGGTGTTACGTGGGTGTATCTCGGTACACCCACTACAGCTCGCGCAGCTGCATTCTGTACCAGCTGGAGTCTCCGGATGCTCTTCGAGGGTAGCCCCATGTAGAGCCCGTTACAGTAGTCTAGCCGTGAGGTGACAAGGGCATGAGTGACTGTGAGCAAAGCCTCCCTCTCCAAGTAGGGTCGCAATTGGTGCACGAGACGGATCTGTGCAAAGGTCCCCCTAGCCACAGCTGAAAGATGTTGATCCAATTTTAGCTGTGGGTCTAGGAGGACACCCAAATTGCGAACCTGTTCTGAGGGAGTCAATTTTTCTCCCCCGAGAACCAAGGAGGGACAGTCGACATAGTCCTTGGGAGGCAATATCCAGAGCCACTCAGTCTTGTCTGGGTTGAGCCTGAGTCTGTTCACTCCCATCCAGACCCTCACATCGTCCAGGCAGCGGCACATTACATCAACTGCTTCACTGAACTGACACGGGGTGGAGATGTACAACTGGGTATCATCAGCATACTGCTGATACCTCACCCCATGTCGTCGGATGATCTCGCCCAGCGGTTTCATGTAAATGTTAAACAGGATGGGCGAGAGGACCGAGCCCTGTGGCACCCCGCAAACCAGGGGCCTAGGGGCCGACCTCTGTCCTCCTGTCAACACCGACTGCGTCCTGTCAGAGAGGTAGGAGGAGAACCACCGTAAAACAGTGCCTCCCACTCTCATCTCCCCAAGACGACGCAGAAGGATACCATGGTCAATGGTATCGAAAGCCGCTGAGAGGTCAAGTAGCACCAGGATGGAGGAATAACCCCCATCCCGGGCTCGGCAGAGATCATCCATCAGCGCGACCAAAGCAGTCTCCGTACTGTAGCCGCGCCTGAAACCCGATTGAAAGGGATCCAGATAATCAGTATCCTCCAATAGCCGCAGGAGTTGGAGTGACACCACCTTCTCAACAACTTTACCCAAAAAGGGTAAGTTGGAGACTGGACGGAAGTTTTTTAAATCCGCTGGGTCCAGGGAAGGCTTCTTGAGGAGGGGCCTCACCACCGCAGCTTTTAAAGGCTGCGGGATGGATCCCTCTCTCAAAGAAGCAATAGCACTTTAGCACTTTACTTATATACCGCTTCATAGTGCCTTACAGCCCTCTCTAAGCGGTTTACAGAATTCAGCATATTGCCCCCAACAATCTGGGTCCTCATTTTACCGACCTCGGAAGGATGGAAGGCTGAGTCAACCTTGAGCCTAGTGGGATTTGAACAGCTGAACTGAACTAGCAGTCAGCCTGCAGTCACAGCATTTAACCACTGCACCACTTCAGCTCTTCAAGCGATCACAACCGCCTGGAGCCAGCCGCGTGACACCTCCCTGCTGGCAGAGACCAGCCAGGAGGGGCACGGGTCCAATAAACAGGTGGAGGCGCTCATCGCTCCTATGGCCTTGTCCACATCCTCAGGAGTGACAGGCTCAAACTCGTCCCATATAACAGGACTAAGACTCGCCCCTGTCATTTTCTGCCTAAGGCGGGACTAGAACTCATTATCTCCTGGTGAATTAGTCCAAAGTCACCCGCCTCTCTTTGCAGCCTAATGCAGGATTAGAACTCGCTGCCTCCTGGTGATTGACCCAAAGTCACTCAACTGGCCTTTCGTACCTAAGGCAGGACTAGTACTTGCTACCTCCTGGTGATTGGTCCAAGATCATCCAGCCGCCTTTTGTTCCTAAGGCAAGACTAGAACTCACTGTCTCCTGGTTTCAAACTGTGTACCCTATCCACTAGAGGCCTGTTGAACTGGCGGCCCGCGGGCTGGATGTGTCACGTGCAGCCACGCCCACTCCAGCTCTGCCACGATATGTCACGATACATCACATGACATGATCGAGTTTGACACCCGTGCACTAGACCAAACAGTGAAAACAAAACTTACGATGCAAAACTGGAATGATGGCTCCACCTCTGTTGTCCTTTCATGGCTTGCATGAAGAAAGAGGGAGCAGCCAGGGTTAAAAAAAAAGTCAAGATGTAGCCATGATGGTGCAGGGGTAAAATCCAGCAGGTTCTGACAAGTTCTGGAGAACCGGTAGTGGAAATTTGGAGTAGTTCGGAGAACCGGCAAATACCACCTCTGACTGGCCCCAGAGTGGGGAGGGAATGGAGATTTTGCAATATCCTTCCCCCAGAAGTGAGGTAGGAAGGGGGATTTTGCAGTATCCTTCCCCAGGAGCGGGGAGGGAAGGGAGATTTTGCAGTATCCTTCCCCTGGAGTGGGGAGGGAATGGGGATTTTGCAGTATCCTTCCCCTGGAGTGGGGAGGGAATGGGGATTCTGTAGTATCCTTCCCTTGGAGTGGGGAGGGAATGGGGATTTTGCAATATACTTCCCCTGGAGTGGGGAGGGAATGGGGATTTTGCAGTATCCTTCCCCTGGAGTGGGGAGGGAATGGAGATTTTGCAGTATCCTTCCCCTGAAGTGGGGAGGGAATGGGGATTTTGCAGTATCCTTCCCCTGGAGTGGGGAGGGAATGGGGATTTTGCAGTATCCTTCCCCCATGAGTGGGAAGGGAATGGGGATTCTGTAGTATCCTTCCCCTGGAGTGGGAAGGGAATGGGGATTTTGCAATATCCTTCCCCTGGAGTGGGGAGGGAATGGGGATTTTGCAGTATCCTTCCCCTGGAGTGGGGAGGGAATGGAGATTTTGTAGTATCCTTCCCCTGGAGTGGGGAGGGAATGGGGATTCTGTAGTATCCTTCCCCTGGAGTGGGGAGGGAATGGGGATTTTGCAATATACTTCCCCTGGAGTGGGGAGGGAATGGGGATTTTGCAGTATACTTCCCCTGGAGTGGGGAGGGAATGGAGATTTTGCAGTATCCTTCCCCTGAAGTGGGGAGGGAATGGGGATTTTGCAGTATCCTTCCCCTGGAGTGGGGAGGGAATGGGGATTTTGCAGTATCCTTCCCCCAGGAGTGGGGAGGGAATGGAGATTTTGCAGTATCCTTCCCCTGGAGTGGGGAGGGAAGGGAGATTTTGCAGTATCCTTCCCCTGGAGTGGGGAGGGAATGGAGATTTTGCAGTATCCTTCCCCTGGAGTGGGGAGGGAATGGGGATTTTGCAGTATCCTTCCCCTGGAGTGGGGAGGGAAGGGAGATTTTGCAGTATCCTTCCCCTGGAGTGGGGAGGGAAGGGAGATTTTGCAGTATCCTTCCCCTGGAGTGGGGAGGGAATGGGGATTTTGCAGTATCCTTCCCCTGGAGTGGGGAGGGAAGGGAGATTTTGCAGTATCCTTCCCCTGGAGTGGGGAGGGAATGGAGATTTTGCAGTATCCTTCCCTTGGAGTGGGGAGGAAATGGGGATTTTGCAGTATCCTTCCCCTGGAGTGGGGAGGGAAGGGAGATTTTGCAGTATCCTTTCCCTGGAGTGGGAAGGGAAGGGAGATTTTGTAGTATCCTTCCCCTGGAGTGGGGAGGGAATGGGGATTCTTTAGCATCCTTCCCCTGGAGTGGGGAGTGAATAGGGATTTTGCAGTATCCTTCCCCTGGAGTGGGGAGGGAATGGGGATTTTGCAATATCCTTCCCCTGGAGTGGGGAGGGAATGGGGATTTTGCAGTATCCTTCCCCTGGAGTGGGGAGGGAATGGGGATTCTGTAGCATCCTTCCCCTGGAGTGGGGAGGGAATAGGGATTTTGCAGTATCCTTCCCCCAGGAGTAGGGAAGCAATGGGGATTTTGCAGTATCCTTCCCCTGGAGTGGGGAGGGAATGGAGATCTTACAGTATCCTTCCCCTGCCACGCCCACCAAGCCACGCCCACAGAACTAGTAGTTTAAAAAAATGGATTTCACCACTCGGCAGGAGGTATGATCTGGAGGGATAGCTTCAACCAGGACAATGACTAGATAAAAGAAACCTGAGATTGGGGCAGAACTGCGATAATACTTTCAGCACCATCCAACATCCATATCTGCCTATCCCAGGTCCTTAGGAAGGACTTGATAGGTGGAGAAAAAGGCCAAACCCAGTCTCAACATCTGGCTGACTGTGTGACGAATAATAACATAATCCATACTTCTGTCTGAATAGCATTCAGTGGTTGGAGGTCAAGAAAATTCATATTTGGCTTAGCTTTATAATAAATATATTTTATACTTCTCCAGCTTTTGGGAACCAGCTTTTGGCTTAGAGAGGATTTATCTAAGGGTGCTATTTGTGTATACGCACACATACACAAAGACATATACACCGAGGCACACTTTTGGAAATATGGATTTAAATTCTTCATTTGAAAAGATGAACAGGCATAAATGAAAGCATCTGGCTTGGTCTTCCTTTAAACATGAATGTGATTGAGTTGTTTTATAAGCTAAATGCAAGACCCAGGCTTAGGGACTGTGATCGGCATCAGGTGTGAACCACGGTTTAGGCAACCAACCATGTTTTTTTTTTTTTTTTAAAAAAAAAATCCTAGCTTTGCAATTCAGCCATTTGATGGCTGGATCCAGTGCCGTGTTTTGCATGCCTTCTTTTGAGGGATGCAAATTGAGGGACCTTGACAGACTCGAATACTGGGCCCAAACCAATAAAATGAAATTTAACCCAGAGAAAAGTAAAATTCTGCACCTAGGCAAGAAGAATCAAAAATACACATACAAACTGGGCGAAACCACACTCAATAGCAGCGATTGCGAGAGGGATCTCGGAGTCCTGGTAGACAGCCAACTAAATATGAGCCAGCAGTGTGTAGCAGCAGCCAAAAAGGCCAACGCAGTCCTGAGCTGCATAAATAGAGGGATACAATCAAGGACCAGAGAGGTACTAGTACCACTCTATAAAGCCTTGGTCAGACCACACCTAGAGTACTGCATCCAGTTTTGGTCACCACAGTACAAAAAAGACATTGAAACCCTAGAGAAAGTGCAGAAGAGAGCAACCAGGATGATAAAGGGTCTGGAAAATAAAACATACAAAGAGCGGTTGCAGGAACTGAGCTTGGCCAGTCTGGCGAAGAGAAGGACCAGGGGTGACATGATAGCAATGTTCCAATACTTGAGGGGTTGCCACAGAGAGGAGGGGGTCAGGCTGTTCTCTATGGCACCAGAAAGACAAACAAGGAATAACGGATGGAAGCTGACCAAGGAGAGATTCAACCTGGAAGTGAGGAGAAACTTTCTGACAGTGAGAGCGATCAACCAGTGGAACAGCTTGCCAGCAGAGGTCGTGAGAACCCCAACACTTGCGACCTTCAAGGAGAGACTGGACTGCCATCTGTCTCAAATGGTGTAGGAACTCCTGCTTGAGCAGGGGGTTGGACTAGATGACCTACAAGGTCCCTTCCAACTCTAATAATAAATCTAAATCTAAATCTAAATAATATATCTTGAAAAGGCAGGGTGGTGCAATCTTGTCACAACATTGTCCAGCCGTTTGATCAGTTTGCAACCTGAAGTGTAGAAATTATGAACACTATAAATCCTCCACAATTACAAACTGTAGATGACAAACATAATCACAGCCTCACCCTTGGCGGTGGTGATGAAATAATTGCAGCCACAGATAAATTCCTCGGAATTGTGCTCTAAAAATTGGAGTGGGTGTATGTTGATATTATAAGTGGGTGAAAATTTAGGTGCGTCTTATAAACCGAATACGGGCATTTTTGCCTTCCCGAACCCTCCGTGTGTTGTGTTTTCGCCCACCCCGGCCCCCAGAAGCTCTGCAGGCCAAAACGGGCATGTTTTTGGCAAAAACGGGCCATGCGGGGCACTGCAGGGTGGTTCTGGGGGCCTGGGAGGGCAAAAATCCGACGCGCGGAGGCCAAAAACTATTTTTTTCTTGTTTTTCTCCTGTAAATTTAGGTGCGTCTTATAGTCTGAAAAATACGGTATTTTCCAAAGTACCAAAAGGCAAAAAGAGAAACAATGGTTGCAAACTAACCAAGGAGAGAAGCAACCTGGAATTAAGGAGAAATTTCCTGACAGTGAGAACAATCAACCAGTGGAACAGCTTGCCACCAGAAGGTGTGGGTGCTCCATCACTGGAGACTTTCAAAAAGAGAATGGACAAACATCTGTCTGAAATGGTATAGAGTCCCCTGCTCGAGCAGGGGGTTGGACTAGAAGACCTCGGAGGTCCCTTCCAACTTTATTATTCTATGTTCAATTATGACCACAATTAAGACTAGAATTTCAAGTGCTAAGCAAGGAAGACTCTAAGTGAGTTGTGTCTGATTTTACGACCGTTTTCACCACGGTTGTTAAGAAAATCACTGCAGTTGTTAAGTAAATCGTGCAGTGCTCAGCGAACAGAAGGACCAGGGGAGACATGATAGCAGGGTTCCAATACTTGAGGGGATGCCACAGAGAGGAGGGGGTCAGGTTGTTCTCTATGGCACCAGAAAGCCAAACAAGGAATAACGGATGGAAGCTGACCAAGGAGAGATTCAACCTGGAAGTGAGGAGAAACTTTCTGACGGTGAGAGCGATCAACCAGTGGAACAGCTTGCCAGCGGAGGTTGTGAGAGCCCCAACACTTGCGACCTTCAAGGAGAGACTGGACTGCCATCTGTCTCAAAGGGTGTAGGAACTCCTGCTTGAGCAGGGGGTTGGACTAGATGACCTACAGGATCCCTTCCAACTCTAATAATAAATCTAAATCTAAATTCTGCTTCCCCCTTTGACTTTGCTTGTTGGGGCTCAGCTGGGAAGGTTGAAAATGGGGATCACGTCACCCCAGGATCCTGCAACAGTAAAAAAATACATGCTGGTTGCCAAGACTTGAATTTTGAACACATGACCATGGGAATGCTGTAACAGTTGTAAGTGTGAAAATTGGTCATACGCAGTAGTGGGTTCCTACCGGTGCGCTCTCCGCCTTTCTTCGCCGCCGAGCCGAAGACGCTGGCGGCGTTTGTGGCGCGGGGCTTCCCCCGCCCGCTTTCCCGGGATGGCGGGGGCAAATGGCGGCATCCCGGCGTCCCGGGAAAGCGGGCGGGGGAAGCCCCGCGCCGCAAACGGCGCCAGCTTCTTCGGCTCGGCGGCGAAGAAAGGCGGAGAGCGCACCGGTAGGAACCCACTACTGGTCAGACTCATACGTCACTTTTTCCAGTGTTGTTAATGTCTTTGTAATTACTTGTAGTTATTTGTAGTTATTTGTAGTTATTTGTAACTTCACTTATGCATAACTGGCTAGGATTACTTGTAGTTATTTGTAACTTCATTTATGCATAACTGGCTAGGAATTCTGGGAATTGAAGTCTACACACCTTAAAGTTGGCTGGGTATTTCTAGGAGTTGATGTCCATCACCTTAAAGTTTCTAAGGTTGAGAAATACTAGTCTATGTGCCAGCTGAGGAATGCTGGGAGTTGAAATCCACAAAATGCTGGCTGAGGAATGCTGGGAGTTGAAGTCCACAAAATGCTGGCTGAGGAATGCTGGGAGTTGAAGTCCACAAAATGCTGGCTGAGGAATGCTGGGAGTTGAAATCCACAAAATGCTGGCTGAGGAATGCTGGGAGTTGAAGTCCACAAAATGCTGGCTGAGGAATGCTGAGAGTTGAAGTCCACAAAATGCTGGCTGAGGAATGCTGAGAGTTGAAGTCCACAAAATGCTGGCTGAGGAATGCTGGGAGTTGAAGTCCACAAAATGCTGGCTGAGGAATGCTGGGAGTTGAAGTCCACAAAATGCTGGCTGAGGAATGCTGAGAGTTGAAGTCCACAAAATGCTGGCTGAGGAATGCTGAGAGTTGAAGTCCACAAAATGCTGGCTGAGGAATGCTGAGAGTTGAAGTCCACAAAATGCTGGCTGAGGAATGCTGGGAGTTGAAGTCCACAAAATGCTGGCTGAGGAATGCTGGGAGTTGAAGTCCACAAAATGCTGGCTGAGGAATGCTGGGAGTTGAAGTCCACAAAATGCTGGCTGAGGAATGCTGGGAGTTGAAATCCACAAAATGCTGGCTGAGGAATGCTGGGAGTTGAAATCCACAAAATGCTGGCTGAGGAATGCTGGGAGTTGAAGTCCACAAAATGCTGGCTGAGGAATGCTGGGAGTTGAAGTCCACAAAATGCTGGCTGAGGAATGCTGGGAGTTGAAGTCCACAAAATGCTGGCTGAGGAATGCTGGGAGTTGAAGTCCACAAAATGCTGGCTGAGGAATGCTGGGAGTTGAAATCCACAAAATGCTGGCTGAGGAATGCTGGGAGTTGAAGTCCACAAAATGCTGGCTGAGGAATGCTGGGAGTTGAAGTCCACAAAATGCTGGCTGAGGAATGCTGAGAGTTGAAGTCCACAAAATGCTGGCTGAGGAATGCTGGGAGTTGAAATCCACAAAATGCTGGCTGAGGAATGCTGAGAGTTGAAGTCCACAAAATGCTGGCTGAGGAATGCTGGGAGTTGAAGTCCACAAAATGCTGGCTGAGGAATGCTGGGAGTTGAAGTCCACAAAATGCTGGCTGAGGAATGCTGGGAGTTGAAGTCCACAAAATGCTGGCTGAGGAATGCTGGGAGTTGAAGTCCACAAAATGCTGGCTGAGGAATGCTGGGAGTTGAAGTCCACAAAATGCTGGCTGAGGAATGCTGGGAGTTGAAGTCCACAAAATGCTGGCTGAGGAATGCTGGGAGTTGAAATCCACAAAATGCTGGCTGAGGAATGCTGGGAGTTGAAATCCACAAAATGCTGGCTGAGGAATGCTGGGAGTTGAAGTCCACAAAATGCTGGCTGAGGAATGCTGGGAGTTGAAGTCCACAAAATGCTGGCTGAGGAATGCTGGGAGTTGAAGTCCACAAAATGCTGGCTGAGGAATGCTGGGAGTTGAAGTCCACAAAATGCTGGCTGAGGAATGCTGGGAGTCGAAATCCACAAAATGCTGGCTGAGGAATGCTGGGAGTTGAAGTCCACAAAATGCTGGCTGAGGAATGCTGGGAGTTGAAGTCCACAAAATGCTGGCTGAGGAATGCTGAGAGTTGAAGTCCACAAAATGCTGGCTGAGGAATGCTGGGAGTTGAAATCCACAAAATGCTGGCTGAGGAATGCTGAGAGTTGAAGTCCACAAAATGCTGGCTGAGGAATGCTGGGAGTTGAAGTCCACAAAATGCTGGCTGAGGAATGCTGGGAGTTGAAGTCCACAAAATGCTGGCTGAGGAATGCTGGGAGTTGAAATCCACAAAATGCTGGCTGAGGAATGCTGAGAGTTGAAATCCACAAAATGCTGGCTGAGGAATGCTGGGAGTTGAAATCCACAAAATGCTGGCTGAGGAATGCTGGGAGTTGAAGTCCACAAAATGCTGGCTGAGGAATGCTGGGAGTTGAAGTCCACAAAATGCTGGCTGAGGAATGCTGGGAGTTGAAGTCCACAAAATGCTGGCTGAGGAATGCTGGGAGTTGAAGTCCACAAAATGCTGGCTGAGGAATGCTGGGAGTTGAAATCCACAAAATGCTGGCTGAGGAATGCTGGGAGTTGAAATCCACAAAATGCTGGCTGAGGAATGCTGGGAGTTGAAGTCCACAAAATGCTGGCTGAGGAATGCTGGGAGTTGAAGTCCACAAAATGCTGGCTGAGGAATGCTGGGAGTTGAAGTCCACAAAATGCTGGCTGAGGAATGCTGGGAGTTGAAGTCCACAAAATGCTGGCTGAGGAATGCTGGGAGTTGAAATCCACAAAATGCTGGCTGAGGAATGCTGAGAGTTGAAGTCCACAAAATGCTGGCTGAGGAATGCTGGGAGTTGAAGTCCACAAAATGCTGGCTGAGGAATGCTGGGAGTTGAAGTCCACAAAATGCTGGCTGAGGAATGCTGGGAGTTGAAGTCCACAAAATGCTGGCTGAGGAATGCTGGGAGTTGAAATCCACAAAATGCTGGCTGAGGAATGCTGGGAGTTGAAGTCCACAAAATGCTGGCTGAGGAATGCTGGGAGTTGAAGTCCACAAAATGCTGGCTGAGGAATGCTGGGAGTTGAAGTCCACAAAATGCTGGCTGAGGAATGCTGGGAGTTGAAATCCACAAAATGCTGGCTGAGGAATGCTGGGAGTTGAAATCCACAAAATGCTGGCTGAGGAATGCTGGGAGTTGAAGTCCACAAAATGCTGGCTGAGGAATGCTGGGAGTTGAAGTCCACAAAATGCTGGCTGAGGAATGCTGAGAGTTGAAGTCCACAAAATGCTGGCTGAGGAATGCTGGGAGTTGAAATCCACAAAATGCTGGCTGAGGAATGCTGGGAGTTGAAATCCACAAAATGCTGGCTGAGGAATGCTGGGAGTTGAAATCCACAAAATGCTGGCTGAGGAATGCTGGGAGTTGAAGTCCACAAAATGCTGGCTGAGGAATGCTGGGAGTTGAAGTCCACAAAATGCTGGCTGAGGAATGCTGGGAGTTGAAATCCACAAAATGCTGGCTGAGGAATGCTGGGAGTTGAAGTCCACAAAATGCTGGCTGAGGAATGCTGGGAGTTGAAGTCCACAAAATGCTGGCTGAGGAATGCTGGGAGTTGAAGTCCACAAAATGCTGGCTGAGGAATGCTGGGAGTTGAAATCCACAAAATGCTGGCTGAGGAATGCTGGGAGTTGAAGTCCACAAAATGCTGGCTGAGGAATGCTGGGAGTTGAAATCCACAAAATGCTGGCTGAGGAATGCTGGGAGTTGAAATCCACAAAATGCTGGCTGAGGAATGCTGAGAGTTGAAGTCCACAAAATGCTGGCTGAGGAATGCTGGGAGTTGAAGTCCACAAAATGCTGGCTGAGGAATGCTGGGAGTTGAAGTCCACAAAATGCTGGCTGAGGAATGCTGAGAGTTGAAGTCCACAAAATGCTGGCTGAGGAATGCTGGGAGTTGAAGTCCACAAAATGCTGGCTGAGGAATGCTGGGAGTTGAAATCCACAAAATGCTGGCTGAGGAATGCTGAGAGTTGAAGTCCACAAAATGCTGGCTGAGGAATGCTGGGAGTTGAAGTCCACAAAATGCTGGCTAAGGAATGCTGGGAGTTGAAGTCCACAAAATGCTGGCTGAGGAATGCTGGGAGTTGAAGTCCACAAAATGCTGGCTGAGGAATGCTGGGAGTTGGTGAGGAATGCTGGGAGTTGAAGTCCACAAAATGCTGGCTGAGGAATGCTGGGAGTTGAAGTCCACAAAATGCTGGCTGAGGAATGCTGGGAGTTGAAGTCCACAAAATGCTGGCTGAGGAATGCTGAGAGTTGAAGTCCACAAAATGCTGGCTGAGGAATGCTGAGAGTTGAAGTCCACAAAATGCTGGCTGAGGAATGCTGAGAGTTGAAGTCCACAAAATGCTGGCTGAGGAATGCTGGGAGTTGAAGTCCACAAAATGCTGGCTGAGGAATGCTGGGAGTTGAAGTCCACAAAATGCTGGCTGAGGAATGCTGGGAGTTGAAGTCCACAAAATGCTGGCTGAGGAATGCTGGGAGTTGAAATCCACAAAATGCTGGCTGAGGAATGCTGGGAGTTGAAGTCCACAAAATGCTGGCTGAGGAATGCTGAGAGTTGAAGTCCACAAAATGCTGGCTGAGGAATGCTGAGAGTTGAAGTCCACAAAATGCTGGCTGAGGAATGCTGGGAGTTGAAGTCCACAAAATGCTGGCTGAGGAATGCTGGGAGTTGAAGTCCACAAAATGCTGGCTGAGGAATGCTGGGAGTTGAAGTCCACAAAATGCTGGCTGAGGAATGCTGGGAGTTGAAGTCCACAAAATGCTGGCTGAGGAATGCTGGGAGTTGAAGTCCACAAAATGCTGGCTGAGGAATGCTGGGAGTTGAAGTCCACAAAATGCTGGCTGAGGAATGCTGGGAGTTGAAGTCCACAAAATGCTGGCTGAGGAATGCTGGGAGTTGAAGTCCACAAAATGCTGGCTAAGGAATGCTGGGAGTTGAAGTCCACAAAATGCTGGCTGAGGAATGCTGGGAGTTGAAGTCCACAAAATGCTGGCTGAGGAATGCTGGGAGTTGGTGAGGAATGCTGGGAGTTGAAGTCCACAAAATGCTGGCTGAGGAATGCTGGGAGTTGAAGTCCACAAAATGCTGGCTGAGGAATGCTGGGAGTTGAAATCCACAAAATGCTGGCTGAGGAATGCTGAGAGTTGAAGTCCACAAAATGCTGGCTGAGGAATGCTGGGAGTTGAAGTCCACAAAATGCTGGCTGAGGAATGCTGGGAGTTGAAGTCCACAAAATGCTGGCTGAGGAATGCTGGGAGTTGAAGTCCACAAAATGCTGGCTGAGGAATGCTGGGAGTTGAAGTCCACAAAATGCTGGCTGAGGAATGCTGGGAGTTGAAGTCCACAAAATGCTGGCTGAGGAATGCTGGGAGTTGAAGTCCACAAAATGCTGGCTAAGGAATGCTGGGAGTTGAAGTCCACAAAATGCTGGCTGAGGAATGCTGGGAGTTGGTGAGGAATGCTGGGAGTTGAAGTCCACAAAATGCTGGCTGAGGAATGCTGGGAGTTGAAGTCCACACATCTTAAAGGGAACAACAAGGTTGAGAAACACTGGTCTAGAGGCTGGCTGGGGAATTCTGGGAATTGAAGTCCCCAAGTCATCCAGACACCAAGGTTGAGAAACACTGAACTTGAGGACAGCCAGAGCTAAATCTAACCAATACATAAACAGATTTTAAAAAGGGAGCGATTAATAAAGCAAATTGTATTATAGTCACATAATGTATTTAAATATATTTGATGATAATGATGACAAAGTTAGCCAGTCAGTCATGTCCGACTCTTGGCGATTCTATGGGCCAGGTCTCTCCACATCTTCTGATCTTGGACTACTTTAAATACAGGTAGTCCTCAACTTACGACTGCAATTGAGCCCAAAATTTATGTTGCTAAGTGAGACATTTGTTAAGTGAGTTTTGCCCCATTTTTACGACTTTTCTTGGCACAGTTGTTAAGTGAATCATTGCAGTTGTTAAGTTAGTAACTCGGTTGTTAAGTGAATCTGGCTTCCCCCTTGACTTTGCTTGTCAGAAGGTCGCAAAAGGGGATCACTTGACTCCTGGATGCTGCGACCGTCATAAATATGAACCAGTTACCAAGCATCTGAATTTTGATCACCTGACCAAGGGGAACGTTGCGACGGTTGTAAGTGTGAAAAACGGACATAAGTTACCTTTTTCAGTGCCGTTCCAACTTTGAACGGTCACTAAATGAACTGCATATTTATGGACTACCTGCCTATTTACATTATTGAAAGCAAATGATATATTGGAGTCATTTTTCTCTCCCAAAGGAAGATGTGATCCCTGCAATTCCATTGCACTGTTTTAGATATATATATAGAGGGGCAGGGGGAAAAAACATTACTGCAGGACCTGGACATATATAGGCAAAAAATTACGAGTCCGTCTCCAGTTTACAGGCCGAGGTTACAAGCGGTGATTGGCTCTGTAAATGCTTTTAAGATGAATTGCAGCCTCGGGAAGGAATGTTTTAAGTACATTGTCAGCTTCGGAGGTTTGTAGAAAAATAAACGTTAAAAGTAGGGAAGGAGAGAGAGGAGGCGTTCGGGATTAAAATTTGCGGTCGTCGGAGGAAGCTAAGAAAAGCAGAGAAAATGCAACTGTTTTTGCTCATGGTATAGAACATAGAATAACAGAGTTGAGAGAGACCTTGGAGGTCTTCTAGTCCAACCCCCTGCTTGAGCAGGAGACCCTATCCCATTTCAGATAAACGGCGGTCCAGTCTCTTCGTAAAAACCTCCAGTGTTGGAGCACCCACAACTCCTGGAGGCAAGCAGTTCCACTGGTTAATTGTTCTGACGGTTAGGAAATTTCTCCTTTAGTTCTAGGTTGCTTCTCTCCTTGGTTAGTTTCTGTGGGAAGAAATATCCATCTGGTTCAGTTCCAGGTGGGGAGAAAGGCACTGGAGACAAAATGGAGGCTGGAGGCTGATTGGAAAGGGGGTCCATTTATTGATGAACAGGACCACATGTTTGTAGTTCTGGTGCAGCTGACCACATGAGCAGGGGTGAATTCCTCTGAAGTCTGCTACCGGTTCGCTTCCCGCATGCTTTGTGTGCACATGCGCGCCACAGGCAGTAAATCCTGCTTTCTAGCTAATTTATTTATTTATTTATTTATTTATTTATTTATTTATTTATTTATTTATTTATTTATTTATTTATTTATTTATTTATTTATTTATTTATTTATTTATTTATTTATTTATTTATTTATTTATTTATTTATTTATTTATGAGATTTATATACCTCCTCACAGTTCAAGCACTCTCTAAGCGGTTTACACCAGTAAGCAATGTATATTTATATTGCCCCCAACAATCTGGGTCCTCATTTTACCTACCTCGGAAGGATGGAAGGCTGAGTCAACCTTGAGCCGGTGAGATTTGAACCGCTGACCTGCGGATCACAGTCAGCTAAAGTGACCTGCAGTAGTGCCTCTAACCGCTGCGCCACCTCGGCTCTTAATCTAAATCATGCGGCACAGCTGATTGTCGCACAGCTGATCGTTGGATATACCTGTTCGCCTGAATTGGTAGAATTTTTTACTACCGGTTCGGGCGAACCGGTCCAAACCAGTAGCATTTCACCTCTGGAGTTGAGAGTGAGGAGTATTTATACCTTCTCTTGGGCTTTGCACTTGAACTTCCTGTTCCTGTTCAAGAACATGTATTCTATTGGCTGTTGTCAGACTCCCATGAGGCCATGTACAAATCCTAGGAGTTTGTCTGAGCTACGTTTGGTTGAAGTTTGGACTGCTGGGGGCGATGCAACTGAGATGATGCAGTGAAGGCGCTTTGGGCAATTCCTATTGTGGCTGAGGGCTAATCCTACCTTTGGTGGATCTTGGGTGAGGGTATTTGCTTATGAATGGAGCTAGCTATCTCTTTATCTCTTAAGTGCTGACATCTACTTAGGGCTATTAAGAAAAGGCGGGGGCTGCTTTCTCCCTCTAAAAAAACCAGGTTTCTCCATTTCTCATCCAGGGAAATATAATATTTTGCCTTTTTAATATTTCTCAAAATATTTCATTCTTCTAGGAGAGAGGTGGGTGCTAACGTTCAACATTTCCATCCGTTGCTTCTTGTTCTGCCTTCTGGTGCTTTGAAAAAATAGGTTGACCCCCTCTTCTTTGGGGCAGCCCCTCAAATATTGGAACGGCTGAATAATTCAAAGGATTCCTGCCTTCCCTAGATAAAGATGTGGGTGGCCAGAGCTGGGGCTGGCTGCCAGCCCTGCTTTTGGGAACCTAGATGCTTGTGACAAATTGCAGATCCTGGTTTCCTCGGTGGTCTTCTGTGCTCTGTTCTCCGCTTTGCCGTTGTCCATCAAGAATGCCAGTTCTCTAAACATTCTCTTTATAAACATCCTGAAAGAAGACCAGCGGCCCACGTGGAGATTAAATGGGTAACTTCCAGCCCGGCTCCTTTTTTTGCATCAAGAAGAAATATCTCTCCAGTTTTGCGTTAACGGAAGGCTGGTTTGAGAAGATGTTGGCTATCTCTTCAGGTGTGGAGAGGGGCTTTGACCTCTTTTCTTTCCTGGCTGTGGGGGATGGTCGGCTGTCATTTTTGCTCTCTACGGTGGAAATGTTTGAGTTTTAGCTTCCTTCGGATCTAAGTTGCCTGGAAAACTGCTGCAATCCAAAATACTTAATAGAATAGAATAGAATAGAATAGAATAGAATAGAATAGAATAATAGAATAGAATAGAATAGAATAGAATAGAATAGAATAGAATAGAATAGAATAGAATAGAATAGAATAGATGGAAAGGATAAAATTAGAATTAGAATTAGAATTAGAATTAGAATTAGAAATAGAATAGAATAGAATAGAATAGAATAGAATAGAATAGAATAGAATAGAATAGAATAGAATAGAATAGAATAGAATAGAATAGAATAGAATAACAGAGTTGGAAGGGACCTTGGAGGTCTTCTAGTCTAGTTTACCTCCGAGACCGGCTTCTCCAACATACCTCCCTAAGACCGATTAGAGCCCACAGAGTTGGTCTCCTGGTGGTCCCGTCAGCCAAACAATGTCGGCTGGCGGGCCCACGAATGAGGGCCTTCTCTGTGGCAGCACCGGCTCTCTGGAATACACTAACACCACCACCCCCGAGATCCGCATTATTCCCACCCTGCCAGCCTTCAGAAAAGCATTAAAAACATGGCTTTGTCGACAGGCCTGGGGCGAATGATTTTAATACAACACCGATCACTCTTGGCCCCATGAATGATTTATTGTATGGGTTTTTAAATTGTGGTTTTTAATGTTTTTTAATGTTTTAATATCTATTGTTTTAATGCTTTTTATATTTGTTGTTGCATGTGAATTTTTACTGTTGTGAGCCGCCCAGAGTCTCTGTGGAGTGGACGGCATACAAGTGCGAATAATAAATAAATAAAATAAATAAATAAATAAATAAACCCCCTGCTTAGGCAGGAAACCCTACACCACTTCAGACAAATGGTTATCCAACATCTTGTTTAAAACTTCCAGTGTTGGAGCATTCACAACTTCTGGAGGCAAGCTGTTCCTCTGGTTAATTGTTCTAATTGTTTAGGAAATTTCTCCTTAGTTCTAAGTTGCTTCTCTCCTTGATTAGTTTCCACCCATTGCTTCTTGTTCTACCCTCAGGTGCTTTGAAGAATAGCTTGACTCCCTCTTCTTTGTGGCAACCCCTGAGATATTGGAACACTGCTATCATGTCTCCCCTAGTCCTTCTTTTCATTAAACTACTAGACATATTCAATTCCAGCAACTATTCTTCATATGTTTTAGCCTCCAGTCCCCTAATCATCTTTGTTGCTTCTCCATAGCTGTTGAAAAACGGGCAGAGTGAATTTGAATGTCAGTTTGAACTCGGCTTGTTTAAGCCAGAGGCTCTTGGACTTTCCCAGATGTACACACAAAGACACAAAGATTGGGTACCTCTTTCCCATTATCAGACTGATCCTTGCAAGACGGAAGGGATCTTCTGAATATTACACTTTGAAGATAGTTCCCATCGGGTTTGCGCTCAAGATATTTCAAGGGTACCTGTTTCTCGGCCTTGGCAACTTTAAGATAGGTGGACTTCAATTCCCAGAATCCCACAGGCAGCATTTGTGGACTTCAACTCCCAGAATTCTTCAGACAACATTCTTTAGCTGGCAAGAAGTTCAGTGTATCAGCTCCATTTCACTTTAACATGTCCAAGCGTCCATAGATAAGATCAGAGGTGGTATTCAGCTGGTTCGGGCCGGTTTGGGCCGGTTTGGGTGAACCGGTAGTAGTGACCTGCGGGTGGGGCCTGCCCACTCTGCCCACCCAATCCGGCGCTATGCCGTCCTTTTTAGCCATGTTTTCAAGCCGCGTGCATGCGTGCAAGCCCTGTGCGTGAACAAAGCGCATGCGCAGAAGGCCGCGTGCATGCACGGAAGGCGCATGCGTGCAACCAAAGTGAGCACTCACATTTTTGGTGCTGGGCGAACCAGGTAGGGAAATTATGTGAATCCCACCTCTGGATAAGTTAAGATGATAGTATGGTATGGTATGGTATGGTATGGTATGGTATGGTATGGTATGGTATGGTATGGTATGGTATGGTATGGTATGGTATGGTATGGTATGGTATGGTATGGTATGGTATGGTATGGTAGGAGATGAGATGGTAAGGTATGGTACGGTAAGGTAAGGTAAGGTAAGAAAATTTTGGACTGTGCAGCGATGAATAGATTGACAATGAAAATTAAAGATAAGGTGATTCCGGTGGCGCCGCGAGCCTCGCTGGACGCTCTTTATGGGCACCCAATCCCAGGCTCCGTAAAAGCCGCCAGATAAGCCACATTAGCTGTCTGGTGGCTTGGAAACTCCTGTCCCGGGCAAAGGGAGGGGAGAAGAGCAGATGGGCAGAGGTAGAGCCCCCCTAACACCCCAGAAGAAGTTCTGGGGTGCGAAGGGTCAGGGCTCCCTTGAAGCCTGTCATCAGCTCCGGACCTGGAATGCCTCCGCTTATTTTTAGCGGAGCAAGAAGCTGCAACCATCTCTGCTGGTAACAAATGATTTTAACATTCTAAACAATGTAGCAGACGGAACATACCAGGAGAATCTAACAGCAAGTATTTTTACTTAACTCCGGTGATGTCTTTTGGATTTTCTAGAAGTAACAAAGTAGCTAAAGATGGCGCTTGGAATTTCAAAGGGCGTGGAGAAAGTGAAAGCTACTGAAAGCTAGTGAGAGTTCTGTTTCTTAACAGACGCTTGTAAGAAATCTCTCTTATTTCCTACTCTTTACTTTGATGGACTTTGTTTTTGGTTTTCTAATAAATATATAAGAATTAATACAAATTGAAGATGTCTTTAAAACTGGCAAAGACTGTTCCTTTTAAAGGAATAGAAAAAGTTGAAAATCTCTCTACTCATATTGTCAATCTGCAAGATTTCCCCCCCCCCCAACACAGACTTTTATGTTTGAGAAGTGGCAGCAAGCCATGAAAGAAATGCAGAAGGAAATTGCTTTAGCAGTTAATAAAAAAATTAAAGAAATCAATGGAAAAATTACTGAAATTAATGGAAAAATACAAGCTGTCTCAGAGGAATTTTCATCTCAGACTCAACAAACCAGAGATAATGTGGAAACTGCACTTAAAACTGTGGTATCTAACATGGAATTATTGAAACAAGATGTGGCTGATATTAAACAGACTACGGTGACTTTGGGTGAAAAAGTAACTGAGATGCAGAAAAAAATTGAAGGAACTGAGGCAGAACTAATGATGGTTCAATATAAAGATATGCAATTTGCTTTACGCCTAAGGGGGGTAAAAGAAAACGTACAAGAGGATTTAAAGGATAAGATTATGGATGCACTGGTGCAGATTTTGGGGGAAACAAAAGTGGAATTGGGAGGACAGATTGAAAAAATATATCATGTTAATTCTTGGTTTGCAAGACAAAATCATTTGCCAAGAGACATTGTAATATATTTTACTACAAAAACATTGCGAAATTGAATCTTACAGGCGACTTATAAAAATAAGCTGAAGGTGGAAGAACATGGGGTTTTTATATTTAAGGAAATTCCTCCAAAAATACTGAAAGCACGTAAAGATTATACCTTTCTGGTGGCAGAGTTGAAAAGGCAACAGATAAGATACACATGGGGTATCCCGACTGGACTATCGGTTATTTACAGGGCAGAAAGATACAGACTTAATACGATTGCCAAAGTAAATGATTTTTTTGGCCAACGTGTTAAAGGTGGGGAGACCAAAACCACCACAAGACAAAGGAAATGAGAATGTTAAAAGAGAGGGAAAGGAAGATTTGTATATTCCACAACAGAAAGGAACTCTGAATAGACGAGAACAAACAAACGATTCAAGACAGATTAGAGAAGTATTTGTTGAAAGTGAAAGTGTTGGAAGTGAAGAAGAATCAAATTATTCATTCCAGTCCTCAACTCCTCGAAGTGAAGCAAGATTAAGTCGACATATTTTCAGATGTCAACTTAAAGAAATATTTAACCCCTCTCGCAGATTTGAAAGCAAGGGGAATTAAAAATTGATGTTTTAGTGATATTTATTTATTTATTTATTTATTTAAATGGATTTCTATGCCGCCCAACTCCCGGGGGACTCTGGGCGGCTGATAGTAGGATAAAGTAAGGATAAAGTAAAATAAATAAGAATAAAGTTTAAATGTATATATGAGGATGTATAAGGTTAGAGGAATTAAATTACAAGAGGTTTAACTATAGAAGGCAAAGTGATGTAATAGAGATTAAATTGGTTTTAAATAACAAGATTAAATCAACAATATAGTTTGGGGAATAAGTATAGAAGGTAATGTAACGTAATAGAGACTAAATTGGTAGAGAATAGAATTAAACTATATTATAGGGTGGGAATAAGTATAGAATGCAATTTAATGTAACTAAATGAATGTGAAGTTGCTAAGTATTTTTTAGATATGGTTTAATCTGCTTTTGAACTTAATAACTGCGGCTAGGTTGCTGGTGGTACAAAATTGGAAGTAGAAATTTTAGAACATTGTAAAGGCTATTTAAATGATATATCTGATAATGGAGAAGAAGAACGGATCATATTTGAATTAAGTATTAGATTACGAAGATTAAAATAGACAAGGATATATTTCTTCTTTTTTTTATTGAAAAGTTTTACAAGTACAAAGTACATACAGTTTTTATCTTTTCTACCCCCCCATCCACCCTCCCCCCTTCTCCCCCCCTCCCCCCTCCCCCCTCCCGGACTTCCCAGAGAAAAACACAAGGTATAGGTTCAAGACAAAAAATATAAAATTACCTAATACTAAAACAGATTGTTAATTCAAAAATATCTTTTCTTTTCTTAACTCTTTGTTATCCATAAGCTTGAAAGTATAATCTATTATTTCTTCCAACAACAAACAGTAATATACTATTTAAGTTATATTAATCTGAAACTTATTCTGAATATATTCCGTCCACTTGCTCCATTCCAACACATATTTTTCATTTGAATAATCCTTAAGATAAGATGAAACCTTAGCCATTTCGGCCAGATGTGTCACTTTCAATGTCCATTCTTCAATTGTAGGTATATCTTCCTTCTTCCAATATTGTGCCACCAGCAATCTGGCAGCCGTTATAAAATTCAGAATCAGCTTAGTCTCTATAGGTGTACAATCCGTTGTTATTCCCAACAAAAAAAACTGTGGTGTAAATTTAATTTTTTTCTTTAAAATATTTTGTATAATCCACCAGATTTTTATCCAGAAAGCCTTAATTTTTTTACAGGTCCACCATATATGAAAATATGTAGCATCATCACATTCACATCTCCAGCATTTAGGCTGTAAGTTGGGATACATACACGCCAATTTTTTGGGGTCTAAATGCCATCAAGGATATATTTCAATTCAATTTTTTGTTTAATTAACAGTATAAGGAGTTAAGATTTTATGATATCTGGAAGTTAATAATTTGTTAGTATATAGTAATTTTATATTTGTGTAAACTATATTATACCCTGTGTATGTTCTGGGAAGTCTAGGGAGGGGGGAGGGGGAGGGATGGGGGGAGGGATGGGGGGAGGGGGGAGAAAACAATAAAAAATGTTGGTACTTTGTACGTATAAAACTTTTTCAATAAAAAAAGAGTGGTTAACCTAAAAAAAAGATAGAAAAGAAAAAAATAAACAAAACAAAAACAAAAAAAAAAGAATAAAAAAGAAAAGAAAATTAAAGATAAGGAAGATTCAGAATATTATACTGTTTGGATGAAGTTTTATGATTGGATAGAAAGTGAATATATTTAAAAATTAAATTAGAATGATTATTAAACTAAAAGATAAGAAAGTGAAGAATAAATGGAATAACCCAGGTGACAAAACTAGAATTTTAAGGAGGCAGCATTAGAGTAAACGTGTATACCTAGAGTAAAGGATAATGGGTATAGATATAATATAAAAATAAAAGAGAAGGGACAACAACAAGTTATGGTAATATACTATCAGTCTGTTAAATATTAGAGATACCAGAATTAGAATCATTCAGAGAAAGGTTTAAAGGGTGAAAGAGGAAGTAGGAGGGGAGAGGAGAGGAAGGTAGGGGGAGAGAAGGGGCAAGAAGGTAGACGGAGGAGATAGAGATAGAGGGAAGGGATTGTAAAAGGGAAAAAGAAATACAGACTGATATTAAACAGCACGATATACTGTAGGTGCATAATAGGATATGGAATTATAATTGATTAGATAGAATTGTGTAATTATGTATGTTATTGATATATTTTAAGGTATATGCATTGATATGTGAATGGATAATGTGGAGAGAAAATAATTTTTTTACAAAAAAAGATAAGATATAAGATAAGATGATAAGATAAGATAAGTTAACCTTTATTGTCATTTTTATGGGTGCGCACATTGGCACACATTAAAAGTGAAATTCTGTTGCCTGCTTCCAAACATGTACACCTATATAACACACATATAGACATGTATATACATATATATGTGTCAGGGGCGGGTTCCTAATTTTTTTACTACCACTCTGTGGGCGTGGCTTATTTTGTGGGTGTAGCTTGCCAGACATGTGACCGGGTAGGCGTGGCTTCTCAGACTGCTGAAGGGAGGGGAATGGAGATAGCTCCTGCCGCCCGTTCTTTCAGCGTCTCACGCACTCCTTCAGCCATCCTCCCCTGCTTGGACTCACTGTAGGGTAGGAAGGGAGTGCATGCGCAGTGCCAGAAGCTTGGCTTCTGGGCATGCACAGAAATTTTTTTTAAAAAAAAAATTAATTTTTTTTAAAAAAATGGTGGCGTCCAGGCACCGGCAACCGACCGCACCGGTACTGTGATGTCACCAGCAGGTCGCTACCGGTGCTATAGAGTGGACCGCACCTGTAGGAACCCACCACTGATATGTGTATACCTACAGCCTAACATATAAACATCCCCAGGAACTAGGTATCTCCAGCTTACTGGAGAGAAGGACCAGGGGATGACATGATAGCAGTGTTCCGATATCTCAGGGGTTGCCACAAAGAAGAGGGAGTCAAACTATGTTCCAAAGCACCTGAAGGCAGGACAAGAAGCAACGGGTGGAAACTAAACAAGGAGAGAAGCAAGTTAGAACTAAGGAGAAATTTCCTGACAGTGAGAACAATTAACCAGTGGAACAACTTGCTTCCAGAAATTGTGGGTGCTTCATCACTGGAGGTTTTTAAGATGAGACTGGACAGGCATTTGTCTGGAATGGTATAGGGTCACCTGCTTGGGCAGGGGGTTGGACTAGAAGACCTCTAGGATCCCTACAGGCTTATGATTCTACATTGTATGTTCAAAAGCCAAAAGAAAAAAAGGCTCTTTTGTTCTCTGTTTTTTCTTTGCTTTTCTCCCTTCACGATGGAGCTTCAAGTAGAAACTCAAGTAGTGACTCTTGTTTTCAAGGAGGTTTTCTGGACTTTTCTGACCTCTCCAGGTTGCCCCTCCTTCAATCCTGCCTTATTAAAACCTCACTTCTTGTTCAACTATAATGATGGCAGCAGCCCTGCACTCCAAACCTCCCTCCTTTGAGCCTCTTATTCGTTTTTACCGGCATCTGTTGCCCAATTCTCAAACCTCCTGGAGAATCCTGGGGAAATTCACTCTTGGTGCCACCTTTATTATTATTATTATTATTATTATTATTATTATTATTATTATTATTATTATTATTATTATTATTATTATTATTATTATTATTATTATTATTATTATTATTATTATTATTATTTTTGCAGTAACTGGCAGAGAGTATGATTTTCCCAGACTTTTTGATGATGTGTTAATGCTACAGGGATATTTTAAACTCCCTGCTTTCCTCTTCTTCTCTTTGTCCTTCTCCCTTCCATCCTTCTCCATCACTCCTTCTCCTTCCTCTCCTCTTCCTTCCTTCCTCTCTCTTCCGTCCTTCTTCTCCTCAACTCCTCCTCCTCCCTTCCATCCTCCTCCTCCTCCTCCTCCTCCTCATTTTATCTTCCATCCTTTTTCTCCTCCTTTTCCTTTCCATCCTTCTCCTTCTCCTTCTCCCTTCCTCCTTCTCCCTTCCATCCTTCTCCTCCTCCTTCTCCCTTCCATCCTTCTCCACAATTCCTTCTCCTTCTCCCTTTCATTCTTCTCCTTCTCCCCTCCATCCTTCTTCTGCACAATTCCTTCTCCTTCTCCCTTTCATCCTTCTCCTCCTCCTCCTTCCTTCCATCCTTCTTCTGCACTTCCTTCTCTCTTTTATCCTTCTCTCTTCCATCCTCATCCTCCTCTTCCTCCTTCTCTCTTCTTGTCCTCCTCCTTCTCCTTTCCATCCTCCTCCCTTCCTTCTCCTTCTGCCCAATTCCTTCTTCTTTCTTCCATCCTTCTCCCTTCCATCCTTCTTCTGCACAATTCCTTCTCCTTCTCTCTTCCATCCTTCTCCTCCACTTCTCCTTCTCCCTTCCATCCTTCACCTTCTCCATCACTTCTTCTCCTTCCATCCATCTTTCTTTCCACCACTCCTCCTCCTCCTCCTCCTCCTTCCCCTTCCCCTTTCATCCTCCTCCTCCTCCCTTCCATCCTTCTCCTTTTTCTCCCCTCTTTCGATTGGACAGACGATTTTACGCAACCGCATCCGGAAAGTTTTGCAATTTGCCTTTCCTGTAATTTGCAGCTTTGTCAGCGTTAGGATCTGGACTGTGAACCTCCACGATTTTGGGATTCCCAGCGGGCAGCGGCGTCCAAAGGCCACTCCGCAAGGTACTTCCCCCCCCCCCCGGGGGTGGGGCAGATCGGGAAGAGCCCCCACGCAGCCGGGCGCAAGCCCTGAGAAACGGCGGGCGGCGGGTGGGAGAAATGCGCAACGGAGCGCTGGAGGGTCTTCAAAAACGAAAGGAGGAAGCGGCGGGTTGGTTCAAAGTTTGGTTTTGAGTGGTGTTTTATGCGAACTTCTCCTTGCTTCATAAACTGGGGAGGGGGGAGGAGGCTGATTGTAAATCTCCGCTGATTGGATGATCAAGCAGGATGGGGCCCTGGAAGCAGACAGCCCCCCCCCAAAGCGATCTCCTCCTCCTCCTCCTCCTCCCTTCATTCTCCTCTGTTAATAGCCCCTTTCCCCTTCCTCATCCTCTTCCTCTCCTTCTCCATTCTCCTCCTTTTCAGATTACAGATTAACAGAGTTGGAAGGGACCTTGTAGGTCATCTAGTCCAACCCCCCCTTCAAGCAGGAGACCCTACTACACCATTTCCGACAAATGGCAGTCCAATCTCTTCTTGAAAATCTCAAGTGTTAAAGCTCCCACAACTTCCGAAGGCAACTTCTGTTCCACGGGTTGATCGTTCTCACTGTCAGAAAGTTCCTCCTTATTTCCAGGTTGAATCTCTCCTTGATCAGTTTCCATCCATTATTCCTTGTCTGGCCTTCGGGTGCTTTGGAAAATAACTTGACCCCCTCCTCTCTGTGGCAGCCCCTCAAAATTGGAACACTGCTATCATGTCTCCCCTGGTCCTTCTCTTCACTAGACTAGCTATGCCCAGTTCCTGCAAACGTTCTTCATATGTTTTAGTTTCCAGTCCCCTAATCATCCTGGTTGCTCTCCTCTGCACTTTTTTTATAGTGTGGTGACCAAAACTGGATGCAGTACTCTAGGTGTGGTGTAACTAAGGCTTTATAGAGTGGTATTAGTACTTCACTAGATCTAGATTGTATCTCTTTGTTAATGCAATTTAGGATTGCATTGGCTTTTTTGGCTGCCGCTGCACACTGCTGGCTCATGTTTAGCTGGTTGTCCACTAGGACTCCAAGACTCCTCTCACAGTCCCTGCTATTAAGTCTGGTTTCACCCAGTTTATATGTATACTTTTGGTTTTTCTTACCTAAGTGTAGGACTTTACTTTTCTCTACATTGAATTTCATTTTGTTAGATGGGGCCCAGTGTTCAAGTCTGTCAAGATCTATCTGGATCTTGACCCTATCTTCTAGGGCGTTAGCTATTCCTGCCAGTTTAGTATCATCTGCAAATTTGGTAAGTTCCCCTTCTATTCCCTCATCTAAGTCGTTTATGAAGATATTGAAGAGTACCGGGCCTCTTGTGGTACCCCACTGCTTACTTCTCTCCATGTAAACTTAGACCCATTGAGGACTACACGTTGAGTTCAGTTTGTCAGCCAGTGGTGAATCCATCTGGTGGTGAAGCTGTCTATCCCTTTTTTTCTAGCTTACGAAAAAGTAGGTTGTGGTCTACTTTGTCGAATGCCTTGCTGAAGTCTATGTATATTATGTCCACAGTATTTCGCTGGTCTACTAATTTAGTCACTATATTGAAGAATGAAATGAGATTGGTTGGCATGATCTGTTTTTAACAAACCCGTGCTGGCTGCTAGTTATTACTTTGTTCGTTTCTAGGTGTTGGCAGACAGTTCGTTTCTAGGTGTTGGTTTTTTTAATTATCTTTTCCAGTATTTTCCCGGGTATTGATGTTAGGCTGATTGGTCTGTAGTTTCCTGGGTCTGTTTCCCCCCACCTTTTTTTTGAAGATGGGAACCACATCAGCTCTTTTCCAGTCCTCTGGTAGTTCCCCAGTGCTCCAGGATTTTTGAAAGATGTGGTGCAGTGATTCTGTGATGACCTCTGCCAGCTCCTTTAGAACTCTGGGATGTAATCCATCAGGTCTTGGTGATTTGTATTCATCAAGTTCAGACAGGTGTTTTCTTACTATTTTTTTGCTTATTTTAACTTTTGTTTCCAGTCTATTTTTTACAGTTATATTTCTGGTAGGTTGGGCTATAGTTTCTTTTTGTATGAAGACCGTTGCAAAGAATGAGTTAACCAGCTCTACTTTCTCTCTGTTGCCTATTATTTATTTATTTATTTATTATTTATTTAAATGGATTTATATGCCGCCCAACTCCCAGGGCGTTGCTAAATTCTTCTCTCTTTAGTGGGCCAACTATTTCCTTGATTTTTTTTCGTCTTATTTATATGTTGGAAGAAACTTTTTTTTGTTATCTTTGACTTTTGTTGCAAATTTATTTATTTTTATTTATTTGGGAGATTTATATACCGCCTCACAGTGCCAGCACTCTCTAAGCAGTTTACACCAGTAAGCAATGTATATATTTACATTGCCCCCAACAATCTGGGTCCTCATTTTACCTACCTCGGAAGGATGGAAGGCTGAGTCAACCTTGAGCCGGTGAGATTTGAACCGCTGACCTGCGGATCACAGTCAGCTAAAGTGGCCTGCAGTACCTGCCTCTAACCGCTGTGCCACCTCGGCTCATTTCAAGTCTTTGTTCATTCTGGGCCTTTGCTTTCCTGACTCGTCCTTACAGATTCTGGCTATCTGCTGGTATCCTGCCTTAGTTATGTGTCCCTCTTTCCATTTTTTGTACTTGTCCTTTTTGTCTTTCAATTTGTCAGAGAGATTTTTGTGCAGCGAGGCTGGTTTCTTCTTGGATTTCTTGTTTTTCTTTCTCAGTGGTATTGTGCTGGTATGGGCTTTTTCCTTTAATAATCCTTCTTCTCCTCTTCCCTTCCTTCTCTTTTAATCCCTTTCCCCCTTCCTCCTCTTCCTCTCCTTCTCCCTTCATTCTTTTTCTCCTTTAATCCTCCTCCTTCTCCTCCTCCTTTTATCACCATTTTCTTCCCTTCCTCCTCCTCCTGCTCCTCCTCTCCTTTCGCCTCCTCCCTTAATTCTCCTCCTCCTTTAATCCTCCTCCTTCCCCTCCTCCTCCTCCTCTTCCCTTCCTCCTCTTTTAATCCCTTTCCACCTTCCTCCTCCTCTTTTAATCCCTTTCTCCCTTCCTCCTCTTCCTCTCCTTCTCCCTTCATTCTTCTTCTCCTTTAATCCTCCTCCTTCTCCTCCTCCTTTTATCACCATTTTCTTCCCTTCCTCCTCCTCCTCCTCTCCTTTCGCCTCCTCCCTTAATTCTCCTCCTCCTTTAATCCTCCTCCTTCCCCTCCTCCTCCTCCTCCTCCTCTTCCCTTCCTCCTCTTTTAATCCCTTTCCACCTTCCTCCTCCTCTTTTAATCCCTTTCCCACTTCCTCATCTTCCTCTCCTTCTCCCTTCATTCTTCTTCTCCTTTAATCCTCCTCCTCCTGGACCAAAGTTAAGCCCTGGCTGATTTTTTGTGGGCTCAGAAATTAAGCGGGGATAAACCTGGTTAATCCTGGGATGGGAGACCACCAGGAAATCCCAGGAATATTGATTAAACTGGGAAACAGAAAAAAAAACCCACATCATAAAAAGAACCACAAGCCACTTCAGTGTTGCTGCATGGACCTGCCCACTTACACCATTGAGTCCAACCTAAAGAAGATTTTGCTTTGATGTGGAACGTAAAGAGCGGGCACCAGTTTTCATGGTGGGCATCTGGACCGACGGAGGCAACTTCAGGAAGAGAAGATAAACGAGATGACGTTCATGCCACAAATTCTTCTGAGATAGAAAATTTATTTTGGAGTTCTGGGTGCGGAGTTCTGGGGGGTTGGACTGGAGGACCTCCGAGGTCCCTGCCAGCCCTTTGATTTTATGTTTTTAAATTGCTCGCTTGGCTGATGACCTTACTTGCTCTCCTCGTCTGAGACTTTAAGAAAGCTTTAAGACAGAACAAGGAAATGAAACTTGGGGGTGGAATGAATTGTCGGTTCTCATTCTGATTGTCTCACTTCTCTCTTTCAGCTGATAAATAGAAAAAGGAAAGAGCGAAAGAAAACTGGATTCTCATAAAACCCCTGGATTATCAGGGTGAGCCTTGCTTAATCCCAAAAGCAGAGGAGAAGAAACTGGGATGGAGAACTAGAATAGAATGGAATAGAATGGAATATGGAATAGAATGGAATATGGAATAGAATGGAATATGGAATAGAATAGAATGGAATGGAATGGAATGTGGACTGTGGAATATGGAATATAGAATAGAATGTGGAATAGAATAGAATATGGAATATAGAATATGGAATATGGAATATAGTATAGAATGGAATATGGAATATGGAACATGGAATATGGAATAGAATGGAATATGGAATGGAATAGAATAGAATGGAATAGAATGGAATGGAATATGGAATAGAATAGAATAGAATGGAATGGAATGGAATATGGAATATGGAATAGAATAGTATAGAATGTGGAATAGAATAGAATAGAATAGAATAGAATAGAATGGAATGGAATGGAATGGAATGGAATGGAATGGAATGGAATTGAATGTGGACTGTGGAATATGGAATATGGAATATGGAATATAGAATAGAATGTGGAATAGAATAGAATATGGAATATAGAATAGAATGGAATATGGAATATGGAATATGGAATATGGAACATGGAACATGGAACATGGAATGGAATCTGGAATCTGGAATATAGAATAGAATGGAATATGGAATGGAATGGAATGGAATGGAATGGAATGGAATGGAATATGGAACATGAAACATGGAACATGGAATATGGAACATGGAACATGGAATAGAATGGAATCTGGAATCTGGAATCTGGAATATAGACTAGAATAGAATGGAATATTGAATGGAATGGAATGGAATGGAATGGAATGGAATAGAATGGAATGGAATATGGAATATGGAATATGGAATATGGAATATGGAATATGGAATATGGAATAGAATGAAATATGGAATATGGAATAGAATGAAATATGGAATATGGACTAGAATGGAATGGAATGGAATGGAATGGAATGGAATGAATATGGAATATGGAATATGGAATATGGAATATGGAATATGGAATATGGAATATGGAATATGGAATAGAATGAAATATGGAATATGGAATAGAATGAAATATGGAATATGGAATAGAATGGAATGGAATGGAATGGAATGAATATGGAATATGGAATATGGAATATGGAATATGGAATAGAATGGAATATGGAATAGAATGGAACGGAATGTGGAATGTGGAATGTGGAATAGAATAGAATGTGGAATTGAATAGAATATGGAATATGGAATAGAATGGAATGGAATGGAATATGGAATATGGAATAGAATGGAATGGAATGGAATATGGAATATGGACTAGAATGGAATGGAATGGAATGGAATGGAATGGAATGAATATGGAATATGGAATATGGAATAGAATGGAATATGGAATAGAATGGAATATGGAATAGAATGGAACGGAATGTGGAATGTGGAATGTGGAATGTGGAATGTGGAATGTGGAATGTGGAATAGAATAGAATGTGGAATAGAATAGAATATGGAATATGGAATATGGAATAGAATGGAATATGGAATGGAATAGAATAGAATGGAATGGAATGGAATGGAATGGAATATGGAACATGAAACATGGAACATGGAACATGGAATATGGAACATGGAAGATGGAATAGAATGGAATCTGGAATCTGGAATCTGGAATCTAGACTAGAATAGAATGGAATATTGAATGGAATGGAATGGAATGGAATGGAATGGAATGGAATGGAATATGCAATATGCAATATGCAATATGCAATATGCAATATGCAATATGCAATATGCAATATGCAATATGGAATATGGAATAGAATGAAATATGGAATATGGAATAGAATGAAATATGGAATATGGACTAGAATGGAATGGAATGGAATGGAATGGAATGGAATGGAATGAATATGGAATATGGAATATGGAATATGGAATATGGAATATGGAATATGGAATAGAATGAAATATGGAATATGGAATAGAATGAAATATGGAATATGGAATAGAATGGAATGGAATGGAATGGAATGGAATAAATATGGAATATGGAATATGGAATATGGAATATGGAATATGGAATAGAATGGAATATGGAATAGAATGGAACGGAATGTGGAATGTGGAATGTGGAATAGAATGGAATGGAATGGAATATGGAATATGGAATAGAATGAAATATGGAATATGGAATATGGACTAGAATGGAATGGAATGGAATGGAATGGAATGGAATGAATATGGAATATGGAATATGGAATAGAATGGAATATGGAATAGAATGGAATATGGAATAGAATGGAACGGAATGTGGAATGTGGAATGTGGAATAGAATAGAATGTGGAATTGAATAGAATATGGAATATAGAATAGAATGGAATATGGAATATGGAATATGGAATATGGAATAGAATTGAATAGAATATGGAATATGGAATAGAATGAAATATGGAATATGGAATAGAATGGAACGGAATGTGGAATGTGGAATAGAATAGAATGTGGAATTGAATAGAATATGGAATATAGAATAGAATGGAATGGAATATGGAATATGGAATATGGAATAGAATGGAATGGAATATGGAATATGGAATATGGAATAGAATGAAATATGGAATATGGAATAGAATGGAATGGAATGGAATATGGAATATGGAATATGGAATAGAATGGAATGGAATGGAATATGGAATATGGAATATGGAATAGAATGAAATATGGAATATGGAATAGAATGAAATATGGAATATGGAATAGAATGGAATGGAATGGAATGGAATGAATATGGAATATGGAATATGGAATATGGAATATGGAATATGGAATATGGAATAGAATGAAATATGGAATATGGAATAGAATGAAATATGGAATATGGAATAGAATGGAATGGAATGGAATGGAATGGAATAAATATGGAATATGGAATATGGAATATGGAATATGGAATATGGAATAGAATGGAATATGGAATAGAATGGAACGGAATGTGGAATGTGGAATGTGGAATAGAATGGAATGGAATGGAATATGGAATATGGAATAGAATGAAATATGGAATATGGAATATGGACTAGAATGGAATGGAATGGAATGGAATGGAATGGAATGAATATGGAATATGGAATATGGAATATGGAATAGAATGGAATATGGAATAGAATGGAATATGGAATAGAATGGAACGGAATGTGGAATGTGGAATGTGGAATAGAATAGAATGTGGAATTGAATAGAATATGGAATATAGAATAGAATGGAATATGGAATATGGAATATGGAATATGGAATAGAATTGAATAGAATATGGAATATGGAATAGAATGAAATATGGAATATGGAATAGAATGGAACGGAATGTGGAATGTGGAATAGAATAGAATGTGGAATTGAATAGAATATGGAATATAGAATAGAATGGAATATGGAATATGGAATAGAATGGAATGGAATATGGAATATGGAATATGGAATAGAATGAAATATGGAATATGGAATAGAATGGAATGGAATGGAATATGGAATATGGAATATGGAATAGAATGGAATGGAATGGAATATGGAATATGGAATATGGAATAGAATGAAATATGGAATATGGAATAGAATGGAATGGAATGGAATATGGAATATGGAATATGGAATAGAATGGAATGGAATGGAATATGGAATATGGAATAGAATGAAATATGGAATATGGAATAGAATGGAATGGAATGGAATATGGAATATGGAATATGGACTAGAATGGAATGGAATGGAATGGAATGGAATGGAATGGAATGAATATGGAATATGGAATATGGAATATGGAATAGAATGAAATATGGAATATGGAATATGGACTAGAATGGAATGGAATGGAATGGAATGGAATATGGAATATGGAATATGGAATAGAATGGAATATGGAATAGAATGGAACGGAATGTGGAATGTGGAATGTGGAATAGAATAGAATGTGGAATAGAATAGAATATGGAATAGAATGGAACGGAATGTGGAATGTGGAATGTGGAATAGAATAGAATGTGGAATTGAATAGAATATGGAATATAGAATAGAATGGAATATGGAATATGGAATATGGAATATGGAATAGAATTGAATAGAATATGGAATATGGAATAGAATGAAATATGGAATATGGAATAGAATGGAATGGAATGGAATATGGAATATGGAATATGGACTAGAATGGAATGGAATGGAATGGAATGGAATGGAATATGGAATATGGAATATGGAATATGGAATATGGAATATGGAATATGGAATAGAATGAAATATGGAATATGGAATAGAATGAAATATGGAATATGGAATAGAATGAAATATGGAATATGGACTAGAATGGAATGGAATGGAATGAATATGGAATATGGAATATGGAATATGGAATATGGAATATGGAATATGGAATAGAATGAAATATGGAATATGGAATAGAATGAAATATGGAATATGGAATAGAATGGAATGGAATGGAATGGAATGGAATAAATATGGAATATGGAATATGGAATATGGAATATGGAATATGGAATAGAATGGAATATGGAATAGAATGGAACGGAATGTGGAATGTGGAATGTGGAATAGAATGGAATGGAATGGAATATGGAATATGGAATAGAATGAAATATGGAATATGGAATATGGACTAGAATGGAATGGAATGGAATGGAATGGAATGGAATGAATATGGAATATGGAATATGGAATATGGAATAGAATGGAATATGGAATAGAATGGAATATGGAATAGAATGGAACGGAATGTGGAATGTGGAATGTGGAATAGAATAGAATGTGGAATTGAATAGAATATGGAATATAGAATAGAATGGAATATGGAATATGGAATATGGAATATGGAATAGAATTGAATAGAATATGGAATATGGAATAGAATGAAATATGGAATATGGAATAGAATGGAACGGAATGTGGAATGTGGAATAGAATAGAATGTGGAATTGAATAGAATATGGAATATAGAATAGAATGGAATATGGAATATGGAATAGAATGGAATGGAATATGGAATATGGAATATGGAATAGAATGAAATATGGAATATGGAATAGAATGGAATGGAATGGAATATGGAATATGGAATATGGAATAGAATGGAATGGAATGGAATATGGAATATGGAATATGGAATAGAATGAAATATGGAATATGGAATAGAATGGAATGGAATGGAATATGGAATATGGAATATGGAATAGAATGGAATGGAATGGAATATGGAATATGGAATAGAATGAAATATGGAATATGGAATAGAATGGAATGGAATGGAATATGGAATATGGAATATGGACTAGAATGGAATGGAATGGAATGGAATGGAATGGAATGGAATGAATATGGAATATGGAATATGGAATATGGAATAGAATGAAATATGGAATATGGAATATGGACTAGAATGGAATGGAATGGAATGGAATGGAATATGGAATATGGAATATGGAATAGAATGGAATATGGAATAGAATGGAACGGAATGTGGAATGTGGAATGTGGAATAGAATAGAATGTGGAATAGAATAGAATATGGAATAGAATGGAACGGAATGTGGAATGTGGAATGTGGAATAGAATAGAATGTGGAATTGAATAGAATATGGAATATAGAATAGAATGGAATATGGAATATGGAATATGGAATATGGAATAGAATTGAATAGAATATGGAATATGGAATAGAATGAAATATGGAATATGGAATAGAATGGAATGGAATGGAATATGGAATATGGAATATGGACTAGAATGGAATGGAATGGAATGGAATGGAATGGAATATGGAATATGGAATATGGAATATGGAATATGGAATATGGAATATGGAATAGAATGGAATATGGAATAGAATGGAACGGAATGTGGAATGTGGAATGTGGAATAGAATAGAATGTGGAATAGAATAGAATATGGAATAGAATGGAACGGAATGTGGAATGTGGAATGTGGAATAGAATAGAATGTGGAATTGAATAGAATATGGAATATAGAATAGAATGGAATATGGAATATGGAATATGGAATATGGAATAGAATTGAATAGAATATGGAATATGGAATAGAATGAAATATGGAATATGGAATAGAATGGAATGGAATGGAATATGGAATATGGAATATGGACTAGAATGGAATGGAATGGAAAGGAATGGAATGGAATGGAATGGAATGAATATGGAATATGGAATATGGAATATGGAATAGAATGAAATATGGAATATGGAATATGGACTAGAATGGAATGGAATGGAATATGGAATATGGAATATGGAATATGGAATAGAATTGAATAGAATATGGAATATGGAATAGAATGAAATATGGAATATGGAATATGGACAAGAATAGAATGGAATGGAATGGAATGGAATGGAATGGAATGGAATGAATATGGAATATGGAATATGGAATATGGAATATGGAATAGAATGGAATATGGAATAGAATGGAATATGGAATAGAATGGAATATGGAATAGAATGAAATATGGAATATGGAATATGGACTAGAATAGAATGGAATGGAATGGAATGGAATGGAATGGAATGAATATGGAATATGGAATATGGAATATGGAATATGGAATATGGAATAGAATGGAATATGGAATAGAATGGAATATGGAATAGAATGGAACGGAATGTGGAATGTGGAATGTGGAATAGAATAGAATGTGGAATTGAATAGAATATGGAATATAGAATAGAATGGAATATGGAATATGGAATAGAATGGAATGGAATGGAATATGGAATATGGAATAGAATGAAATATGGAATATGGAATATGGACTAGAATGGAATAGAATGAAATATGGAATATGGAATATGGACTAGAATGGAATGGAATGGAATGGAATGGAATGGAATGGAATGGAATGGAATGAATATGGAATATGGAATATGGAATATGGAATAGAATGAAATATGGAATATGGAATATGGACTAGAATGGAATGGAATGGAATGGAATGGAATATGGAATATGGAATATGGAATATGGAATATGGAATAGAATTGAATAGAATATGGAATATGGAATAGAATGAAATATGGAATATGGAATATGGACTAGAATAGAATGGAATGGAATGGAATGGAATGGAATGGAATGGAATGGAATGGAATGAATATGGAATATGGAATATGGAATATGGAATAGAATGGAATATGGAATAGAATGGAATATGGAATAGAATGAAATATGGAATATGGAATATGGACTAGAATAGAATGGAATGGAATGGAATGGAATGGAATGGAATGAATATGGAATATGGACTAGAATAGAATGGAATGGAATGGAATGGAATGGAATAGAATGAAATGGAATATGGAATATGGACTAGAATAGAATGGAATGGAATGGAATGGAATGGAATGGAATGGAATGGAATGAATATGGAATATGGAATATGGAATATGGAATAGAATGGAATATGGAATAGAATGGAATATGGAATAGAATGGAACGGAATGTGGAATGTGGAATGTGGAATAGAATAGAATATGGAATATAGAATAGAATGGAATATGGAATATGGAATAGAATGGAATGGAATGGAATATGGAATATGGAATAGAATGAAATATGGAATATGGAATATGGACTAGAATGGAATAGAATGGAATATGGAATATGGAATATGGAATATGGAATAGAATTGAATAGAATATGGAATATGGAATAGAATGAAATATGGAATATGGAATAGAATGGAATGGAATGGAATATGGAATATGGAATATGGACTAGAATGGAATGGAATGGAATGGAATGGAATGAATATGGAATATGGAATATGGAATATGGAATATGGAATAGAATGAAATATGGAATATGGAATATGGACTAGAATGGAATGGAATGGAATGGAATGGAATGGAATGAATATGGAATATGGAATATGGAATATGGAATATGGAATAGAATGGAATATGGAATAGAATGGAATATGGAATAGAATGGAACGGAATGTGGAATGTGGAATGTGGAATAGAATAGAATGTGGAATTGAATAGAATATGGAATATAGAATAGAATGGAATATGGAATATGGAATATGGAATATGGAATAGAATTGAATAGAATATGGAATATGGAATAGAATGAAATATGGAATATGGAATAGAATGGAACGGAATGTGGAATGTGGAATAGAATAGAATGTGGAATTGAATAGAATATGGAATATGGAATAGAATGGAATGGAATATGGAATATGGAATATGGAATAGAATGAAATATGGAATATGGAATAGAATGGAATGGAATGGAATATGGAATATGGAATATGGAATAGAATGGAATGGAATGGAATATGGAATATGGAATAGAATGAAATATGGAATATGGAATAGAATGGAATGGAATGGAATATGGAATATGGAATATGGAATAGAATGGAATGGAATGGAATATGGAATATGGAATAGAATGAAATATGGAATATGGAATAGAATGGAATGGAATATGGAATATGGAATATGGACTAGAATGGAATGGAATGGAATGGAATGGAATGGAATGGAATGAATATGGAATATGGAATATGGAATATGGAATAGAATGAAATATGGAATATGGAATATGGACTAGAATGGAATGGAATGGAATGGAATGGAATGGAATATGGAATATGGAATATGGAATATGGAATAGAATGGAACGGAATGTGGAATGTGGAATGTGGAATAGAATAGAATGTGGAATAGAATGGAACGGAATGTGGAATGTGGAATGTGGAATAGAATAGAATGTGGAATTGAATAGAATATGGAATATAGAATAG
Organism: Diadophis punctatus similis; assembly: GCA_023053685.1. Classification (NCBI taxonomy): domain Eukaryota; kingdom Metazoa; phylum Chordata; class Lepidosauria; order Squamata; family Dipsadidae; genus Diadophis; species Diadophis punctatus. Next base: position 319,419,226 of record JALIGW010000001.1, read on the forward strand.
AATGGAATATGGAATATGGAATATGGAATATGGAATAGAATTGAATAGAATATGGAATATGGAATAGAATGAAATATGGAATATGGAATAGAATGGAATGGAATGGAATATGGAATATGGAATATGGACTAGAATGGAATGGAATGGAATGGAATGGAATGGAATATGGAATATGGAATATGGAATATGGAATATGGAATATGGAATAGAATGGAATATGGAATAGAATGGAACGGAATGTGGAATGTGGAATGTGGAATAGAATAGAATGTGGAATAGAATAGAATATGGAATAGAATGGAACGGAATGTGGAATGTGGAATGTGGAATAGAATAGAATGTGGAATTGAATAGAATATGGAATATAGAATAGAATGGAATATGGAATATGGAATATGGAATATGGAATAGAATTGAATAGAATATGGAATATGGAATAGAATGAAATATGGAATATGGAATAGAATGGAATGGAATGGAATATGGAATATGGAATATGGACTAGAATGGAATGGAATGGAATGGAATGGAATGGAATGGAATGGAATGAATATGGAATATGGAATATGGAATATGGAATAGAATGAAATATGGAATATGGAATATGGACTAGAATGGAATGGAATGGAATATGGAATATGGAATATGGAATATGGAATCGAATTGAATAGAATATGGAATATGGAATAGAATGAAATATGGAATATGGAATATGGACTAGAATAGAATGGAATGGAATGGAATGGAATGGAATGGAATGGAATGAATATGGAATATGGAATATGGAATATGAAATAGAATGGAATATGGAATAGAATGGAATATGGAATAGAATGGAATATGGAATAGAATGAAATATGGAATATGGAATATGGACTAGAATAGAATGGAATGGAATGGAATGGAATGGAATGAATATGGAATATGGAATATGGAATAGAATGGAATATGGAATAGAATGGAATATGGAATAGAATGGAACGGAATGTGGAATGTGGAATGTGGAATAGAATAGAATGTGGAATTGAATAGAATATGGAATATAGAATAGAATGGAATATGGAATATGGAATAGAATGGAATGGAATGGAATATGGAATATGGAATAGAATGAAATATGGAATATGGAATATGGACTAGAATGGAATAGAATGAAATATGGAATATGGAATATGGACTAGAATGGAATGGAATGGAATGGAATGGAATGGAATGGAATGGAATGAATATGGAATATGGAATATGGAATATGGAATAGAATGAAATATGGAATATGGAATATGGACTAGAATGGAATGGAATGGAATATGGAATATGGAATATGGAATAGAATTGAATAGAATATGGAATATGGAATAGAATGAAATATGGAATATGGAATATGGACTAGAATAGAATGGAATGGAATGGAATGGAATGGAATGGAATGGAATGAATATGGAATATGGAATAGAATGGAATATGGAATAGAATGGAATATGGAATAGAATGGAATATGGAATAGAATGAAATATGGAATATGGAATATGGACTAGAATAGAATGGAATGGAATGGAATGGAATGGAATGGAATGAATATGGAATATGGACTAGAATAGAATGGAATGGAATGGAATGGAATGGAATAGAATGAAATATGGAATATGGAATATGGAATATAGAATAGAATGGAATGGAATGGAATGGAATGGAATGGAATGGAATGAATATGGAATATGGAATATGGAATATGGAATAGAATGGAATATGGAATAGAATGGAATATGGAATAGAATGGAACGGAATGTGGAATGTGGAATGTGGAATAGAATAGAATGTGGAATTGAATAGAATATGGAATATGGAATAGAATGGAATGGAATGGAATATGGAATATGGAATAGAATGAAATATGGAATATGGAATATGGACTAGAATGGAATAGAATGGAATATGGAATATGGAATATGGAATATGGAATAGAATTGAATAGAATATGGAATATGGAATAGAATGAAATATGGAATATGGAATAGAATGGAATGGAATGGAATATGGAATATGGAATATGGACTAGAATGGAATGGAATGGAATGGAATGGAATGGAATGAATATGGAATATGGAATATGGAATATGGAATAGAATGAAATATGGAATATGGAATATGGACTAGAATGGAATGGAATGGAATGGAATGGAATGAATATGGAATATGGAATATGGAATATGGAATAGAATGGAATGGAATGGAATATGGAATATGGAATATGGAATAGAATGGAATGGAATGGAATATGGAATATGGAATAGAATGAAATATGGAATATGGAATAGAATGGAATGGAATGGAATATGGAATATGGAATATGGAATAGAATGGAATGGAATGGAATATGGAATATGGAATAGAATGAAATATGGAATATGGAATAGAATGGAATGGAATATGGAATATGGAATATGGACTAGAATGGAATGGAATGGAATGGAATGGAATGGAATGGAATGAATATGGAATATGGAATATGGAATATGGAATAGAATGAAATATGGAATATGGAATATGGACTAGAATGGAACGGAATGTGGAATGTGGAATGTGGAATAGAATAGAATGTGGAATAGAATGGAACGGAATGTGGAATGTGGAATGTGGAATAGAATAGAATGTGGAATTGAATAGAATATGGAATATAGAATAGAATGGAATATGGAATATGGAATATGGAATATGGAATATGGAATAGAATAGAATAGAATATGGAATATGGAATAGAATGAAATATGGAATATGGAATAGAATGGAATGGAATGGAATATGGAATATGGAATATGGACTAGAATGGAATGGAATGGAATGGAATGGAATGGAATATGGAATATGGAATATGGAATATGGAATATGGAATATGGAATAGAATGGAATATGGAATAGAATGGAACGGAATGTGGAATGTGGAATGTGGAATAGAATAGAATGTGGAATAGAATAGAATATGGAATAGAATGGAACGGAATGTGGAATGTGGAATGTGGAATAGAATAGAATGTGGAATTGAATAGAATATGGAATATAGAATAGAATGGAATATGGAATATGGAATATGGAATATGGAATAGAATTGAATAGAATATGGAATATGGAATAGAATGAAATATGGAATATGGAATAGAATGGAATGGAATGGAATATGGAATATGGAATATGGAATATGGACTAGAATGGAATGGAATGGAATGGAATGGAATGGAATGGAATGGAATGAATATGGAATATGGAATATGGAATATGGAATAGAATGAAATATGGAATATGGAATATGGACTAGAATGGAATGGAATGGAATATGGAATATGGAATATGGAATATGGAATAGAATTGAATAGAATATGGAATATGGAATAGAATGAAATATGGAATATGGAATATGGACTAGAATAGAATGGAATGGAATGGAATGGAATGGAATGGAATGGAATGAATATGGAATATGGAATATGGAATATGGAATAGAATGGAATATGGAATAGAATGGAATATGGAATAGAATGGAATATGGAATAGAATGAAATATGGAATATGGAATATGGACTAGAATAGAATGGAATGGAATGGAATGGAATGGAATGGAATGAATATGGAATATGGAATATGGAATAGAATGGAATATGGAATAGAATGGAATATGGAATAGAATGGAACGGAATGTGGAATGTGGAATGTGGAATAGAATAGAATGTGGAATTGAATAGAATATGGAATATAGAATAGAATGGAATATGGAATATGGAATAGAATGGAATGGAATGGAATATGGAATATGGAATAGAATGAAATATGGAATATGGAATATGGACTAGAATGGAATAGAATGAAATATGGAATATGGAATATGGACTAGAATGGAATGGAATGGAATGGAATGGAATGGAATGGAATGAATATGGAATATGGAATATGGAATATGGAATAGAATGAAATATGGAATATGGAATATGGACTAGAATGGAATGGAATGGAATATGGAATATGGAATATGGAATATGGAATAGAATTGAATAGAATATGGAATATGGAATAGAATGAAATATGGAATATGGAATATGGACTAGAATAGAATGGAATGGAATGGAATGGAATGGAATGGAATGGAATGAATATGGAATATGGAATATGGAATATGGAATAGAATGGAATATGGAATAGAATGGAATATGGAATAGAATGGAATATGGAATAGAATGAAATATGGAATATGGAATATGGACTAGAATAGAATGGAATGGAATGGAATGGAATGGAATGGAATGGAATGAATATGGAATATGGACTAGAATAGAATGGAATGGAATGGAATGGAATGGAATAGAATGAAATATGGAATATGGAATATGGAATATAGAATAGAATGGAATGGAATGGAATGGAATGGAATGGAATGGAATGGAATGAATATGGAATATGGAATATGGAATATGGAATAGAATGGAATATGGAATAGAATGGAATATGGAATAGAATGGAACGGAATGTGGAATGTGGAATGTGGAATAGAATAGAATGTGGAATTGAATAGAATATGGAATATGGAATAGAATGGAATGGAATGGAATATGGAATATGGAATAGAATGAAATATGGAATATGGAATATGGACTAGAATGGAATAGAATGGAATATGGAATATGGAATATGGAATATGGAATAGAATTGAATAGAATATGGAATATGGAATAGAATGAAATATGGAATATGGAATAGAATGGAATGGAATGGAATATGGAATATGGAATATGGACTAGAATGGAATGGAATGGAATGGAATGGAATGGAATATGGAATATGGAATATGGAATATGGAATAGAATGAAATATGGAATATGGAATATGGACTAGAATGGAATGGAATGGAATGGAATGGAATGAATATGGAATATGGAATAGAATGGAATATGGAATATGGAATGTGGAATGTGGAATGTGGAATAGAATGGAATATGGAATAGAATGGAATATGGAATAGAATGGAACGGAATGTGGAATGTGGAATGTGGAATAGAATAGAATGTGGAATTGAATAGAATATGGAATATAGAATAGAATGGAATATGGAATATGGAATATGGAATATGGAATAGAATTGAATAGAATATGGAATATGGAATAGAATGAAATATGGAATATGGAATAGAATGGAATGGAATGGAATATGGAATATGGAATATGGACTAGAATGGAATGGAATGGAATGGAATGGAATGGAATATGGAATATGGAATATGGAATATGGAATAGAATGAAATATGGAATATGGAATATGGACTAGAATGGAATGGAATGGAATGGAATGGAATGAATATGGAATATGGAATAGAATGGAATATGGAATATGGAATGTGGAATGTGGAATGTGGAATAGAATGGAATATGGAATAGAATGGAATATGGAATAGAATGGAACGGAATGTGGAATGTGGAATGTGGAATAGAATAGAATGTGGAATTGAATAGAATATGGAATATAGAATAGAATGGAATATGGAATATGGAATATGGAATATGGAATAGAATTGAATAGAATATGGAATATGGAATAGAATGAAATATGGAATATGGAATAGAATGGAATGGAATGGAATATGGAATATGGAATATGGACTAGAATGGAATGGAATGGAATGGAATGGAATGAATATGGAATATGGAATATGGAATATGGAATAGAATGAAATATGGAATATGGAATAGAATGGAATGGAATGGAATATGGAATATGGAATATGGAATATGGAATAGAATGGAATGGAATGGAATATGGAATATGGAATATGGAATAGAATGAAATATGGAATATGGAATAGAATGGAATGGAATGGAATATGGAATATGGAATATGGAATCGAATGGAATGGAATGGAATATGGAATATGGAATAGAATGAAATATGGAATATGGAATAGAATGGAATGGAATGGAATATGGAATATGGAATAGAATGAAATATGGAATATGGAATAGAATGGAATGGAATGGAATATGGAATATGGACTAGAATGGAATGGAATGGAATGGAATGGAATGGAATGGAATGGAATGAATATGGAATATGGAATATGGAATATGGAATAGAATGAAATATGGAATATGGAATATGGACTATAATGGAATGGAATGGAATATGGAATATGGAATAGAATGGAATGGAATATGGAATATGGAATATGGAATATGGACTAGAATAGAATGGAATGGAATATGGAATATGGAATATGGAATATGGAATAGAGTAGAACAGAACAGAACAGAACAGAACAGAATCAGAGTTGGAAGGGACCTTTGGGGTGTTCTAGTCCAGTGATGGCGAACCTTTTTTTCCTCGGGTGCCCAAATAGCGCACGCATGCGCTATCGCACATGCGTGCGTGCCCACACCCATAATTCAAAGCCCCCCACTTGCCTCAACCCCCTGCACATGCGTGTGTGACCCCCCCACTTCCCCATTTCCCGACTTCCAGTGGGCCCAGTAGGCCCGTTTTTTGCCCTCCCCAGGCTCCAGATGCTTTCTTAGAGCTTGGGGAGGGCGAAAACCCTCCCCCCGCCACCCCGGAGGCCCTCCGGAGGCCAAAATCGCCCTCCCAGAGTCTCCACGCGAGCCAAAAATCAGCTGGCGTGCACGCACATGCGCGCTGGAGCTGAGCTAGGGCAACGGCTCGCGTGCCGGCAGATATGGCTCCGCGTGCCACCTGTGGCACCCGTGCCATAGGTTCGCCATCACTGTTCTAGTCCATCCCTCTGCTCAAGCTTTTAACAAGTGGTTAAATGCAACACTGCAGGCTACTGCTAGTTCAGCAGTTCAGCTGTTCAAATCTCACCGGCTCAAGGTTGACTCAGCCTTCCATCCTTCCGAGGTGGGTCAAATGAGCAGCCAGATTGTTGGGGGCAATATGCTGAACTCTGTAAACCGCTTAGAGAGGGCTGTAAAGCACTATGAAGCGGTATAGAAGTCTAAGTGCTATTGCTATTGATAACCTATACTGTTTCAGATAAATGGTTGTCCAATCTCTTCTTGAAAACCTCCAGTGATGAAGCACCCATAATTTCTGAAGGCAAGCCATTCCACTGGTTAATTTTCCTCACTGTTAGGAAGTTTCTCCTTGATTCCAGGTTGCTTCTCTTAGTTTCCATCCATCGTTTCTTGCCTTGCCCTCTGGTGCTTTGGAGAATAGGTGGACCCCTCTTCTTTGGGGCAGCCCCTCAAATACTGGAAGACTGCTATCATGTCCCCCCTAGTCCTTCTTTTCTCTAGACTAGCCAAACCCAATTCCTGCAACCGTTCTTCTCATATATTTTAGTCTCCAGGCCTTTAATCTTCTCTGCACTTTTTCCAAAGTCTTAGCATCTTTTTTGGGTAGTGTGGTGACCAAACTTGTTTGCAGTTATTTCAGGTGTGGCTTTACCATGTCAGTAGCTCACTCAAGTAGCTTCCCATGAATGCTGGAGAGGGTGAAACAAGTCCAGCCCACATTGCTGGAATTGGTGAGGTTTCTTCCCGGCCAAATTTTTGTCTCACCCTGAAATTTGATCTCCAAACAGTTTGCGCTGGACGCCACTTCCCAGAGATTGATGCTCGTCCGCTCAGGCCGCGCCTCAGTGGAAGGACTCAGCCAGCGCCCCTGTTTCAAATCCTGATTTCGTGGGTTCTCCCTCTGATTTTGGAAAAAACCTGGAGCGGTTTGGGAAACACCATGGTCTGGTGCCTGTGCTTTATGTCCGAGGACGAGAAAAATGCCATGGTGATCGATAAAGAAATCAGCCGGTTGCTTCAAGAGCAGAAGAAACGAGACCGCTGGGAGTTAAAGCTGCTACTGTTGGGTGAGTAGATACTGTAACTCAGAGGTCCCCAAACTTGGCAACTTTAAGACTTGTGGACTTCAACTCCCAGAATTCTCCAGCCAGCTATGCTGGCTGGAGAATTCTGGGAGTTGAAGTCCACAAGTCTTAAAGTTGCCAAGTTTGGGGACCTCTGCTGTAACTATACAGGCATCCTCGACTTACAACAGTCTATTTAGCAACCGTTCAAAATTACAGCGGCCGGACTTCCGGTTTGGAGCGCCATCGCGGACGTCCCTTTGTCGGACGCCTTTCCGATCCTCGTAAAAAGCCGCCAGAACAGCTGTCTGGCGGCTTTGAAATCTCTTCCCCGGGCAAAGGGGAGAGATGAGAGCCTGACAGGTGGGGTAGAGCCCCCCCAGCGCCCTAGAAGCCATCTAGGGGCGCGAAGGGAGAGCTCCCCATGCAGCCTGTCTCCAGCTCCGAGGATCAGGAAACCTCCGCTTTTGCGGAGCTAGATGTCGTGACCAGCCGCTGCTTCCAGAATGGGATTTACAATTACTTTTGAACTATAGAAGCAGACAGAGAGAAACAGGCGTGAGATGGGCAAGTATTGAAACCTCTTTTTTCTTTTTTTTTCAACTCCTGGGTAAGCTTTCACTTCGGCAAGGAAACAAAGGAAACAAAGTAACAATATGGCGATTGAGAAGTGAAAGTGACTTTCGTTTTCCCAGAGGCTTTTTTTTTTTTTTTTTTTCTCTTATGGAAACTTTTAACTTGGAAAAATGGCTTTTTCTTTCTCTGTCTCCTAACCCTGGATTAAAGTTATAATTGAAAGATTTTTAATAATAAAAGACTACCTGGTTTTGAAACTGGAAAGAACTTTAATCAGACACCTGGCTTTTTTTTCTTTCTCCTTTCTCTTTTTTCTTTGTACTCTTTTGAAACACCATAATGGCTTCAAAATCTGGAAAGACTGTTTTGACTAAAAGAAATGACTATTCATCTGGATATATTTCTAAAATGCAACTTAACACTGAGCTAACACCTCCACAGCTTTTGACACCTGAAAATTTATTAAATAATTTAAAGATTATGAAACATGAACTTACTTTGGAATTTAACCAGAAAATAAGTGAGATAGACCATAAGATGCAGGCTGCTTTGAAGAATATGAATCAACAACTAAGATTTGATGTGTTAGAGGTTTGCAAAGGCTTAGCAACAAATATTGAAGTTTTGGCAGAACGTATTGAAACAAATAAACAAGCTTTGGCAACTTCGGTGAATTACATAGATAAAATCCAAAATGACATTGCAAATTTTGAAAAAGAGGTCTTAATGACTCAGTTCAGATCTATGGAAGTTGCTATAAGGATTAGAGGTTTGAAAGAAGGATTATATGAAAATTTAAAAGGCAGGATGGTTGACATATTGGATCAGGTGTCTGGAATTTCTAAAGCGGAATTGGCTACACAAATCGACAAAACATACAGAATCAACTCGTGGTACGCCAAACAAAAGCATCTACCAAGGGATATTGTCATATATTTTACCACAAGAGCTCTACGGAACAGAATTATACAAGCAACGTTTAACAATAATCTTATGGTGAATGGTCAGGAACTAAAGATTTGGAAAGAAATCCCCTCTAAAATGCTTAAAGCCAGGAAAAGCTATACTTTTTTGATTGATGAATTTAAGAGATTAAATTTACAATATAAATGGGAAGCACCAGTTGGAGTAACAGTGAAATTTTCTGGAAAAAGATACCGGCTCAACACGATAAAAAAAGCTACTGAATTTTATGTCAATGTTCTAAAGGCTGATATATCCAAGATTCCAGAAGAAGGGTGTATGAAAATAAAAGAGGAGGAGGAGGGGAAGCCACCTTCGATGGATCAAAAAGAAATAGACTCAAAAATCCAAAAGGAGTTCCTGAATCAGATAGCTGGGGAAGAGGAGATGGAGGTTTGGGAGCAGACGGGAGACGACTTGACAAATTTGAATTTATTGAACTATTAAAAGATGAACTATCAAGATACAAAACAATGTGATGTTGAAATATATTGGATGGATAGAGACTAATATGATTGTATTTTATCTTTTCCCTATCTAAAGATTACTTATGCAATATTTAGTTAAGTTTTATATAATTTTGAGGTTATTTTTAATGTTGATAATATTAGATATATATAGTTTGTTGAAGATTTGTTTATTGTTTATTCTTCTTTTATTTTCTTTTTTTGTTTATTGAAGTTAGCGAATTAACTTAGAATATCATGATGAAATTTAATATTTGATGATTACTTATGTAACATTTAGTTAAGTTTTATCTTAGAGGTTATTTCTAATGTCAATAATATTAGTTTAAGATTTGTGTATTTTATATTTAGTTATTACTTATGTAACACTTACCTTGTATAAGATAGAGGACTGAAGGGAGGAGGTAGGAGGTTTGTTTGTTTGTAGTGTTAAAGAGTTTTCTCTTTCTTTCTTTCTTTTTTTTATTCTCTTTCTTTTTTTTTTCTCTCTCTTTTTTGTATCTTTACTATTGTATACAAATGCGATATATTAGTACTGTATAGTTTGGAGTTGAAGTTTTTTTTAAAAAATAGTGTTCTTTTTTTCCTTTTTCCTTTTTCTTTTTATTAACAATTTAAACTTATTATTATGCCCTGTATTATCTCTGGGAAGTCCGGGGGGGGGGAGGTGGGGAGGGAAGGGGGTGGGTCTGGGGGGGGGGAAATAAAAATGTTTGTACTTTGGATTTAATATTTTGTTACCACTTATGTAAGTTTGTACTAATAAAACTTTTTTGAGAAAAAAAAATTACAGCGGCCCTGGGAAAAAAATGACTGTGACCGTTTTTCACACTTACGACCGTTGCAACATTCCCGTGGTTACATGATCAAAATTCAGACACTTGGCAACTGACTCGTATTTACTGTCCCGAGGTCATGCAATCCCCTTTTGCGACCTTCTGACAAGTAAAGTCAATGGGGAAAACGAGATTCGCTTAACAACCGTGCGACTAGCTTAACAGCTGCTGTGATTCACTTAACGACGGTGACAAGAAAGGTCGTTAAATGGGGAGACATGCACTTAACGACGGTCTCGCCTAGCAACAGAAAATTCGGGCCTCAGTTGTGGTCATAAGCCGAGGACTACCGGTATGTGGTATTATGGGTTATATAGTCAGAGGTATGAGTAGCTTAATAACCATGGTGGCGCAGTGGTTAGAATGCAGTACTGCAGGCTATTTCTGCTGACTGCCGGCAACAGAGTTTGCTTAGTCAGGGTCACTTATCTACAGTATTAAAGTACCAGGTTCACTACCTCGAAAAAGCAAGTTATATAGTTAAAGATGGAGATATTGTTGCTGAAAGGTTGACTCAGTCTTCCATCCTTCCGAGGTCATTTTTCAGTTTTTTTGTAATGCAGCAAAGTGAGAGCTGAAATCTAGTTTTGGAAATTAAAAAAAAATCTGGCTTATGTCCCTTGTTTGTTGTCTCCAAATAGATAATTTCCACCTTTCGCTTCCCCCCCTCTCTCCCTCTCTTTCTCTCCCTCTCTCATTCTCTCTCTGTCCTTCCCTCTCTCTCTCTCTTTCATTCTCCCTCTCTTTCTCTCCCTCTCTCATTCTCTCTCTGTCCCTCCCTCTCTCTCTCTTTCATTCTCTCGTTTCTTTTCCTCTCTCATTCTCCCTCTTTCTCTCCCTCTCTTTCTCTCCCTCTCTCATTCTCTCTCTGTCCCTCTCTCTCTCTCTTTCATTCTCCCTCTCTTTCTCTCCCTCTCTCATTCTCTCTCTCTCTCCCTCTCTTTCTCTCCCTCTCTCATTCTCTCTCTGTCCCTCCCTCTCTCTCTCTTTTATTCTCTCTCTTGTTTCTTTTCCTCTCTCATTCTCTCTCTTTCTCTCCCTCTCTCATTCTCCCTCTCTCATTCTCTCTCTCATTCTCTTTCTCTCTCCCTCCCTCTCTTTCATTCTCCCTCTCCCTCTCTCATTCTCTTTCTATCCCTCTCTCCCTCTCTCTCTTTCATTCTCTCTCGTTTCTTTTCCTCTCTCATTCTCTCTCTCTCCCTCTCTTTCTCTCCCTCTCTCATTCTCCCTCTGTCCCTCTCTCTCTCTCTCTTTTATTCTCTCTCTTGTTTCTTTTCCTCTCTCATTCTCTCTCATTCTCTCCCTCTCTCATTCTCCCTCTCTCATTCTCTCTCATTCTCTTTCTCTCTCCCTCTCTCTCTTTCATTCTCCCTCTCCCTCTCTCATTCTCTTTCTATCCCTCTCTCCCTCTCTCTTTCATTCTCTCTCGTTTCTTTTCCTCTCACATTCTCTCTCTCCCTCTCTTTCTCTCCCTCTCTCATTCTCTCTCTGTCCCTCCCTCTCTTTCATTCTCTCTCTCTGCCCCTCCCTCTTTCTCTCCCTCTCTCATTCTCTCTCTGTCCCTCCCTCCCTTTCTCTTTCATTCTCTCTCTCTCTCCCTCCCCCTTTTAATAGCAATAGCACTTAGATTTATATACCGCTTCACAGTGCTCTACAGCCCTCTCTAAATGGTTTACAGAGTCATCCTATTGCCCCCAACAATCTGGGTCCTCATTTTATCCACCTCGGAAGGATGGAAGGCCGAGTCAACCTTGAGCCGATGAGACTCGAACTGCCGAACTGCAGCCAGCCAGAAGTCAGCAGAAGTAGCCTTCTGAGGTGGGTAAAATGAGGACCCAGATTGTTGAGGGCAAGATGCTGACTCTGTAAACCGCTTACAGAGGGCAGTAAAGCACTGTGAAGCGGTATAGAAGTCTAAGTGCTATCGCTATTAGAGCACAGGCGGAATAATTTTATCTCCTTTTATCTCTTCTGCAGTGTTATCTATCAGTGGGTAATGGTTTCCTGTATCGTTCATGAAGTCTTTACAGGTAGTCCTTGACTTACGACCATAATTGAGCCTGGCAATTGCAGTCAGAAATCATAACAGTTGTGAAGTGATCTTTGCAATATTTTTTGCAGGGATTGTTAAGCGAATCCATTGTTAACTGTGGAACTGGGTTGTAAGTAGGTTTTTTTTTGAGGGGGGGGGGTCTGTCGTAACTTACTAAGTGGTTGCTAAGTGATTGTTTGTAAATCGAGGACTACCTGTATAATAGAAGGAAGAAAAGTGGCTTGCAGGCCTCTTCTAATTCTTCCAGATTCTCTTTTTGGGGGGCAATTCTCCTCCAACTATCCAAAATCTAAAAACCTGAAGCAAAATACTAAATTTGGCCAAGGAAATGTTAGCATTCATTTTAGCAATCAAGCAAATAGTCATTTAACCACATAATGGTCGAAAAAGTCAAAATGGCGGCCACAACGCCATGAGGTAAATTCCACTTATTTTTAATGCCGAACATTAAAGCAGACAAACTATTGTTTTTCCTCCCAATTTGTAAAAAAAATACCACTAAAAAAAGTCAAAACTTCCATCTGTTCGATTCTGGTGTGGTACCTGTTTGTTGTTTTAGGCTTAAAAGCAAAAACACGCCTGTAAAACTGAGTGTTTATGGAATGTATCGGAGGCTGTTTTCAAGATTAATGCTTGTTATGAGAAATGTCAAGGGTGTGTGCCAAAATCCAACAAACTTTACTGCCGCAGTTGCAAATATTATTGTTAACCCCACGCCAGGGGCGGGTTGCTCTTACCTCGCTACTGGTGAGCTGCGTGCACATCGCCATGTTGCGTACGCGCGCCCCCTTGCGCGATTTTGCTTCTGCACATACGCGGAAGCAAAATCTTGCCAAAATCTCGCTGAAATTGCGCGTGCAAGCGTGTGCATGCGCACGAAGTAAAAAAAGCTGAAAAATTGCAGAAAAAAGATGGTGGTGCGTGACGGACCGGCGGAGACGGCACCAGAGCCGTCGTGCGCAAATTGCATAATTGGCTGGTCCCTACCGGAACGGCGCACTGGACCGCACTGGTAGGAACCCACCACTGTCCCACGCCCGTTTTTATGGATTCATGGAGATCAAGCCAGCTGAATAAAACGTTTCGGGAGCCCTTGGCTTGCTATCACCTGCAACTGAGATGCTTTTGGGAAGGAGACTACGACCAAGCCAGCTTCCGATAGCTGAAGTCAGATGTTGGTTAGTTAGAGAACGGCACAGATTTTCACTTTAGGTTTGGAAGTGACCCCGATTAAAAACGGGGCTCAATTGAATGCTCATGGTGCTGAGACAGTAAAGCCACCAGTCTTGGAAAATGGACTTCTAAGCTGGACATCTACTGACCATGGAGAAGATGTGGCGAGGTGGTGCAGTGGTTAAAGTGCAGCACTGCAGTTCAGCAGTTCAGCTGTTCAACTCTCACCGGCTCAAGGTTGACTCAGCCTTCCACCCTTCTGAGGTAGGTAAAATGAGGACCCAGATTGTTGGGGGCAATATGCTGAACTCTGTAAACCGCTTAGAGAGGGCTGTAAAGCACTATGAAGCGGTATATAAGTCTAAGTGCTAAGTGCTAATGCTATGTATCAGCGTTTCTCAATTTATGGAGTTGTGAACTTCAACATCCAGAATTTCCCACTCAGCATGGCTAGCTGGGGAATTCTGGGAGTTGAAGTCCACACACCTCAATGTGAGTGTGCTTCAAGGTGTTGAGAAATACTGGTTCAGATGCTGGCAGGATAATTCTGGGAGTTCAAGTCCACAAATCTGGCTGAGGAATTCTGGGAGTTGGAGTCCACACACCTCAATGATGCTAAGGTTGAGAAACATGGTCCAGAGGCTAGCTGGGGAATTCTGGGATTTGGAATCCAAACACCTTAATGTTGCTAAAGTTGAGAAACAGTGGTTTAGATGCTGGGTGAAGAATTCTGGGAGCTGGAGTCCGCAAACCTGGCTGAGCAATTCTGGGAGTTGAAGTCCATGCATCTTAAAATGGATAAGGTTGAGAAATACTGTTCTAGAGAAATACTTTCCTGTTCTTTTATTCTGACTGAAGCGACCAGGTTCCCAACCAGCAAATTTCTCCCCGTAAACCAGGAACTTTGCCATTGAACCATTAATTTCTTCCTCCCCAAAGACTGAATTTGGTCTCTTGTGTTGATCGGTGCACTCACAAGTTCTTTCTCATCACCTCCAGACAGTGGTGGGTTCCTACCGGTGCGGTTCACTCTGTTGTTCCGGTAGCGGCCCCACAATTGCACAATTTGCACGCGATGCCTCCGGTGCCGTCTTCACTGGTCCGTTGTGCGTCGCCATCTTTTTTCTGAATTTTTGGCCTTTTTTTGCTTCCTGCGCATGTGCAAAAACAAAATCTTGTGAGGGGATGCGCGCGAGTGTGAGATTTTGGTGATTTTTTGCTTCCTGCGCATACGTGGAAGTAAAATTGCACGGGGGACGCGTGCGCGAAACGTAATGATGCATGCACAGCGCATCGGTAGACAGGTAAGAGGAACCCTCCCTGCCTCCAACCGAATGGTTATAAGAGGGTTGGTTGTAAGATAGGCAGCTCTATAAATGTTTTAAATATATTCAATCAATTAATCATTGCTGGGGTTGGCGATTTAATGCCTTTGAGCGCCTGGTACCATCAAAGGAAACTTTTGCAAAATTGCGAAACTGAATAGCAGAATAACAGAATAACAGAGTTGGGCGGGACCTTGGAGGTCTTCTAGTCCAGCCTCGTGTTCAAGCAAGAGTCTTTATAGCACGCCGGACATATGGCTGTCCAATCTCTTCTTGAAAACCTCCAGTGTTGGAGCACTCACAACTTCTAGAAAAAAGTCGTAATTGTTCTAACAGTCACGAAATTCCTCCTTAGTTCTAGGTTGCTTTGCTCCTTGATTGGTTTCCATCCTTTGTTTCTTGTCCTGCCCTCAGGAGCTTTGGGAGAATAGGTTGACCCCCTCCTCTCTGTGGCAGCCCCTCAAATATTGGAAGACTTCTATCATGTCACCCCTATTCCTTTTCTTCATTAGACTTGATATACCCAGTTCCTGCAACTGCTGATCGTACGGGTTCAGTTCCCTAATCATTTTTGTTGCTCTGAATAACAGAATAGGAAGGGACCTTGGAGGTCTTCTAGTCCAACCCCCTGCTTAGGCAGGAAACCCTACACTACTTCAGACAAATGGTTATCCAACATCTTCTTAAAAACCTCCAGTGTTGGAGCATTCACAACTTCTAGAGTAAGCCGTTCCACTGGTTAACTATTCTCTCTGTAATAATAATAATAATAATAATAATAATAATAATAATAATAATAATAATAATAATAATAATAATAATAATAATAATAACAACAACAACAACAACAACAACAACAACAACAACAACAACAACAACAACAACAACAACAGAGTTGGAAGGGACCTTGGAGGTCTTCTAGTCCAACCCCCTGCTTAGGCAGGAAACCCTACACCACTTCAGACAAATGGTTATCCAACACCTTCTTAAAAACTTCCAGTGTTGGAGCATTCACAACTTCTGGAGGCAAGCTGTTCCACGGATTAATTGTTCTAACTGTCAGGAAATTTCTCCTTAGTTCTAAGTTGCTTGTCTCCTTGTTTAGTTTCCACCCATTGCTTCTTGTTCTACCCTCAGGTGCTTTGGAGAATAGCTTGACTCCCTCTTCTTTGTGGCAGCCCCTGAGATATTGGAACACTGCTATTATGTCAACCCTAGTACTTCTTTTCATTAAACTAGACATACCCAATTCCTGCAACCGTTCTTCATATGTTTTAGCCTCCAGTCCCGTAATCGTCTTTGTTGCTCTTCTCTGCACTCTTTCCAGAGTTCTAGGAAGTTTCACCTTAATTCCAGGTTGCTTCTCTCTTTGATTGGTTTCCATCCATTGTTTCTTGTCTAGCCTTCAGGTGCTTTGGAGAATAGCTTGATTCTCTCTTCTTTGTGGCAGCTCCTGAGATATAGGAACACTGCTATCATGTCACCCCCTAGTCCTCCTTTTCATTAAACTACTAGACATTCAATTCCAGCAACCGTTCTTCATATGTTTTAGCCTCCAGTCCCCTAATCATCTTGGTTGCTCTTCTCTGCACTCTTTCTAGAGTCTCCACATCTTTTTTATATCGTGGCGACCAAAACTGACTGCAGTATTCCAAGTGTGGCCTTACCAAGACCTTATAAAGTGATATTAACACTTCAAGTGATCTTGATTCTATCCCTCTGTGGATGCAGCCTAGGGCTGCGTTGGCATTCTTCTCAGTTCTCATATAAAAGGCTGAAATCTAAGGTGCTTTTGATGGCTTTGCACACCATCTGGTCCAATTCTCCTGAGACTGTGGTTCATTTTAGTGGCAGGTGATATGGAGGTTGGTCAGGAAGCCTAGAAGCCAGCAATCTAGGCTTCCGTACAAAGGGGGTTGGACTAGAAGACCTCCAAGGTCCCTCCCAACTCCATTATTCCTGTTAATTTGGACTAGACTTGGAGCCCAGATGATCTACTGGAAAACCAATGTTTTTTTTTTAAAGTAGTCTTTATTAAATTTTTACAGTAAGAAAAAACACAAACAACACACAAACACAAAAAAGTACAAATATTTACACATAACAATAAGAAATAATCCAATACTTTGACAGCGTTGTCAAAATGTCTGCTTCGTAACTATATCTAGATATACATTTTAAGTGCATTCCATATTATAATTATCGGTGAATATCATCGGTAATTTATTTACAACTTATAAAGAAAGGTTATGAGCATTTATGGATATATCTCAATTCATCTTCATCCTTATAGCCAAATTTTTAATTTTGGGCTTTGTTTAATCCAATTGTATAACTTATTCCGTATTTCATAATAATCCATGTCGTCTTTTCCATGAATCTCCATTGTCGGTTTGCACATTTCTGCGCAATCAAGTATTTTTCTAAGCACCATCGAAGCAGTAGGCATGTTGTTGTGTCCCAGCACCGCAACCCACAGAAAAACACACACACAACTGTTTGCTACACAAGTAAAAGGGGTCCTTTACTAATGAAGGTATTTAGTAAAAGCACAGGGGTTTAAAGTCCATAAACAAACATAAGGAGAGTCTCGGGGAATAAAGTTCCTTCGTCTCTTTCGTGAGTTATTAGCCAAAGTTCAAATGTTCAAAAACAAATGCCAATTAAGTGTCTTCTTATCTCTTTCACTCACTTGAGTTGGCTGGCATCCCAGGAATAAACATTCCAGAAGCTGCTATTTCCAAACACAGGATTCAAAACAGGAACTCCGATGCAAAAGGACTCTGAAGTGCTCACAGAACACAGGTGTGTTGCTTCCAGCACCAAGTGCTGAGTGCACCAGTCCTAAATAGCCTGAGGGTGTGGCCCATTAGCCCTCAGCTTTACCTGCGAGGAGACCTCCGGCTGTACAGCCAATCCCTTCTGCTGGCTGCTCTGTGAGCCCTAGCATCCAGCAGAGGCTCCTCCTCCTCTGAGGACTCACTCTGCACCAGCTGAGAAGGTCCTGGCTGGTCTTGCTCCTCTGGCACTGAGTCCTCATCGCTGTCAGACTCAGGTGCCAGGTACACAGGGTGATAGTGCTGCGCCACGGGTGGCTCTAGGTCCTCCGGATCCTCGACCAGCTGCACGGGACGCGGGCAAGCCACAACACACGTGTTCTGATTTCCAGTTCTGGACGTATGATAGTCTAGCTGCTGTGGTTATGTGTAAAATTAGGTATCTTTCTTCTTTTGAATATCTTGTATGCAATATCCCCAGTAAAAACAATTCAGGCTTTAAAACAATTTCTTTCTGTGTTTTTTTGTGCATTACCCGTCAGGCACTGGGGAAGGTGGAAAAAGTACCTTCATCAAGCAGATGAGGATTATCCACGGCGTGGGATTCACGGAAGACGAACGGAAGGACTTTGCCAAAGTTGTCTTTCAAAACATCTTCACCTCTATCCAGGCCATCATCAAAGCTATGGAGAGCCTTCAGATTCCTTACGGCCTGGAGGAGAATGCCGTGAGTATCCACATACAGGGGGTCCTTGTCAGGCAGTGATTTTATATTACCTGTTACATGTATATGCAGGGGAGATGCATCCCTATCAAATATAATGGTTTATTCCTGAGCACGTGATTAATATGTTCCTAGTACGCATGTGTACATTCCTTTCTTTTGTTCCTCCCTTCTTCTTCTGCTTCTGTAAGGAGCAAGACCTTTTTTATAGCCAGGATGTGATTTATTTGTTTTTGTACCGAAATAAATATTTTATACCTTAGTATTTAAACTGCGGTTTTCTTTCTATAATGTCAGAGTTTCAGGAAAAGATCTATTTCGCCTCTGATGAGAGTAATTCTTATCTAACAGTCCTTGACTTACAACCATGACAACCAGCAGTGTTTTGAAGTTAACGGCGGCACTGAAAAAAGTGACTTAGGGACTGTTTTCACACTTTATGACCATTGCAGCATCCCCATGGTCACGTGATCAAAATTTTGGACGCTTGGCAACTGGCGTGTATTTATGACGGTTGCACTGTCCCGGGGTCATGTGATCACCAGTTGCAAGCTTCTGATAAGCCAAGTCAATAGGGGAAGCCGGATTTGCTTAACGACCTCATGGTTCACTTAATAATCGTGGTGATTTGTTTAACAGCTGTGGCGAATAGGTCGTAAAATGGGACAAAACTTATATAACAACTATCTTGCTTTGGAACAGATATTGGACTGAATTGTGCTTGTGCTCCGTGAAGTCTCCAATCTTGGTCACTTTAAGACTTGTGGACTTCAACTCCCAGAGTTCCTCAGCCAGCAAAGCTGGCTGAGGAATTCTGGGAGTTGAAGTCCACAAGTCTTAAAGTGGCCAAGGTTGGAGACCCCTGAGCAGGGGGTGGGGAACGATGGCCCTTTTTACGACCTGTGGACTTCAACTTCCAGAATTCCTGGACTGGGAGTTGAAGTTCCACAAGTCTGTATTCGTTATTAATGACAAATAGACCCCGGTTGTCCTGAAATCACTTCACACCTCCATGATCACTGTCATTCAGTGGGCAGCATTCATGAAATGGGTCTCCTCTGACTTCTGCTTCTAGAATTTTCTTACTGAACATTTTCCACTCTGCTCTTAACAGAATAACAGAGTTGGAAGGGACCTTGGAGGTCTTCTAGTCCAGCCCCTTGCTCAGGCAGGAAACCCTATACCATTTCAGACAAATGGCTGTCCAGTCTCTTCTTAAAAACCTCCAGTGATGGAGCATCCACAACTTCTCGAGGCAAGTTGTTCCACTGATTAATTTTTCCCACTGACAGAAAATTTCTCCTTAGTTCTAGGTTGCTTCTCTCCTTGATTTGTTTCCACCCATTGCTTCTTGTCCTGCCTTCAGGTGCTTTGGAGAATAAGTTGACCCCCTCTTCTTTGTGGCAGCCCCTCAAATATTGGAAGGCTGCTATCATGTCACCCTTAGTCCTTCTTTTCATTAAACTAGATACAGCAATAGCACTTAGACTTATATACCGCTTCATAGTGCCTTACAGCCCTCTCTAAGCGGTTTACAGAGTTCAGCCTATTGCCCCCAACAATCTGGGTTCTCATTTTACCCACCTCGGAAGGATGGAAGGCTGAGTCAACCTTGAGCCTGGTGAGATTTGAACTGCCAAATTGCAGGCAGCCGGCAGGCAGCAGAAGTAGCCTGCAGTACTGCACTCTAACCACTGCGCCACCGCAGCTCTTATATACCCAATTCCTGCATCCGTTCTTCATAAAACTGTTTTTTTCTGCCTCTAGCAAAACGCCCGGGAACTTCTGAGCGTAGATGCCTACAAAGTAATCTCCCTGGAGCCCCTCCACGCGAGGATCATCGGCGGCCTCTGGAAGGATGCCGGCATCAGGACCTGTTATAAAAGGAGAAGCGAATTCCACCTGCTCGATTCGACGTCCTAGTGAGTCCCTTTAGTCCGGTTCATTCTTTGGTTTGGAGCGACCATCGCATGTTCTTACCTTGGCTTGATAGTCGATCATAGTGTTCTGACCTAGGCTGCGCCAAATGACGAAACAGACTCCTTGTCCCGAAAAAAAACCTTTTTATTTGGCTAATGTGAATTCCTAGCATTCACATCCAGCAAAGTCCCGGCAAACAATCTTTCAAGGGTGAATTGCAACCACAGACCTTATCGGTCTTTGGATAGTTGCCAGACCGATAGCTTCCAGGCGCAACGCTGTACACTGAAACACTTGGCAAGGAGTCTCTGTGAGGCACGCACTCAGATAAGCAAATCTTCACACTAATAAACGAACTAATTGTCTCCTGCAAACACCACTCCCCTTCCTCCCTCCCTCCCTCCCTCCCCCCTCTCTCTGCAGTAAGTGTCTGCTGCTGGGTGGGGGAAGGAGTGAAGGATTACTAGACTGGCTTGGAAACTGTCACAGAATGTGGAAAACAAAGATTAAGTAACCACATCAATAACACAGCAGCACAGCAGTGGCCAATAGCACTGAAGCAGCCACAACTTTCTTAGATTTTAGGCCAGCTGGGGAATTCTGGGAGTTGGTCTACAAATGCAGGCTGGGGAATTCTGGGAGTTGAAGTCCACCTATCTTAACAGTTGCCAAGTTTGAAAGGCACTGTACTCGAGAGATGTATGTATTACTTTTGAGTTACTACATCAGTGCATTGCCCAGAATGACAGGTGTCTCTCTGTTTCAGCTTCCTTTCGAATCTGGACCGCATTGCTTCGGAAGGGTATGTGCCAAATGCCCAGGATATCTTGAGAACCCGCGTTCCCACGACGGGCATTAATGAGTACTGCTTCTCGATGCAAAAAGTGACTTTAAGGTAAACTGGAAAAAAATTTATCTCAAGTGCTTATGTTTCATAATGGATTCCTTAAAAGAAAAAAAAAGTTTTAGAACTCCGCCGCCTTCGATCTGACCTAAGTGTAGCTCACAAAATTATCTGCCACAATGTCCTACCTGTTAACGACTACTTCAGCTTCAACCGCAATAATACTCGAGCTCACAATAGATACAAACTTAATGTAAACCGCTCCAGACTTGATTGCAAAAAATTCGACTTCAACAACAGAGTGGTCAACGCCTGGAACACTTTACCTGACTCAGTAGTTTCTTCCCCAAACCCCAAAAACTTCAACCTCAGATTATCTACCATCGACCTCACCCCATTCCTAAGAGGTCGGTAAGGGGCGTGCATAAGCGCACAATCGTGCCTACCGTTCCTGTCCTAATGTACCCATATAATCATACCTCTTTTACTCTCATTCATGCTTGTACTATTACATATATATTCAATCATGTTTTACTGTTTATACTTTGCTTATAATCACATATGCTTGACAAATAAACAAATACAAATACAAATACAACATATAATCGGGGTCGGTAGCTATACAGGTAGTCCTTGACTAACAACACTTCATTTAGTGACCATTCAAAGTTACAACATCACTGAAAAAAGTGACATGACCATTTTTCACACTTACGACCGTTGTAGCATCCCCATGGTCACATGATTTACATTCAGATGCTTGATAACTGACTCACATTTATGACGGTTGCAGTGTCCCGGGGTCACGTGATCGCCTTTTGTGACCTTCTGACAAGTAAAGTCAATGGGGGAAGCCAGATTCACTTAACAACTGTGTTACTAATTTAACAGCTGCAGTGATTCACTTAACAAATGTGGCAAGAAAAGTCTTAAATTTTGTCAAAACTCACACATTTCTCGCTTAACAATATACATTTTGGCTCAATTGTGGTTGTAAGTTGAGAACTACCTGTTGTCCCTTCACGACCTGTGGACTTCAATTCCCAGAATTCCTCAGCCAGCCATGCTGCCTCAGGAATTCTGGGAGTTGAAGTCCATAGGTTGTAAAGGGACCATAATTGCCCATCCCTGTCAGAATCGAGAGATTAAATATCCAGGAAGGGCCAGTCATATATTTTGAGAGACTGTGTGTCATTGTGTAAGAACGACACATGAGCACAAATGAGAGAAAAATGCCCTCCTCTGATGAAATGGGAACGTATTGCAATCTCATCCCTGAGATCCTCGCACTTACGACCATCCCAGCATCCCGCAGTCACATGATGAAGTATCCACAACTTCTGGAGACAAGTTGTTCTACTGATTAATAGTCCCCACTTTAGTTCCAGGTTGCTTCTCTCCTTGATTAGTTTCCATCCATTCCTTCTTGTCGGGCCTTCTGGTGCTTTGGAAAATAATTTGACCCCCTCTTCTTTGTGGCAGCCCCTCAAATACTGGAATACTGCTATCATGTATATCAGTCTTTTTTTCTCTCTAGACTGGCCAAACTGAGATCCTTCAATCGTTCTTCATATGTTTTAGTCTCCAGGCCTTTAATCATCTTAGTTTTGCCAAAGTCTCAATGTCTTTCTTGTCATGTGGTGACCAAAACTGGATGCAGCATTCTAAGTGTGGACTTACTAAGGATTTATAAAGTGGTGCTACAGTAATACTTCATGTGATTTTGATTCTATACCTCTGTTTATACCGTACAATCAAGGATTGTATTTGGGTTTTTTGGCTGCTGCTGCACACTGCTGGCTCACGTTTAAGTGATCGTCCACTAGAACTCCAAGGTCCCTCTCACAGTTCCTGTTTTTGAGCCAGGATTCGCCTAACTGGAGGGCTACCTATAGATTTTTTTTTTCATTTCTATTTTTTTTAGGATCGTTGATGTTGGTGGGCAGAAAACTGAACGCCGGAAGTGGATCCACTGTTTCGAAAATGTGATTGCCTTAATCTATTTGGCCTCTCTGAGCGAGTACGACCAGTCGCTGGAGGAGAATAATAGCGAAGTAAGGAGCAGCGTTGAGACAAGAATATTTGGGGGAATAGAGGGACAATTAAGGGAGAGGATTGTGTCTGTCTGTATGTGTGTGTGTGTGTTATCTCTCTCTCTCTCTCTCTCTCTCTCTCTCTCTCTCTCTCTCTCTCTCTCTCTCTCTCTCTCTCTCTCTCTCTCTCTCTCTCTCTCCTCCCTCCCTCCCTCCCTCCCTCCCTCCCTCCCTCCCTCCCCCTCCTTCCCTCCCTCCCTCTTCCTCTCTCTCTCTCTCTCTCTCTCTCTCTCTGTATTGTACATATTGGGAATTTATATGAGAGATCCTTGATGCTCTCTGAGCTTGATGGTTTTCTTGCAGATGTTTCATTATCCAACTAGGTAACATCATCAGTGCTAAAATGAAGTGGGGTTTACACTTCAGTGACTCGCCTGTCAGTGGTAAGCCAGAGCAAGCCCCTTGTATATAAACTGAGAGCTCCCTTCTAGCCTTCAGTTTATATACAAGTATACCACTCCCTTCTAGTACTGATGATGTTACCTAGTTGGGTAATGAAACTTCTGCAAGGAAACAACCAAGCTCAGAGAACACCAAGGACCCCACCTCTTCCTCCTCCCCTTTTCTTCCCCTTCTTTTCCACCACTCCACAAACCTCACTCCCTTCTAGCACTGATGATATTACCTAGTTTGGTAATGAAATGTCTACAAGAAAACAACCAAACAGCCAAGCTGTACCAAGTCCTTTCCTCCTCCTCCTCCTCCTCCTCCTCCTCCTCCTCCTCCTCCTCCTCCTCCTCCTCCTCCTCCTCCTCCTCCCTCCTCCCCCTCCCTCCCTCTCCTCCCCCTCCCCTCCTCCTCCCCTTTCCCCCTGCTTCTTCTCCTCCACTCTGCAAACCTCACTCCCTTCTAACATTGATAATGTTACCTAGTTGGGTCATGAAATGTCTGCAAGAAAACCACCAAGCTCAGAGAGCACCAAGGACCCCACAATTCTTCTCCTTCTCCTTCCCCTTCTCCTTCACCCCCCCCCATTTCCCCCTGTTTCTTCTCCTCCATTCTGCAAACCTCACTCCCTTCTAACATTGATGATTGATTGATTGATTGATTGTTCTTATAGGCTGCCCAACTCCCGCAGGACTCTGATAATGTTAACCCAGTTGGGTCATGAAATGTCTGCAAGAAAACCACCAAGCTCAGAGAACATCAAGGACCCCACAGTTCAATCCTGAGCTACAAACATTCTCTTCTGTCAGAATTTATACATATTGTCTGATCTAGCTGAAATGTCCCTCGGTTGTCTCTCTGGACCAGGGGTGGGCAAACTATGTCTCTTTGAGGACCTGTGGACTTCAACTCCCAGAATTCTTGAGCCAGCCATGCATGCATGGCTGGCTCAGGAATTCTGGGAGTTGAAGTCCACAGGTCCTCAAAGACAAAGAACCATAGTTTGCCCATCCCTGCTCTGGACAAACCGATGTCTGCAGAAAAGCCCTCTAGAACAGGGGTCTCCAACCTGGGCAGCTTTAAGACTTGTGGACTTCAACTCCCAGAATTCCTCAGCCAGCAAAGCTCTCTCTCTCTCTCTCTCTCTCTCTCTCTCTCTCTCTCTCTCTCTCTCTCTCCTCTCTCTCTCTCTCTCTCTCTCTCTCTCTCTCTCTCTCTCTCTCAACAAAGCTGGCTGAGGAATTCTGGGAGTTGAAGTCCACAAGTCTTAAAGTTGCCCAGGTTGGAGACCCCTGTTCTAGAACAAACTTCCAAACCTCACTGTGCTCCTCGTTCTTGATGGTAGCTTTATGCATGTTTTCCTTCTGTTTCCCCTCATTCCCCCCCCCCCCGCTCTTTCCTATCAGAACCGAATGAGAGAGAGTTTGGATCTCTTCAGGACACTTCTGGAACTGCCCTGGTTCTGGAACACCTCGATTATTCTCTTCCTGAACAAAATGGATATCCTGGAGGAGAAAATCCTCACCTCGGATCTGGCTGCCTATTTCCCCACTTTCCCAGGTAAAACGTTTCCTGCTTTGAACTGACGGGCAGCGTCGAGGAGCGGTTAGAGGGGTTGTCTGCAAAGCGGCACGCTCTAGAACGGGATTGCAAAGTTGGTGCAAACTGGGGCCTGCTTTACTCATCTGAACCCTCCGCTAAATTATGGGGAAGTTGCTCTTTCATTACCTCAGAAAGTTGCTCTTTCATTACCTCAGTTACAGGTAATAGTCCTCGACTTACGACCGCAAATGAGACGGGAACTTCCATCGCAAAGCAAAGTGGTCATTAAGTGCTCAATTTTGCAACCTTTTTTTGGGGGGGCCACGGGTTGTTAAACAATGCTGCAGTCGCTAAGCGGATCATGTCGTTAAGCGAATCCACATCCTCCATTGACTTTGCTTGTCAGAAGCCGGATGGGAAGGTCGTAAATGCTGATCACATAACTCCAGGACCCTGCAACCATCATAAATACATGCCGGATGTTGCCACATGCCCACAATTGTGATCACATGACTGTGGAGATGCTGCTTATGGTCATAAGCGCAAGGACCGGTTGTAAGTCACGTTTTTCAGGGCCGTTGTAACTTCAGACAGTTGCTACCTGTGTTAAGGCACTATTAGGTTGGAATCTCTGGAAATCATTTATTATTACAACTTAAAATTATGCGTATTAAAGCTTCAAACTGAACTGATATTTTTGAGACACCCTGTATTTATCTAAAAGGTAAAATCCTTTCCCCCCCTCAAAAACTAAAAATCCATTCAATTTTCAAGGCACAATTGCAAGCATATATTGTCATAGCTTTTCCCCAGGATGTTCAAATCCCTGGTCCAGGCTACATTTGGTGATTTCCTAGTGGTGTCCCATCCCGTGGCTATCCAGGTCTACCGGGTGCTTAGTTTTTGAGACCACATAAGGTTGGTTAAGTGCTGCCCCCTGCTGGATCATTCTCTTTTCAAATCTAAGGTCACAAACTTACTGAGAAATAGTAACACGGTTAGTCCTCGACTTACAACAGCTCATTTAGTGACCGTTCAAAGTTACAACGGCACTGAAAAAAGTGATTTAGGACCATTTTTCACAGTTACAACTTTTGCAGTATCAAAATTGTTCAAAATTCAGATGCTTGGCAACCGAGTCATATTTATGACTTAACAACTGCAGTGATTCACTTAACAACGGTGGCAAGAAAGGTCGCAAAGCGGGGCAAAGCTCACTTAACGAATGTCTCACTTAACTACAGAAATTTTGGGCTCAATCGTGGTCGTATCTTGAGGACTATCTGTGTAATCTACTGATTATGTGATGCCGTCTTTCCTAATCTCCACGCATCACCAAGTAGATTAACAGAGTTGGAAGGGACCTTGCAGGTCATCTAGTCCAACCCCCTGCCCAAGCAGGAGACCCTACATCTGCCTTTACCTAGGATCAAACTCACAACCTCCTGTTTGTGAGGCGAGAGCTCCACCTCTAGGCCTATCTCATGCCTGGCCTAGGAGGTGATGAAGGCAACTTTCAGATTCAGGTTCTGAATGGAAGGGACCTTGGAGGTCTTCTAGTCCAACCCCCTACTCAAGCAGGTGACCGTATACCATTTCAGATAAATGGTTGTACAATCTCTTTTTTTAAAAACTTCCAGTGATGGAGAAGGTTGCTTCTCGATTAGTTCCATCCATTGCTTCTTCTCCTGCCTTCAGGTGCTTTGGAAAATAAGTTGACCCCCTCTTCTTTGTGGCAGCCCCTCAAATACTGGAAGACTGTTATCATGTCACCCCTAATCCTTCTTTTCTTTAGACAGGCCATACCCAATTCCTGCAACCGTTCCTCATATGTTTTTGTCTCCAGTCCGGGCCTTTAATCATCTTAGATGCTCTTCTGTGCACTTTTTCCAAAATCTCAACAACTTTGTGGGGTTATAGCCAAAGAAGGATGTTTAGAGGACATACTGGGGCTGTGGTTAGGGTGCAAAAAGGGCCCAACCCGTAGCGATTTCCTGTAGCATTTGAATGAACAAAACACATTGGTTTTGTGGTGATGTTGGCCAGCCACACCTTAGCTTAGAATTGACGCACACTTTTCATCTTCAAACTGTTGTCGCTTTAAGATAATGTTTCTCAACCTTGGCAAAGAATTCCCCAGCCAGAAGTTGGCAACTCTATGATAGGGGGGACTTCAATTTCCAGTATTCCTCAGCCCTTGGCAATGTTATGATACCTGAGCTGGAAGGGACCTCGGAGGTCTTCTAGTCCAGCCCCCTGCTCAAGCAGGAAAACCTATATTATTTCAGATAAATGACTGTCTAGTCCAGGGGTCAGCAACCTGCGGCTCTGGAGCCGCATGTGGCTCTTTCATCCCTCTGCTGCGGCTCCGTTGCTCAAAATCTGCGTCACAACCGCCAATGTGTGAGGCACCTGCCAGCACGCGATTTATTGAGCTTTTCGACCCCCAGTAGGCCAACCATGGATAAATCCAAGAAAAGAAAAGTTTCAGAAGAAAACAAAATCTTTAATTCAACTATATATGCTAGTTTTGTGGCCGCTCAGGAAATAGTCAGGCATGGGAAGAGTTTTGTGGCTCCCGGTGTTTTCTTTTCTGTGGGAAACAGGTCCAAGTGGCTATTTGAGTGTTTAAGGTTTCCGACCCCTGGTCTAGCCTCTTCTTAAAAACCTCCAGTGATGGAACGACCATGATTTCTGAAGGCAAGCTGTTCCACTGATTAATTGTCCTCACTGTTAGGAAGTTTCTCCTTAGTTCTAGGTTGCTTCTCTCCTGGATTAGTCTCCATCCATTGCTTCTTGTCCTGCCCTCTGGTGCTTTGTAGAATAATTTGACCCCTTCTTCTTTGTGGCAGCCCCTCAAATATTGGAACCCTGCTATAATGTCTCCCCTAGTCCTTCTTTTCTCTGGAGTAGTGAAACCCAAATCCTGCAACCGTTCTTCATATGTTTTAGGTGTCCTCCTAGATCCACAGCTAAAATTGGAGCAACATCTTTCAGCTGTGGCTAGGGGGACCTTTGCACAAGTACGTCTTGTGCACCAATTGCGACCCTACTTGGAGAAGGAGGCACTTCTCACAGTCACTCATGCCCTTATCACCTCACGGCTGGATTACTGCAATGCGCTCTACATGGGGCTACCCTTGAAGAGTGTCCGGCGACTGCAATTGGTGCAAAATGCAGCTGCGCGAGCTGTGGTGGGTGCACCCAGATGCACCCACATAACACCAATCCTCCGCCAGCTGCATTGGCTGCCCATTAGTCTCCGGATCCAATTTAAGGTGTTGGTCGTTACCTTTAAAGCCCTACATGGCTCAGGGCCAGGTTACCTTCGGGACCGCATCCTGCCGCATACCTCCCTACGACCGGTTAGGTCCCACAGAGTTGGCCTCCTCCAGGTCCCATCAGCCAAGCAATGTCGGTAGGCGGGGCCGAGGGGGAGGGCCTTCTCTGTGGGAGCTCCCTCCCTGTGGAACCAGCTTCCCCCGGAGATCAGGACTATCCCCACCCTGCTGGCCTTCCGGAAAGCAATAAAAACCTGGCTCTTCCGGCAGGCGGGGTGAAAGCGAGACGATACTCTTTTAACTTTTATATGTTTTTAATTATTGTATTTTATTGTATTTATATTGTTGAAATGGATCTGAATATATTGTGAGCCGCCCAGAGTCCCTAGGGAGTTGGGCGGCATACAAATCCATTTAATTAAATTAAATTAATTAAATTAATTAGTCTCCAGGCCTTTGATCATCTTAGTTGCTTTTCCTCTGAACTTTTTCCAAAGTCTCAACATCTTTTTTGTAGAGACTTCAACTCTCAAAATTCCTCAGTCAGCCATTGGCTACTTTATGATGTGTGTGCCAACTCTGAAGCTGGCCTGACTGAGGCCATCTTGGAGGCTTTGGTGTTACCACAATGGTGATGAGGGAAGGGGGGGGGGATTTCCTGACAGTTAGAACAATTAATCAGTGGAACAGCTTGCCTCCAGAAGTTGTGAATGCTCCAACACTGGAAGTTTTTAAGAAGAGATTAGATAACCATTTGTCTGAAGTGGTGTAGGGTTTCCTGCCTAAGCAGGGGGTTGGACTAGAAGACCTCCAAGGTCCCTTCCAACTCTGATATTCTGTTATTCCGAATAGAGATAGTTGGGGTTTTATAGCCAAAACAAAATAGTTTCCCCTGAGAACCAAGGACATTCCCACAGGTGGCTGAAGCGAGGTGGAGTGAAGTTTCCAAGCAACCAGACAGCACTCTGTTATGCCTGCAAGTAAGTAACAAGGTTGTTAAGTGAATCTTGCTTCCCCAAGTATGGGACTTCATACATCAGGAGGTCTGAAGGTCGTAAAAGGTGATCACAGGACTCAGGAATACTGCGACCGTCATAAATATGAGTCATTTGCCAAGGGTCCAAATTTTGATCGTGCCACCAGGGGGATGCTGCAACGGTTGTTAAGTGTAAAAAACGGTCGTGTCACTTTTTAAAGTGCCGAACGGTCACTAAATGAATGGGTTGTAAGTAGAGGACTTATGCTTGTGTTGTGTTTGGAAAAGCATTGCTTCTGTTTGGACAGCTGCCAAAGAGGTGAAAGGTTTCTGGCTGGTTTGTTGGTTGCCAAATAAGAGACGGTAAAAAGGTTGTTGCTGTCTATTTCCCCTTCTGTGGAGTCCCGGGTGCCCTCTGAGGTTGGTTGTTTCCTTGCAGACATTTCATCACCCAACTAGGTAACATCATCAGGGCATCTCTGATGAAACATCTGCAAGAAAACCACCAAGCTCAGAGCGCACCCAGGATCCAGCAGGTCAACCCTGAGCTACAAATATCCTCTTCCGTTAATTCCCCTTTTTGTGCGGCTTGTATTCCGTCTGAAAACACAGGTATCTCTCTGCGATGGTACGGGATGTTGGGAGTCAGAAGGACGAGCTGCAGACTAAGCAACGGTCAGATAAGAGGTGGCTCAGCCTGCAGAAAGAAAAGGGGTGTGGCAAACATCTCAGAAGGATGCTTTCCTAGTTTCTTGGGCTGTGGAGACAATGGGGAGCAGATCTACAGGTGTATCACTAAATGTCTATGGCAGGGGTGTCAAACTCAAGGCCTGGGGGCTGGATCCGGCCTGTGAGGTGCTTAGATCTGGCCCGCGGGGCTGCCCTGGAAACAGTGAAGGACCAGCCCATGGTGCCTCTGCCAGTGGAAGCAGAGCTTGGGAGCCAATTTTACTTAAGCCCCGTGTTACTAACTTAAAAACCGCCACGATTCACTTAACGATTCTGACAAGAAAGGTCGTTCAATGGGGCAGAGCTCATTTGAGAACTGTCTCGCTTCGCAAAGGACATTTGGGGCTCAACTGTGGTTGTAAGTTGAGGACTACCTGTAAAGGCAACGACTATGCAACCCTCTCGGCACAACGCTGCATATGTTCCCTGATGTGCAACCATGGAGCAATGTAATCTATAATATATAATAACAGAGTTGGAAGGGACCTTGGAGGTCTTCTAGTCCAACCCCCTGCTTAGGCAGGAAACCCTACACCACTTCAGACAAATGGTTATCCAACATCTTCTTAAAAACTTCCAGTGTTGGAGCATTCACAACTTCTGGAGGCAGGCTGTTCCACGGATTAATTGTCCTAACTGTCAGGAAATTTCTCCTTAGTTCTAAGTTGCTTCTCTCCTTGTTTAGTTTCCACCCATTGCTTCTTCTCCTGCCTTCAGGTGCTTTGGAGAATAGCTTGTCTCCCTCTTCTTTGTGGCAACCCCTGAGATATTGGAAGACTGCTATCATGTCTCCCCTGGTCCTTCTTTTCATTAAACTAGACATACCCAGTTCCAGCAACCTTTCTTCATATGTTTTAGCCTCCAGTCCCCTAATCATCTTTGTTGCTCTTCTCTGCACTCTTTCTAGAGTCTCAACATCCTTTTTACATCGTGGCGTCCAAAACTGGATGCAGGATTCCAAGTGTGGCCTTACCAAGGCATTATAAAGCGGTATTAACACTTCGCGTGATCTTGATTCTATCCCACTGTTTATGCAGCCTAGAACTGTGTTGGCTTTTTTGGCAGCTGCTGCACACGGCTGGCTCATATTTAAATGGTTGTCCACTAGGACTCCAAGATCCCTCTCACAGTTACTACTGTTGAACAAGGTGCCACCTATACTGTACCTCTGCATTTGTTTTTCTTGCCTAAATATACGACTTAGGCTTAAGGCTGCCGGTGGGAGCTTGGGGGATTCACACAACCTCTTCTTCTCCTTTCCCAGGTCCCAAGCGAGATGTCGGTGCGGCCAAACGCTTCATCCTGGAGATGTACACCGACATCTTCGATCAGTTTCTCGACGGGGCTCTTTGTGGCGGTTCCCCCTCTGACTTCAGACCCCGGTTCCTTTATCACCATTACACCTGCGCCACCGACACGCAGAACATCTGCGCGGTTTTCGCGGATATCAAGGACGCCGTTCTGGCAAGCTACTTGGAAGAGTTCAACCTGGTTTGAAGAGGCCGGCTCCAGGGGCATCACGGAATTGCTGGGCGTGCAATCCAGATGTGGTCTCGTCGGTTGTGAGAAACCGGGCTTGCAAGAAGCTGGATTCACAAGGAAGCATTCCTGTCCGTCTTCCGGGTTGGAGAATGGTACTGTTTGTCATATCTTTTGCCCCGTCTTCCTCTGGAATCCTTGGACGGAACCGGGCGCAATCCGGAGTCTCGTTGCCGGGAAGGATTTTTTTTTTTGAAATAACGTTGCAGCTGCACCACTGAACAGGAGATGTACAACTTAACAGAATAACAGAGTTGGAAGGGACCTTGGAGGTCCTCTAGTCCAACCCCCTGCTTGAGCAGGAAACCATTCCAAACAAATGGTTGTCTAATCTCTTCTTAAAAGCCTCCAGTGATGACGCATTCACAGCTTTTGGAGAGGCAAGTCGTTCCACTGATTAATTGATTAAATTAATCAATGGAACTGATTAACTGATTAAAACCTTAGTAAGGCCGCACCTGGAATACTGCATCCATTTTTGGTCACCACATTGCAAAAAAAGATGTTGAGACTTTGGGGGAAAAAAATGCAAAGAAGAAGCAACTTAGATGATGAAAGGCCCGGAGACTAAAACATATAAAGAACGATTGCAGGATTTGGGTATGGCTAGTCTAGAGAAAAGAAGGACGAGGGCGGGGGACACATGATATTCCAGTATTTGAGGGGCTGCCACAAAGAAGAGGGAGTCAACTTATTTTCCATAACACCAAAAGGCAAGACAAGAAACAATGGATGGGAACTAATCAAGGTGAGAAGCAACCTGGAACTAAGGAGAAACTTCCTAACAGTGAGGATAATTAACCAGTGGAACAGAAGTTGCCTCCAGAAGTTGTGGGTGCTTCATCACTGGAGCTTTTTAAGAAGAGACTGGACAGCCATTTGTTCAGAATGGCATATGGTCTGCTTGAGCATGGGGTTGGACTAGAAGACCTCCAAAGTCCCTTCAATTGATTGATTGATTGGATTGTTCTCACTGTCAGGAAATTTCTCCTTAGTTGTAGGTTGGTTCTCTCCTTCATTAGGCGAGCCTTGTCTTACAAGAGCTAAAATGTTGTGAGAGTAGACAGAACTATAAAATTTGACCCCTGACAAGAAGGAGAACATGAACAATAGCAATAGCAATAGCACTTAGACTTATATACCGCTTCATAGTGCTTTACAGCCCTCTCTAAGCGGTTTACAGAGTTCAGCATATTGCCCCCAACAATCTGGGTCCTCATTTTACCCACCTCGGAAGGATGGAAGGCTGAGTCAACCTTGAGCCGGTGAGATTTGAACAGCTGAACTGCTGAACTAGCAGTAGCTTGCAGTGCTGCATTTAACCACTGCACCATCTCAGCTCTGTAGATGGTGACAAGAGCAACAAGAGCAAGCAAGTTGAAGAGATAAGGAAGTCAACTCTGAAACAACAAGTGGAGATAAGAAAGTTAACTCACACAGCATCTTGGCATTGAACCCTGCAGTGTGAAAAGGCAGCTGAAGTCACGCAGAGTGCAGTGTGTGACAAAATGCAGCTGTCACAAGATAAAATGAAGGCTGGGCTGTGGGTTGGTGGGAAAACAACAGAACCTAAAGATTATGTAGATAATAATGTGGATTTTGTATGTATGGATGTACCTATGGTTATATATGAATGCGAGCACTCCGCAAAGCCAGAGCTGCAAATGCTGCGACAATGGTGCCCACACATGTCTGCCCAACATGTGGCAGAACATTTCGTGCCCGTATAGGCCTTACCAGCCACCTGCGTACACATCGTAAACAGCCCACAACCTGATAGATGTCAAGGTCCTCTTCGAACACGATGGACTAACAACATATGAATGTTCAGGAAGCCCTTGACTTACAACCATTTGTTTCGTGCCATTCACATTTATAACAGCACTGAAAAAACTGACTTATGACTCTTTTTCACACTTAAGACCAGAGGTCTTCAAACTTGGCAACTTTAAGACTTGTGGACTTTAAGTCCCAGAATTCTCCAGCCAGCTATGCTGGAGAACAATTACCGTATTTTTAGGAGTATAAGACGCACCTTAGTTTTTGGTGGAGGAAAATAGGGGAAAACAATCTGCCTACCAGGTATTTATCTGGCTAGCGTCCTTAGTCTGGTCAGCTTCAGCACATTATTTTATCCCCTGGTTAGGACTTAAAAAAACCTTCTTCTGAGAGAATAACAATGAAAGAGCATGCAAGCCAGTAAGAGCTGGGAAGATAGTTAGCACCTGGTTAGGGCTAGAAAAAAACTCATTCGGAGCAAGTAGAGCAATGAAAAAAAAATCTGCAAAGACTTAGGGCTGGAAAAACATTCTTTGGAGAGAGTAACAATGAAAAAGCCTGCAAGGTAAGAGCTGGGAAGATCTGTTAGCACCTAGTTAGGGCTGGAAAAAAAAAGCTACATTCAAAGTATAAGACGCACCCAAATTTTCAGCCACTTTTAGGGAGAAAAAAGGTGCGTCTTATACTCCGAAAAATACAGTAATCTATGGAACAGCTTGCCTCCAGAAGTTGTGAGTGCTCCAACACTGGAAGTTTTTAAGATGATGTTGGATAACCATTTGTCTGAAGTGGTGTAGGGTTTCCTGCCTAAGAAGCAGGGGGTTGGACTAGGAGACCTCCAAGGTCCCTTCCATCTCTGTTATTCTATTCTAAGTCTTAAAGTTGCCAAGTTTGGGGACCCCTGCTTAAGACCGTTACAGCATCCCCATGATCACATGATTAAAATTCAGACACTTGGCGAATGGTTCATTTTTATGACGGTTGCAGTGTCCTGGGATCACATGGTCCCCTTTTGGGATCTTCTGACAAGCAAAGTCAATGCGGAATTCACTTTACAACCATGTTACAAACTTTAACAACTGCAGTGATTCACATAACTGTAGCAAGAAAGGTCGTATCTACAGGTGATGTAAGTATAATCATAATCTACCGATTATACGCTCCTGTCTTCTCCAATCACCATACATCATCTGGCAGGGAGGTGCAAGTGTGTTTGGGCATGAGTGTGTGTGGGGAATGCTTACACAATTGCAGTTAATAAAACTTTTGTAGGCTAACAGAGTCTTTCTGTGTTTTGGGTGTTACCTTGAGCAATTTGTTACAGGAGGAAAAGGAGGAGGAAGAAGAGGAAGGGAAGAGGAGGAGAGTGGGGAGGAGGAGGGGAGAGGAGAGGAGAGTGAGTGAGTGAGGGAAGAGAGAAGAGGAGAGGAGGAGGAGAGGAAGAGGAGGGGAGGAGAAGGAAGAGGAGAGTGAGGGAGAGAAGAGAAAAGGAGAAGGAGGAAGAAGAGTGAGGGGAGGAGAGGAGAGGAGGAGGAAGAGGAGGAGAGGAGAGTCTTGACATCAAAGACAGAAGGGAGAAATGGGCAAGACAGTTTAAAGAGTTGGGGCAGTTATGGGCTCAGGAAAGTGACTTCAGATATGGAGGACCAATTGTCCAGAGTTGACATCAGTCTTTCTCAAACTTGACAATTTTAAGATGTGTGGACTTCAACCCCCAGAATTTCCCAGCCAGCCATGCCTGACTAGAGAATTCTGGGAGTTGAAGTCTTAACACTGTAAGTTGCTACACCGAAAACAGGCCTCTGTGCACCAATCATTCCACTCAGTCATACGTTAGCATTAGACTTATATACCGCTTCCCAGTGCTTTACAGCCCCGTCAAAGCGGTAGAGAGACGCGGCATATTGCCTCCGACAATCTGATGCTGCATTGCTTTATTATTATTATTTTTGCGCAAATTGAAAAGGGAAGGACGGGAAATTGCAAGGTCTGCCCCTAAGGCAGCTAAAGCTCTTTAAAAAGGGGGGGGGAATAGCTCCGGTTTCTCTGGTCTCACGCATTCGATTTCATGATGTGCTTGATCCAAGGAAGAAAGTCGGCTATGCGGGAATAAACGCCTGGAGGGATTCGATTGCCAAAGGAAACGATGCCTTCCACGACTCCTTTGCACACCATAGGACCTCCGGAATCTCCCTGAAAAAGATAAAAGCGAAGAAAACAGCTGGCTTAGGGTGGATTTCTGCAAAACTGATTCTCCGCAGGTACCAAGCTATTCTCCAAAGCACCCGAAGGCCAGACATGGAATAGTGGATGGAAACTGATCAAGGACAGAGATTCAACCTGGAAATAAGGAGGAACTTTCTGACAGAGCAATCAACCAATGGAACAGAAGTTGCCTTCGGAAGTTATGGGAGCTTCATCGCTGGAGGCTTTCAAGAAGAGATTGGACAGCCATCTGTCAGAAATGGCGTAGAGTCTCCTGCTTGGGCGGGGGGGGGGGATTGGACTAGATGACCTACAAGGTCCCTTCCAACTCTGTTAATCTATTAAAAGGAAACAGGTGTAGGAACACACACACACCCGCTGCCGCCGCCCACAGAATGAAATATTTTGGGGAATATTAAAAGAGGCAGAATATTATGTTTCCCCAAAGGAGAAATGGAGAAACATGCTCTTAAAGGCAGAAAGCAGCCCCCAGTCTTCCTGCTATAGGAAACAGCCTCCAGCAGATGCCTGGAGTCTTTAGAGATGGATATTTTGTGCCCATTAAGAAAGACTGAGTCAATCTATTCATAAACAAAACACCTTCCACTCCAGCTGATGAGATTAAGCAGGACAGGACGTCACTTTTAGGACATAAATGTTGTCACTTTTAGGACATAAATGTTGTACGCTGGCCTGAGTCCCCTGGGAGTAGGGGGGGCTATAAGAATCACAAAATAAAATAAATAAAATAAATAAATAATAGGATTAACTCACCACCATTAGAATAGCAAATTCCCTCTTTCACCTTACCCTTTCTCCTCCTCCTCCCGCTCCCTCTTCTTCTCTCCCCTCCTCTCCCCTCCCCCTCTCCCTCCTCCTCCTCTTCCCCCTCTTTCTCATCAGGCTCACTACATTGCACAATCCCCTGCAGCATCTCAGAACCCTATAAAAATCCAAGTACTCATCAAACCAATTTATCAGCTGTCCCAGAACTACATGCTGTTGTTGGTTGTGCTCATCAATAAACCTCCTTTCCGTGCAGCCAGTCAGCCTCCATTTTATTCCCAGTGTCTTTCTCCCGGCTTGGAACTGGACCGGATTTTTCTTCCAACCCAGGGATTGGGACTCCCATCATCCCCTGCCAGTCATTTAGGACATGAGATGGGAGTGGTAGTCCATCCCCTTTGGAAGGCAACAGGCCGAGGACAGAGGAAGCTGACAGCGCTAAGCAAGATCCCTAGGAATCTGACAGGGCCTGATGTTTACATTTATACCTTGTTCCATACCTGGAGAACTAGCATCTTTCTGAGATTTTAAGGGATCAGGGCCTAGCCAAGTGGTGGAATGTTTACTGGGTGTGCAAATAGCTCCTGTTTTATCCCTCAGCTTCTTCAGTCAGTCTCACTTTAAAATAAAGGTAGTCCTCATCTTACGTCCATAAGTGAGCCCCAAATTTCTGTTGTTGAGACATTTGTTAAATGAGTTTTGCCCCATTTTACGACCTTCTAAGGTGGGACTAGAACTCTCCGTCTCTGGCTGAATGGCCCAAAATCACTAAGCTGGCTTTCATGCTTAAGGTGGGACTAAAATTCACTGTCTCCTAGTGATTGGCCCAAAGTCACCCAGCCAGCTTTCATGCTTAAGGTGGGACTAGAACTCACCGTCTCCTGGTTCCTAGGCCAGCACCTAACCATTAGACCAGTGGTGAAATCAGGGGTGAAATGCTACCAGTTCCGCCCGGTTCGGGCGTACTGGTAGCGGTGGCCGCCGGTGGTTCGGAGAACTGGTAGCGGTGGCAGCACGAGGCTCCGCCCACTCGTCCGGATGTCGCTATTTTTTTTAACCCTCTGCATATACGCAAAGCCTTCTGTGCATGCGCAGAGGGTGAAAATGTGCACGTGACGGTGGTGCGCACACAAGTGAAGCGAGCGTGAGCGTGCAAAACGCATGTTTCCGAACTGGTAGGGAAGGTAAGTAGATTTCACTGCTGGGTGCAATCCTGCCGGTTCTGTCTGGATCGCGTGTGGTGGTACGGCGGCGGCACATGGTTCGGCGAATCAGTAACGGCGGCAGCGCAAGACTCCGCCCACCTACCCAGACGTCATTAGTTCCTGGTTTTAAATCTCTGTAACGGTGGCAGCGTGAGGCTCCGCCCACGTTACTTCCTGGTTAACCCTCTGCGCATGCACAAATCCTTCTGCACATGTGCAGAGGGTCAAAAATTTGATGTGATGACAGCGCGCGCGTAGCACGCACACTTCTGAACCGGTAGGGAAGGTAAGTAGATTTCTAGACCAAATAAAAAAAACTAGAGAACTCCCCCAACCCTTAAAATGGACCTACCCACCCATCCTTTGCTTCCTAACCTGGCTTGTATCCCGGAGTTGATGGAAGCTTCCAGCGCAGATCATGGCATCATCAAGTTCTGGATAGAATTTCGTGCATTTTCGGCGATTGTAGATGGTGATGTTGGTTTCGTAGAGTTTGTACGACCTGCCCAATTGGTCAATCATGCCCCATCCCGAAGTAGTACAAAGGGTCCCATCCGGGACTTCCTTATCTGACCGAGGCAACGGTATGACCTGGACGTATTTGTTGAGGATGGCGGGATGAGACAGCTGATTCAAAAAAAGAAAGGAAGGAAAGAGAGAAAAAGAAACAAGATGAGCTCCAGTCGCACCCAGCGGTGGGTTGCTCCTGGTTCGGACCAATTCTTAGAACCGGTAGTGCCGGCAGCGGGAGACTCCGCCCACCCACTCGGGACACTTCTGCGCATGTGCAGAAGCTTCTGCACATACGCAGAAGGGTTGCGAGTGTGCACGAGCGAACCGGTAGCAGAATAATTTACAACCCACCACTGGTCACAACCAATGGCTGTTGAGAGAAGATGGTGGTAGGAAGTTAGCCTAAAAAACATGTTTTCTACAGAGAAAATTGGATGCAAGCAATCCTCGATTTACGACCATTCATTTAGCGCACGGGTCTTCAACCTTGGCAACATTAAGACTTGTGGACTTCAATTCCAAGTTACCACCAGGCTGGAAAAGGTGATTTGCAACCTGTCCTCACACTTATGACTGTCATAGCATCCCCATAGTCATGGGATCAACATTTGGCCGCTTGGCAACCCGGCATGTATTTACAACGGTTGCAGCCTCCCAGGGTCCTCCCAGTTCGCCATTTGCGAACTTCCTAGCCAGCTTCTGACAAACCAAGTTAATGGGGGAAGCCGGGTTTGCTTAACAGCCACGTGACTCACTTAATGACTGCAGGAAAAAAAGTGGCAAAATGAGGGCGCGGCTCTCTGTTGCATTGTAGTTCTCAATTATAATATTGTTTTTAATTCCAATGTAAAGCCAGAAAATAAAGACAAAATATATCAAGAAATGACTCTCACAGTGGCATAACGATAAAGGACGCCAAACTTTGGAAGAATTTCACTTCCCTCTCTTTAAAACTGGCATCCAACATTTGAAAAACTGGAGAGTTTTTCAGCCTCTGGCAAAAACTCAGGCTGCTATTCCCTGTGGAGGGGCAAGAATCTTACACAGTCACAATAAGTGTGACTGTGTCACACAGGCAGAGTCCATAGAGTTGACAGGGGCTAGTCTTAGTCCACCGTTATCGGAAGAGTTTGGGCCTGTTTCTCCCGAGGATGTGGACAGAGCTGTGGGGGCGATGGGTACCTCCACCTGTTTATTGGACCCGTGTCCCTCCTGGTTGGTTTCGGCCAGCAGAGAGGTGGCATGCAGCTGGATCCAGGCGGTGGTCACCGCTTCTTTAAGGGAGGGATCCGTACCGCAGTCGTTAAAAGCTGCGGTGGTGAGACCCCTCCTGAAGAAGCCTTCCCTGGATCCAGCTGATTTGAAGAACTATTGTCCGGTCTCCAACTTGCCCTTTTTGGGGAAAGTTGTGGAGAAGGTGGTGGTAACTCAGCTTCTGCAGCTTCTGGATGAAACAGAGCATCTAGATCCTTATCAGTCGGGTTTCAGGCGCGGCTACAGTACAGAAACTGCCTTGGTCGCTCTGATGGATGATCTCTGGCGGGCCCGGGATGGGGGTAACTCCTCCATCCTGGTGCTACTTGACCTCTCAGCGGCGTTCGATACCATCGACCATGGTATCCTTCTGCATCGTCTCGGTGAGTTGGGGGTGGGAGGCACTGTTTTACGGTGGTTCTCCTCTTATCTCACCGATAGGATGCAGTCGGTGTTAACAGGAGGGCAGAGATCGTCCCCTAGGCCCCTATCATGTGGGGTGCCTCAGGGGTCGGTTCTCTCGCCCATCCTGTTTAACATTTACATGAAACCGCTGGGTGAGATCATCCGCAGGCATGGGGTGCGTTTCCTCCAGTACGCTGACGACACCCAGCTGTACATCACCACCCCGTCTGATTTCAGAGAGGCAGTTGATGTAATGTGCCGGTGCCTGGACGACGTTAGGATCTGGATGGGGAGGAACAGACTCAGACTTAATCCCGACAAGACTGAGTGGCTTTGGATATTGCCTCCTAAGGACCATGACAATTGTCCCTCCTTGACGTTCGAGGGAGCGAAACTGACCCCCTCGGATCAGGCTCGCAACTTGGGTGTCCTCCTAGATCCACAGCTAAAATTGGATCACCATCTCTCCGCTGTGGCTAGGGGGGCCTTTGCACAGGTTCGCCTGGTGCACCAGTTGCGGCCATACTTGGAGAAGGAGGCTCTACTCACGGTCACTCATGCCCTTGTCACCTCGCGTCTGGACTACTGCAACGCGCTCTACATGGGGCTACCCTTGAAGAGTATCCGGAGACTTCAGCTGGTGCAAAATGCGGCTGCGCGTGCTGTGGTGGGTGTGCCAAGGTACACCCACGTGACACCTGTACTCCGCCAGCTGCACTGGTTGCCCATCGGTCTCCGGGTCCAATTCAAGGTGTTGATCACTATCTTTAAAGCCCTTCATGGCTTAGGACCAGGTTATCTCCGGGATCGCATTCTGCCTCATACTTCCCTCCGACCAGTTAGGGCCCACAGAGTTGGCCTCCTCCAGGTCCCATCGGCTAAGCAATGTCGCCTGGCGGGCCCTAGGGGGAGAGCCTTCTCTGTGGCCGGCCCCGTGCTCTGGAATCAACTTCCCCCAGAGACCCGAATTATCCTCACCCTGCTGGCCTTCCGGAAAGCTGTTAAGACATGGCTTTTCCTGCAGGCAGGGGGTAGAGCGTAATCCATTTGAGCTCACCCCCAAGTATGTATGAAGTTGAATGGATATTAAATGTTTTTAAGATGTTTTTAATTTTTATATCTGTTTTAATGCTTATTTATATTGGTTTCTTGTATTTTTTTCTGTTGTATGCCGCCCGGAGTCCTCCGGGAGTTGGGCGGCATATAAGAAATACCAATAAATAAAAAATAAAATAAATAAATAAAATACCTTATTCCACCAGCTTTGAAATATTGGGATTAGACAATTTACAACTATGCTGCCTCCCATCTGATCTAAATGTAATTCATAAAATCATATATCAAAAAGTCCTTCCTGTCAATGACTACTTCAGCTTCAACCGCAGCAATACACGAGCACGTAATAGATTCAAACTAAATGTAAACCGCTCCAAACTCGACTGCAGAAAATACGACTTCAGCAACAGAGTGATCAATGCCTGGAATGCACTACCTGACTCTGTGGTTTCTTCCCCAATAGCAATAGCACTTTAGCACTTTACTTATATACCGCTTCATAGTGCTTTACAGCCCTCTCTAAGCGGTTTACAGAGTTCAGCATATTGCCCTCAACAATCTGGGTCCTCATTTTACCCACCTCAGAAGGATGGAACCTTGAGCCTGGTGGGATTTGAACAGCTGAACTGCTGAACTAACAGTCAGCCTGCAGTCGCAGCATTTAACCACTGCACCACTTCAGCTCTTACACCCAAACCCCCAAAACTTTAACCTTAGACTGTCTGCAGCCGACCTCTCCTGTTTCTAAGAGGTCTGTAAGGGGCGTGCATAAGCGCACCACTGTGCCTACCGTCCCTGTCCTACTGTCCTATTGTCCTCTTTTATCGTTACATTTTACTTATGTTTATACAAACTACTACTATCCTATAGATGTTTGACAAATAAATAAATAAATAAATAAACAAACAAACAAACAAACAAACAAACAAACAAACGGTCCCATTGTTGCCTTCAAGAGACACTTGTGTTGTTTTGTGATCTGAGGGGGTGGGGAAGGGAACCTCGTAAGCTTTTTCTCTCTGGTCAATTGGTGCAGTCAGCAGCTAGAATAAATTACCTTTAGCAAAAGGATATCATGGGAAATTATAATTTCATTGTACTTAGGATGCATGTGGTACGATTCTATGCCAAAGACTTGCTGGGTTTCTTCGACAGCATGAAGATCATGTGCTCCCAACACCACAGTAAACTCCCTGGGGGGGAAAGCATCCAGTGGAGTTAAAAAGCCATGCCATTTCTTTCCTCCCACTCTTTCCTTCTTTCCTTCCTTTCCTTCTTCCTTTCCCTCTTCTACCTGCTCTTTCCTTCTCTTCTGTCTTCCCTCTTTCAATGTGTTTTGCTTTCCCTGGTTTGTATCTTCTTCCTTCCCCTCCCCTTCTCTTCTTTCCCTTCACTTCCTATTTTCTTCCCTTTCTCTTTTCCCTTCCTCTACTTTCCCTTCCCTTCCCTTCTTTTTTCTTTTTTTCTATCTAGTTTTAATTCTTTGCTTTTGCAGGAACATATCTATATCTATATATCTATATTATATATCTATATCTATATCTATATCTATATCTATATCTATATCTATATCTATATCTATATCTATATCTATCTATCTATCTATCTATCTATCTATCTATCTATCTATCTATCTATCTATCTATCTATCTATCTATCTATATATATATAGAGAGAGAGAGAGATGAAACTTGCTAGCAAGTTATTCTCACCATCTCAAAGCTTAACAAGGTTTCACCCTTCCTTTATCCATTTACTTCCTTTCTTTTCCCTTTCCTTTTGCACCTTCCTTCCTCCCTCCCTTCTCTCGCTCTCTGTCTTTCATCCCTCCCCCTCCCCCTCCCCTCCCCCTCCCCCTCCCCTTCCTCTTCTTATAATAATAATAACAGAGTTAGAAGGGACCTTGGAGGTCTTCTAGTCCAACCCCCTGCTTATGCAGGAAACCCTACACTACTTCAGACAGATGGTTATCCAACATCTTCTTAAAAATGTCTAGTGTTGGAGCATTCACAACATCTGGAGGTAAGCTGTTCCACTGATTAATTGTTCTAACTGTCAGGAAATTTCTCCTTAGTTCTAAGTTGCTTCTCTCCTTGATTAGTTTCCACCCATTGCTTCTTGTTCTACCCCCAGGTGCCTTGGAGAAAAGTTTGACTCCCTCTTCTTTGTGGCGACCCCTGAGATATTGGAACACTGCTATCATGTCTCCCCTGGTCCTTCTTTTCATTAAACTAGACATACCCAGTTCCTGCAGCCGTTCTTCATATGTTTTAGCCTCCAGTCCCCTAATCATTTTTGTTGCTCTTCTCTGCACTCTTTCTAGAGTCTCCACATCCTTTTTACATCGTGGCGACCAAAATTGTATGCAGTATTCCAAGTGTGGCCTTACCTTCTTCTTCTTCTTCTTCTTCTTCTTCTTCTTCTTCTTC
The DNA here is from genome assembly GCA_023053685.1 of Diadophis punctatus similis. Classification (NCBI taxonomy): domain Eukaryota; kingdom Metazoa; phylum Chordata; class Lepidosauria; order Squamata; family Dipsadidae; genus Diadophis; species Diadophis punctatus. The sequence continues at coordinate 319,462,913 of JALIGW010000001.1, forward strand.
TTCTTCTTCTTCTTCTTCTTCTTCTTCTTCTTCTTCTTCTTCTTCTTCTTCTTCTTCTTCTTCTTCTTCTTCTTCTTCTTCTTCTTCTTCTCCTCCTCCTCCTCCTCCTCCTCCTCCTCCCTATCATTTATCTCATCTTTCTTTCTCTTTCCCTCTCCCCTCCCCTCCCTCCCCTCCCCTCCCCTCCTTCAAATGCCTGAGATGGAAGGACCCCAAAAAGTCATCTAGCCCGGCTCCCTGCTTAGAGCAAAACAAACTCCATTACTCCTGCCTCTTTGCAACTCCTGCAATTCCACCGTTTTTCCTGCTTTGGCTTTTGTGGAAAACCCGCCGCTTCCCGCTTCCTTCAACCGCCAGTCTTGGCCCTGTTCAGCCCTCCCGCCCCCCCCCCACCCCCCCACCCCAGCTGCCCTGGTAAAGCTAGACCAGAAAGGGACTTCACTTACTCCATGCAGTGGGCTGCCGTCATCACCCACTGCGGAGCCACCAGAAATCCTCCACAGATGAAGTCATCTCCGGATTTCATGGCCGCCATGTATGGCCTGGAATGGGGTACAGCTTCTTGACCCCCGATAATCCAACTCTTCAGCGGACCTGCGTGAGAATTGGAGGAATGTTCCATTGCCACTGTGGGTTTTTTTTTTAAATCACAGAGGGTTACAGCAGTTCATTTGCAGGAATTGGGTCTGTCTAGTTTGATGAAAAGAAGGACTAGGGGAGATATGATAGCAGTGTTCCAATATCTGAGGGGTTGCCACAAAGAAGAGGGAGTCAAGCTATTCTCCAAAGCACCTGAGGGTAGAACAAGAAGCAATGGGTGGAAACTAATCAAGGAGAGAAGCAACTTAGAACTAAGGAGAAATTTCCTAAACAATTAGAACAATTAACCAGAGGAACAGCTTGCCTCCAGAAGTTGTGAATGCTCCAACACTGGAAGTTTTTAAGAAGAGATTGGATAACCATTTGTCTGAAGTGGTGTAGGGTTTCCTGCCTAGGCAGGGGGTTGGACTAGAAGACCTCCAAGGTCCCTTCCATATCTGTTATTCTATTCTAAGTCTTAAAGTTGCCAAGTTTGGGGACCTCTGCTTAAAACTATTACAGCATCTCCATGATCACATGATCAAAATTCAGACACTTGGCAAAGTGTTGTTGTTGTTGCTGTTGTTGCTGTTGCTGTTGCTGTTGCTGTTGCTGTTATTGTTATTGTTATTGTTGTTGTTGTTGTTGTTATTATTATTATTATTATTATTATTATTATTATTATTATTATTTAGTGACCGTTCAAAGTTACGATGACACTGAAAAAAGCGACTTATGACCGTTCTTCACCCTTACGACCGCTGCAGCATCCCCATGGTCACGTGATCAAAATTCAGATGCTTGGCCATTGACTCATACCTATGACGGTTGCAATGTCCCCGGGGTCACGTGATCCCCTTTTGCAATCTTCTGACGAGCAAAGTCAATGGGGAAGCTGGATTCACTTAACAACCCGGGTCAGCAATGATTCACTTAACAGCTGTGGCAAGACTACCTGTATTAAAGTCCCAATAAAGTAGCAGAAACTACATGGCTAGTCTAATGAAGAGAAGGACCAGGGCAGGGGCGGGTTGCTCTCTTACCTTGATACCGGTGCGTTGCACATGCATCACCACGTTTTGTGCGTATGTGTGGTTGCTATGCGCGCCCCCCCAAGCAATTTTGCTTCGGTGCATGCGCGGAAGCAAAAAATCGCCAAAATCTCGTGCGTGCATGCATCCCCTTGCGAGATTTTGCTTCTGCGCATGCGTAGGAAGCAAAGAAAGCCCAAAAAATCAGAAAAAAAGATGGCAACGCACGATGGACCGGTGAAGACGGCACCGGAGCTGTCGTGTGCAAATTGCGTAATCTGCCAGCCGCTACCGGTGCGGCAGAGTCGACCGCACCGGTAGGAACCCACCACTGGACCAGGGGAGACATGATAGCAGTGTTCCAATACTTGAGGGGCTGCCACAGAAAGGAGGGGGTCAGGCTGTTCTCTATGGCACCAGAAAGCCAACCAAGGAATAACGGATGGAAACTGAACAAGGAGAGATTCAACCTGGAAATAAGTAGGAACTTTCTGACAGTGAGAACAATCAACCGATGGAACAGAAGTTGCCTTCAGAAGTTGTGGAGCTTCATCACTGGAGGCTTTCAAGAAGAGACTGGACTGCCATCTGTTAAATGGTGTAGGGCAGTGGTTCCCAACCTTTCTAATGCCGCGACCCCTTAATATAGTTCCTCATGTTGTGGTGACCCCCAACCATAAAATTATTTTCGTTGCTACTTCATAACTGTAATTTTGCTACTGTTATGAATCGTAATGTAAATATCTAATATGCAGGATGTATTTTCATTGTTACAAATTGAACATAATTAAAGCATAGCGATTAATCACAAAAACAATATGTAATTATGCCAGATCAGAAATTCTCGGGCCAGTCTTTGCAAGAGCACAAGGAATATCATCTTCCACAACAAGTCTACTTCTGTATTTAGACTTGATAACCAACAAGTGTACAGCAATATTTCTCAATCTCAGCAACTTTTAAGATGCCTGGACTTCAATTCCCAGAATTCAAACCAAAGCTGGCCCCTTAGCTGATGCTGTCAAAGCTCGTCCGCCAGGCGTCACAAACGCCTTTCACCGAATGGCACCTCTCCTGACCAATCGGATGGCTCGGGCGAGTTGAGTCGATATGGCCAGGCTTGTGGCAGTGGGGGGGGGGAGCTGAGGATGTCGGGGCGACCCCTGGGAAATGGTCGTTCGACCCCCAAAGGGGTCCCGACCCCCAGGTTGGGAACCACTGGTGTAGGGTTTGCTTGGGCGGGGGTGGGGGTTGGACTAGATGACCTATAAGGTCCCTTCCAACTCTGTTAATCTGTAATCACATTTCAAAATGAACACATGAAGAGAAGACCATGAAAGTCCTTCATGGCTTGGATCCAAGCTACTTGAGGGACCATCTGATCCCACTGGGATTGGCCCATATTTGGTGTATTGCATCCAGTTTTGGTTGCCATGATATTAAAAAGATGTTGAGACTCTAGAAAGAGTGCAGAGAAGAGCAACCAAGATGATTAGGGGACTGGAGGCTAAAACATATAAAGAACGGTTGCAGGAACTGTGTATGTCTAGTTTAATGAAGAGAAGGACTAAGGGAGACATGATAGCAGTGTTCCAATATAGGTAGTCCTCATCTTACGACCACAATTGTAGCCAAAATTTATGTTGCTAAATGAAACATTTGTTAAGTGAGTTTTGCCTCATTTTATGACCTTTCTTGGCACAGTTGTTAAGTGAATCCCTGCAGTTGTTAAAGTTAGTAACAGGGTTGTTAAGTGAATCTGGCTTCCCCCATTGACTTTGCTTGTTAGAAGGTCGCAAAAGGGGATCACATGACCTTGGGACACTGCCACCATCATAAATATGAGTCAGTTGCCAACTGTCTGAATTTTGACCATGTGACCGTGAGGAGGCTGCAACAGTTGTAAGTTAAGAGTGGCCATAAGTCACTTTTTTCAGTGATGTTGCAACTTTGAATGGTCACTAAATGAACTTGTTGTAAGTCGAGGACTACCTGTATTCCAATAACTCAGGGGTTGCCACAAAGAAGAGGGAGTCAAGCTATTCTCCAAAGCACCTGAGGGCAGAACAAGAAGCAATAGGTGGACGCTAAACAAGGATAGAAGCAACTTAGAACTAAGGAGAAATTTCCTGACAGTTAGAACAATTCATCAGTGGAACAGCTTGCCACCAGAAGTTGTGAATGCTCCAACAGTGGAGGTTTTTAAGAAGAGATTAAACAACCATTTGTCTGAAGTGGTGTAGGGTTTCCTGCCTAAGCAGGGGGTTGGACTAGAAGACCTCCAAGGTCCCTTCCAACTCTGTTATTATATAATTATAATATATTATTATATAAATGTAGAAAACTGATAGAGGGTTCGTGTGGTAGAATCCCTCTAGCATTCAGAATAAGATTGAAAATCTGGCTTGTCAGATGCTGCATTTTTTTCTATCCTGCTCTACGGAGTGGAGAGTTGGTCTCTGACATTTGAAATGTGGATTTACAGGCAGCTGTTGCGTATAAGTTGGGTTGACAAAATCAGAAATGCGGAGGGGATAAGCCGCCTGGGAAAGCCAAGGGAAATCATCAAAATCATTAAAAAAGCGAAAGTTAGAATATTTCGGACATGTGATGCGACACCCGGAAAAATACGACATCCTTCACTTAATCCTCCAGGGAAAGATTAAAGGCAAACGAGGTCCAGGCAGAAGAAGAAGATCATGGCTTCAAAATCTAAGGGATTGGTTTGGACAAGACAAAACAGCCCTTTTTCGTGCGGCTGTTGATAAAAATAGGATCTCCAACATGAACACCAATGTCCAGTGATGGATATGGCACAAGAAGAAGAAGATTCAGAATAACAGAGTTGGAAGGGACCTTGGAGGTCTTCTAGTCCATCCCCCTACTCAAGCAGGAGACCCTGTACCATTTCAGACAAATGGTTGTCCGACCTCTTCTTAAAAACCTCCAGGGTTGGAGCACCCACAGCTTCTGGAGGCAAGCAGTCCAAGAGGTTGATTGTTCTAATTAATTGCGGATTGTTCTCCTTTGTTTTGGGTTTTTGCTTACCTGGATGGGCCAGAGGGAAGACCAACAGGAAGAGAAGAAGCTGTTGGACGTTTTCCATCTTGAGGCTCGCTTCAAGGGAAAATGGTACCCAAATGATTGGATTGTGGGATCTTGTCGCCTGTATATTCATTCGTGCACGTCAGGAGCTGTAGAAGCCGGCCTCTCATTGGCCACAAAGCCGCCATGGCACTCTCAGGCCCTCCCAAAGAAGATCCTCGCTTAAACTGCAATCAGATAAAGAAGTTTTTATCTCCGTGTGGTTGGGTAGAGGCGAAGTCATGCGCCAAATTCGGAAGCCCACAATCCCTGGCCTGCAGGGGTGGCCCTGCACCCCCTTTTTGGAGCCTCTAGCCCTACGAGAGCATATCGTATGCCAAAATTTTCAGGCAAGACGGCCCATTTTTTTTATCGCACAACATTTTTCCATGTGGGAAGCAAGATTAAGGATTGGGATGGGAAGGCTGAGGAGGCATGCAATTTTCAGAAAATTCCTTCCAAATATCCTCAAAACATGTGGCCAAATAGGTACATTTTAACTGGAAAGTCAGGAACACTTGCAGACTGGTGGATTATTTTATTCTTTTTATTTTATTTTATTTTATTTTATTTTATTTTATTTTATTTTATTTTATTATTTTATTTTATTTTATTTTATTTTATTTTATTTTATTTTATTTATTTTATTTTTATTTTATTTTATTTTATTTTATTTTATTATTTTATTTTTATTTTATTTTATTTTATTTTATTTTATTATTTTATTTTATTTTATTTTATTTTATTTTATTTTTATTTTATTTTATTTTATTTTATTATTTTATTTTATTTTATTTTATTTTATTTTATTTTATTTTATTTTATTATTTTATTTCATTATTTCATTATTATTTCATTATTTTATTATTTTATTTTATTTTATGTTATTTTATTATTTTATTTTTTTGATTATTATTTTATTTTATTTTATTTTATTTTATTATTTTATTTTATTTTATTTATTTTATTATTATATTATTTTATTTTATTTTATTTTACTATTTTATTATTTTTTTATTATCTTAGTTTAATTTTATTTTTAATTTTATTTTACTGTACTGTACTTATTTTACTATTTCATTTTATTTCATTTTACTTTTTTACTTCACTTGTATTTATTTGCACTTTGGCAAGGGGCTTGAGGGTGACAAAGAAAGAAAAAAAGAAGCATTCTCTAACCGAAGTGTTTCTCAACCTTGGCAACTTAAGAAGTGTAGACTTCAAGTCCCAGAATTCCTCAGCCAGTATACTGTAAGCCGGATGGACTTCAATTCCCAGAATTCTGCAGCCAACATGCTTAGCATCTTCACATTCTGAAAGTTGCCCATTTAAAAAACTTTTTAAAACAACCATTAGGGGGAAGCAAGGCATGTCAAGTTTACTGCCATCTACTGGTTATTCTGGAGTTTTGCAGCCCAAAACTGGTTCTTGTTGCTGATTCTCCCCTTCAGGCATCGGCTCCTTTCCAGAGCAGAGGTGCCTTAACCCCGTCCCCATCTAATGGTAACTTCTCTAACCCAGATACCTGTCCTAAATGGCAGCAATGGGGTTTGCGAGCTAAGGATGTTGGGAGTTGAAGTCTAAGATTATTAAAAGTTTTGTTGGGGTGGAGGGGTGGGGTTCTAATATGAACTCAGCTTGATAAAGAACTAGGAGGCAACAACATTAGGATTTTTGGAACAATGTTGTTGGTTCCGCTCCTCTCGTTTTCAATTACAGCAGCCTTTCAGTTTGGTTTGCTCCAATGGTGTTGGACTTCAAATCCCAGAATTCCAAAGTGCACGATCAAGTCTTAGATTTCTGGGAAGTGAAGTTGAATAAGGCGAGAGGTAGGGAAGACCAAACCAATGACATCAGCAGGGATGGGTTCTAACTTACCTCGCTGCCGGTTCGCTTCCTCCCGCACCGCAGTGCCAAAAAAAACCAACCCCCCCCAAAAAAGCTGAAAACAAGATGGCGACCGCATGCACAGTGCCGGAAACTCGGCTTCTGCACATGCTCAGAAGGAAAAAACATTCAAAAAACATTCAAAAAACATTCAAAAAATTCAAAAAAATAAATAAAAAAAAGATGGTGGCGCCCACAGACCGACACCAACTGAACCGGTTCTGTGATGTCATCGTGACATCACCAGCGGGTCGCTACTGGTTCGAGCGAACCGGTCCAAATCGGAAGGAACCCACCTCTGGATATCAGGTAGAACAACAACCGGCCTTAGAATTGACTATGATGAGATCTAAGTGCTTAGAGCTATTGCCTTCTAGATCAGTGGTTCCCAAAGTGGGCGGTGCCGCCCCCCAGGGGGCGGTGGGTACCCTTAGGGGGCGGTGAGAGGCAAGGGTGGTGACAGGGGGCGGTGAGAGGGGCCAGGGGGGCGGTAGGTGGTTCGCCATGCTCTTGCACTTGAAGCTCCCTCACGTTCCTCGCTCTTGTGTGCAGGGCAGCCCATTCTGAAAGAAAACGCGAGATGTTTTCTTTCAGAATGGGCTGCCCTGCACCCAAGAGCGTGGAATGCGACAGAGTTACAAGTGCTAGGTATGATGCCCATCTCACGGCCCGTCCAGCCCCCGCCCAGCCCCTGCCCAGGCTCCGCCCCGCCCCGCCTGACTGGTCACCCCAAACTGCATCCCACCACGCGATGGGCGTCCTACCTAGCACTTGAAGCTCTCTCACGTTCCTCGCTCTTGTGTGCAGGGCAGCCCATTCTGAAAGAAAATGCGAGATGTTTTCTTTCAGAATGGGCTGCCCTGCACACAAGAGCGTGGAATGTGACAGAGTTACAAGTGCTAGGTACTGAACGTGGCACAGCGACGAGGGAAGCCGACCGCTCCCGAAGCTGCTCGGGCGAGCGCTCGCAGACCCGCGGGAAGGCCCTGCCGTGGAACCTGTGCATGCATGGACTTTCCCGCCTGGCGTCCCCGGCGCCTAGCAACCTGGCGCGTGCAATTCGGCGGGCTCCCCTCCGGCATGGCGCACCCGCAGATCTCAGCCCAGCTGCCCCCGACATCGACCCCACAAGGCGCCTGTGGCCTTCGGCTGCTGAGGCCTCCCCAAGCTCAATGAAGAGCTGCAGCACCCTGAGCTGCTGACGCGGCAGCCGGCCTTGATGGCGCTCTGCGACCTGGTGCACGACCCGGAGAACGCTTACCAAGCCATCGGCCTGGGTGAGCGGCAGCGGCGGCCTGGCCATGGCTGGTAGGAGGGAAGGGAAGAAGGAAAGAAAAAGGAAAGAAAGAAAGAGAGAGGGAGGAAGGAAGGAAGGAAGGAAGGAAGGAAGAAAGAAAGAAAGAAAGAAAGAAAGAAAGAAAGAAAGAAAGAAAGAAAGAAAGAAAGAAAGAGAAAGAACAATGGTAGGATGGAAGGAAGGAAGATAGACAGAAAAAGAAAGGAGGGAGGAAAGAAGGAAAGAAAGAAAAAGAAAGAAAGAAAGAAAGAAAGATGGTAGGAAGGAAGGAAGACAGACAGAAAAAGAAAGGAAGGGAAGGGAAGGGAGGGAAGAAGGAAAGAAAGAAAGAGGGAGGGAGGAAGACAGAAAGAAAGATGGTAGGTAGGAAGGAAGACAGACAGAAAGAAAGAAAAGATGGTAGGAAGACAGACAGAAAGAAAGAAAAGAAAGAAAGAAAAAGAAAGATGGTAGGAAGAAAGACAGAAAGAAAAAGAAAGAAAGAAGGGGGAAGGTAGAGAAGAAAGAAAGAAAGACTTATGACCACAATTGAGCCTAACATTTTGGTTGCTAAGCAAGAGCGTTGTTAAGTGCGTTTCACCATACTTTACAAATTGGCCACGCCCACCTGGTCACCTGACCACTAAGCCACGCCCACCTGAGGGGGTGGGGTGGGGGGCGGTGAGGATGAGTTTGTAGCACCAAGGGGGCGGTGGACTGAAAAAGTTTGGGAACCACTGTTCTAGATCAACCCTCAACCGTAAAATAATCAGCAGTCAAGAAATAGAGGTCATCCTCAACTTATGATCACAATTAAGCCCAAAATTTAGCTTGCTAAGTGAGAAATTGGTTAAGTGATTTTTGCCCCTTTTTATGACTTTTCTAGCCACAGGTGTTAAATGAATCACTGCAGTTGTTAAGTTAATAACGCAATAACACAGTTGTTAAGTGAATCTGGTGTCCCCATTGAATTTGCTTATAAGAAAGTCACAAAAGGGGATCGCGTGACCCCGGGACACTGAACTGTCATAAACACGAGTCAGTTACCAAGAGTCTGAATTTTGATCACGTGATCATGGAGGTGCCGCAATGGTCCTAAGTGTGAAAAATGGTCATAAGTCACTATTTTCAGTGCCGTTGTGACTTCAAACGGTCACTAAATGAACTGTTGTAAGTTGAGGAGTACCTGTACACCAAAAACCAGCTCTTGGTAAGGCAGCTATGAAGTCTTGGAAAAGATATTCAGATGCTGGGATGTTGCTGTTCCTACAAAAATCAGAATTATGCAAGCAACGGTCTTCCCCAATGACCTTCTATGGAAGCCAGAGTGGGACTTTGAAGGTTAGGAAGGGTATTGATGCCTTCAGCCTTTGCAATTGGGGAAGACTGTGGATAGTCAAGATAACAAGCAATGCACAGATGAACAAGTGAATGCAGAGTTCTCACTCAAGGTTGCACAAATGACCAGGTTCAAATTATCGTTTTTTAAAACACATGATGCAAAGATAAGAGTTCCTTTGAGAAGTCCATCATGCTGGAAAAGGTAGAAGGGAAGAGAAGAAGAGGAGGACCAGGAGCAAGGCAGATGGACTCAGTTACAGTGGGGTTGGAAGAGTTGAAGGACCAGGTGGGAGATAGTTATGGAGAAAATCTATCTATGTGGTTGATTTGATGGCACATCATCCATCTTTCAATCCATCCATCCATCTTTCCATTCTTCCTTCCTTCCTTCTATCATTTATCCACCTATCCACCCATCTTTCTGTCCATCCGTCCATCCGTCCATCCGTCCATCCATCCATCCATCCATCCATCCATCCATCCATCCATCCATCCTGCCACCCTTCCTTCCTTCCTTCCTTCCTTCCTTCCTTCCTTCCTTCCTTCCTTCCTTCCATCCATCCATCCATCCATCCATCCATCTTTCCTTCCATCCTTCCTTCTTTCCACCCATCCTTCCTTCCATCCTTCCTTCCATCTTTCCACCCACCCACCCATCCTTTTATCCATCTTTCTGTCCATCCCTCTTTCCACCCACCCCACCCACCCACCCACCCATCCATCCATCCATCCATTCTTTCTGCCACCCACCCACCCACCCTTCCTTCTTTCCTTCCTTCCTTCCATCCATCCATCCTTCTATCCTTCTTTCCTTCTTCCATCCTTCCTTCTTTCCTTCCATCCTTCCATCCTTCCATCTTTTCTTCTTTCCTTCCTTTCTTCCATCTTTCCACCCACCCACCCATCCTTCCATCCATCTTTCTGTCCATCCCTCTTTCCACCCACCCACCCACCCATCCAACCATCCATCCATCCACCCACCCACTCACCCATCCATCCATCCATCCATCCATCCATCCATCCATCCATCCATCCATCCATCCATCCATCCATCCATCCATCCATCCTGCCACCCATCCATCCTTCCATCCTTCCTTCCATCCTTCCTTCCATGCATCCTTCCATCCATCCTTCCATCCTTCCATCCATCCTTCCTTCTTTCCTTCCTTCCTTCCTTCCATCTTTCCACCCCACCCACCCATCTTTCCATACTTTCATCCTTCCACTCATTCTTTCTTCCATCCTTTCTTCCATCTATCCTTCTATCCATAATCCATCCTTCCATTCTTCCATCCTTCCATCCTTTTTTCTTTTATCTATCCATCCATCCATCCATCCATCCATCCATCCATCCATCCATCCATCCATCCATCCATCCATCCATTCCTTGTCATGGATGTTCTTCCCCTACTGTTTTTTCTCCCAAGATACTTCATATATATTTCATTAAGTTTTATTCTGCTCAATGAAACACCAACTTGTAACTAGAATTACAGTACTAGGGCATCTCTCATTCTGTGGCATCCCAGCTGTGGACGATGGTTGTCAGAGGGGATGATGGTTCTCAGTTCTGAGTCAACAGTTGTGTATTCATCCCTCTTAGAACACATTCAACCACAAACAAGCCAAGCCCATTTTCCCCAGACAACTGCATGTATCAAGTCTCTGTGGTTAGTTTAGGACTCGGTGTCTCTTGTGAACCGAGAATAGTGGGTTAATTGAGTTAACGGTAAGTGAAACACAGACTTTGGTTTAATTTCATATTGGAGATCTTCTCAAAATATGCTCTATGTGCTTTTTGCAAACAAAGTGCTGTGTGGAAGGGAGATTGTGTATCAACCAGATGGGCTAGCTTGGTTCACCCAAAGCGGCCGACTACATCTGGATTCTCACCATCTAGTGTTTGGCAACTTTAAGATTTATGGACTTCAACTCCCAGAATTCCCCAGCCAGCTAGGTTTCTGAGAGTTGAAGTCCACACATCTTTTTTTTAAATTAACAAATTAACAGAGCTGTAAGGGACCTTGTAGGTCATCTAGTCCAACCCACCCCTCCGCCGCCCAAGCAGGAGACCCTACACCCGTGGTGGCGAACCTATGGCACGCGTGCCAGAGGTGGCACGCGGAGCCATAGAAGCCGGCACGCGAGGGTTCCCACCGGCAAACCGGAAGTGCGAAAAAACACACTTCCGGTTTGCTGGTGTGCTGTTTTTTGCACTCCGGAGGGTTCAGGGAAGCTCCCTGAAGCTCCGGAATGCAAAAAACTACAAAACGGAGAAACCGGAAGTGCACTTTTCCGCACTTCCAGTTTGTCCGTTTTGTAGTTTTTTGCATTCCGGAGCTTCAGGGAGCTTCCCTGAACCCTCTGGAGTGCAAAAAACAGCACACCGGCAAACCGGAAGTGCGTTTTTTCGCACTTCCGGTTTGCCGGTTTCGTCGTTCCAGGCTCCGGTAAGCCTTTTTGCGGGGGTGGGGGTGTGTGCGCATGCGCAGGGGGCAGCATGGGGGAGGTGTTGTGCGCATGCGTGGGGGGGAGGGGATGGGTGTGGGCACGCGAGCGCGTGCAAGCGCGCGCCCCCCTCCTTTTTGGCACACGAGCCGAAAAAGGTTCGCCACCACTGCCCTACACCATTTCTTTCTTTTTTATTTTTTTTTAATTTTCAAACATCACAATATTTTGACATACGTCCACCTCTGTTATAATACATTAATAATATTGAATAAATATACAATTCTTTTTCTCACGTTGTCTCACGATTTTTTATTTTTCCTTTTTTGTTCTTCATTTAATTAACGATGGATCTTAAAGGACAAAGTAACTCGGACTATTATGAGATATGGACCAATTGGTATAACTGGACAAAAAGGAGAAGAGAAAATGAAAAACCCTACACCATTTCTGACAAATGGCAGTCCAATCTCTTCTTGAAAGCCTCCAGTGATGAAGCTCCCACAACTTCTGAAGGCAACTTCTGTGCCATTGGTTCATTGTTCTCACTGTCAGAAAGTTCCTCCTTATTTCCAGGTTGAATCTCTCCTTGATCAGTTTCCATCCATTGTTCCTTGTCTGGCCTTCAGGTGCTTTGGAAAACAGCTTGACCCATTTCTCTCAGTGGCAGCCCCTCTGTTATGTACTGCCGTACGGAGCACAGATTTGCATAGCCGCCGCTGATTGGCTAATCTAGTGGTGGGAGAAATGAATTGCTGTCAGTGGCCGGCTAGGCTACAGGGATGCCTTTAAAAGCGGCATCCCTGCAGCCTACCAGCAGTTTGTATTGCTAATAGCCAGGAGAATAAAGGTGCTGAACTGTACCTGTGTCCCGTTCCTTCTTTCAAGCCCAAATCTAACACTGGCGACGAAGGTGGGATCCTGAAGAAGGACAACATAGCAAAGGCAGCTCGTGGCATTCGAGGCCATTTTTGAAGCAAGCATCGTCCTGCTCTAGCCAAACTTGAGGATGGCTACCCACACCACCCCGGCTCCAGCACTCTTCCACCCAAAGACGGAAGAATGGCACACCTACATGAGCCACATGTTCCTAGAGGCCAACAATTTCCAGGATCTATCCGACAACAGAAAGAGGGCTCTGTTTCTAACATACTGTGGGCCAAAAATTTACAAAATGGCACAGACCCTGGTGGCACCAATGAATATCGAGTCCATTTCATGGACCACCCTCCAGACTACACTGAAAGAGCATTACGCTCCCACAGCAATCCCGATGGTAAGCCGCAACGAGTTTTACCATCGCAGGCAGAGAGAAGGCGAAACAATAAATGACTTTGTAGCTAAGCTCCGAGAGATCGCAACAAAATGCGAACTTATAAATCCCGAAGAGATGATGAAGGACCGGATCATTTTAGGGATGCACAATTTAAATCTCCAAAAGAAACTACTAATCCGGTGAGGGGCAATGTTCAAGGATGTTGTGGAAGAAGCCAGAGCCACAGAATCATCGGACAATTCAACAGCCGACATAAGGATGGCCAGCAGAGTCCATCGCACCCAGCGGGAGCCCGACTGGATGACTGAGGTTCCTGAATACGACGACGAGTCCGAGGAGGACAAAATGGTGCACCGTGTCCACCCAGAGAAAAGGGTAAGCCCCAGGAACTATGAGAATAGGCAAACCCGTTGTTCAGGTTGCCTAATGGGCCATGCCAGGGTGGTTTGCAAATTTAAAGACACCATTTGCCACCGCTGCCAGAAAAGAGGACACATCGCGGAAGCTTGCAGAGCCACCCAACCGACACCCTACCAGCCCACCCCTTACCAACACAAACCGCCCACGGGACTGGGAAGACAAGGGCAGAACAGATCAGGGGGCCAACGAAGCAGACAACAGGATGATTATCAATACCAGGACAACCGGGGGATCTACAACACAACTGTGGGTCACTCTGATGCCGGCCAAGGGGAGAAGTTCCACATCACCATATCCATTGATGGGACCCCATGTAGAATGGAGCTAGACACCGGCTCCGTATTCACTATAATGTCCTGGGAAACCCTGAAGCAAGTCCTTCTCTTCTCTTCACTAGACTAGCCATGCCCAGTTCCTGCAACAATGTTTTAGCCTCCAGTCCCCTAATCATCTTGGTTGCTCTTCTCTGCACTCTTTCTTAAATCTTAAAGTTGCCAAAGTTGCGAAACACTGTTTCAACCTTAGACCTTAGATCAGAATCAGAATAGAGCTGGAAGGGACCTTGGAGGTCTTCTAGTCCAGCCCCCTGCTCAAGCAGGAGACCCTATACCATTTCAGACAAATGGCTGTCCAGTCATTTCTTAAAAACCTCCAGTGTTGGAGCACCCACAACTTCTAGAGGCAAATTGTTCCACTGGTTAATTGTCCTCACCATTAGGTCTTAGCATCAACAAGTGTATTGTGGGAAGGATAATGTTTTAGCCACTCAACAAGAGAGTCCACAGCTTTAAACTCTACTGAATTTCAACAGCCAAGATGCTTTTTAAAGACTTTTTAAAGCCTCCAATTGCTCTCTCTCCCCAGTGAAATTTTCGCTTCGGTTCCTATCTTTGGGAAAAGATCTCAGCCGTTAACGGGTTATTTTTTGCCCCAGTCAATTTTTTGCAAACATCATGTGGTCAACGGTCGTTTTTTCTGGCCCGTAATCTTTTCCTGCCCAAACCTCTAACGGTTGGTGGGGAGCGGATGGCCCGGCGTCACCCAGGGCGTTTCTGTTTGGTTTGGGTCTGGGGACAGCGAAGGGGAAAAGAGAGAGATGGGTGCTGAGTCAACTCAGCCCAGGGATGGCTTGCGAGCGAAGATGGGCGGCCTTTTGCTGAGTCTGCTGGGTGAGAACAGTCTGAAAGACGAGAGCAGTTGTTGTTTTCCCCTTCTCTGTTTTCAGAGGGGGGGGGATGCACACAGACCTTGACATATTTCCGGCCCTCATTGGTCAAGGGATTACGTTCAAAGTAACTGGCAGGTTTTAGTCAAAATAAAGACTTCCTGGAGCTAGACATCTACGAAGTTTTTTTTGTGTAGCTGCAGGGTAGAGCGCTTTGTTGATGGTTTTGTTTCCCCGCCCCAATTTCACAACCTAGACTACAGTCGTGGGATCTCTTGGTGGTCTCCCCTCCAGCCACTGAGCAGCTCTCCGCCTGCATAGGTTTTCCAGATTATTCAAGGTCAGCGGCGCAGAGAACAAAGCAGGCAGAGATTCGATTAGCTGGTTGTGTTGATTTACTAGCTGCCCCATTCCCCTGCAGACACCTCTTTCTTTCTTTCTTTCTCTTTCTTTCTTTCTTTCTTTCTTTCTTTCTTTCTTTCTTTCTTTCTTTCTTTCTTTCTTTCTTTCTTCTTCCTTCCTTTCTTTCCTTTCTTCCCTCCCTCCTTCTTTTTTCCTTCCTTCCTTCCTTCCTCTCTCTTTCCTCCCTCCCTCCCTCCCTCCCTCCTTTCTTTCTTTCTTTCTTTCTTTCTCTTTCTTTCTCTTTCTTTCCTCTCTCTTTCCTCTCTTTCCCCTCCT